>VZRR01001901.1:258275-316125 GCA_013398015.1 Oreocharis arfaki | reverse complement strand
GGGGACACGGGACACGGGGACAGGAGACACGGGGACAGGGGACACGGGGACACGGGGACAGGGGGAGAGAGGACGGGGGAGAGGGGACACCGGGACAGGGGGAGAGGGAACACGGGGACAGGGGGACCCCGCGCCGGGCCGGGCTCCGCAGATCCCGGGGGAGCGCGGGGCTCCGAGCGCGGCTCGGCGCTTTCCAGCACAGCCCTCTCTGTGTGACAGCACAGCGCTGCCTCTCCTCATGGCACTCCTGAAACTCCTGTTCATCGTCCAAATCACAGCGAGGAACGACCAACGGACACAATTTCTGAATCTCTTTCCAGGTGGTTTTGGCTTTGTTTGTTTGTTTTAAACGCTTCATAAATATATTTAATTTGCAAAAGATGTGTATTTTTAAAAGTAGCTGCCATTCACGTCTCTGTCTATTCGGACTCTTGAAGCCCACTGCAGCTACTGACCACGGGACACATCTGTGAGGGCTCAGCCTCGTGGGGAGGTCACAACAGAGTCCAGACCGTCCTCGTTTAACGTTTGATCTCTGTTATCTCACAAAGAAGCATCTGCTCAATGGTGTCACAGGATTTAGAGGAGCTTTTCTAGTCCTGCATCAGGTCTAGGCATAACAAGATGGTAAATTCTGTATTGTCCCATAAATCTATCACCATGGTCAGAAAAATGAAGCAGCTTAGGGCTGCCAATAGCAGTGGGTCAGTCTACAATGGGTAACATCCAAGGCCTATTGAAAGCTGATGGGAAATTTTTCTGTCAATTTTCATTAATGGGTTCAGGCACAAAACCAAAATTAATAGAAATAAAAGGGGTCATTGCTGTTTCTTAAACTTTCAATTATACATTTCAGGTTCTGAATGTCATTCTGAGAAACCCTTTCCTCTGTGTGATGACAGCACTCACCTGGACGGTAGGAGACCTGACACCCAAATTGCTCAACAGCCTCAGCTAAGTTCCTAAATACCTGCCTGCTCCAGACTCCCCAGTCTCACCAGGGTTTGAAACAGGTTTGTGTCTCAGTGTGAAGTGAAAGCATGTGTCAAAAGTCAATGTTCCTGGCAAGAAGAATGGCTTTGTTCCGCTATAGCTGCATAAATAGCTGTAATAGCTGTACATGAACGAAAGTAAAGCAGACATTCACAAGGGTCAGGCTCTAAACAAAAGCTTGTACAGTTAGAGCAGAATTTAGTTACTTAGTCAAGTCATTCATAGCGATGTTAAAGTTTATAAATTCCCTGCTCACAGCTGGACATGTTCCCAAGCCCCACACATACATGCACCAGCTATTCAAGACAACAGTGGATGCACAGAAAGGAGAGCAGCCTGGGACACCAACTCGTTTAAAAGAAACACAACCTTTGAAACTGCAGCATCCTAGAGTGAGCTTAAAGCCTGCTCTCCCCTCCACATGAGCCTTGCAGACTGATTTTAAATGCTCCCATGTGTGGAGCCAACATACCACCAAAGTAGGGCCGGAGGTATTTGTTGTACCCCATGGTGAGGTTCTCAAATCCAGGGAGGGATGTTGTGTCCCTGCTGTGCAAGCGGGATCCATGGCCCAGAGAGCACCTCCTGGGAACACAAACACAAACTGTTACTTGTTGGGCTGGGTACATCTGGTGTGCAGCTGCAGCTGTTTCCAGCTTGTGCTCAAACAAGCAAACTGCCTAAAATAGTTATTAAAACCAAGTAGACAATTGAAATCACAAGCATTTGCTCATATTGCTGTCTTGGCTGAATAATTGGCACCTTCAAGAGGTGGGAAAACAGCAAATTGCCTCAGCTGATAGCTACAGGTTGCACACACACTATCTTAAGAATGTTCTTAAAATATCACAGAAAAATCAAGCAAGGTCTGTAGATCACAAGCCTTAACAACAACCCCCAATCTCCCCTGCCCACTCCTTCTTGTACAGTCTATATAAGGAACACGCATTTCTTTTTTCCTCCTGTTTATGACAACCTGAGACAAATCTTACAGCCCAACAGCTCCTCCTCTCTAATCTCTAGTCCCCTAAGTAAGCTTCATCCTACAGCTGCTGTCAGGAGTAATACTGGAGGGGAAAGGTGGAGGACTCTGCACTTCACAGACACCCCCAAAGCTCTGTGGGCAGTGCTGCTCCAGCACCCCCAAAGCCCTGTGGGCAGTGCTGCTCCAGCTGCAGCACATACTGAGGCTCCAACTCTAAATTACAATGTCAGAATTTATGTTTTGTGGCTGGAGGTTGAAGGCAGGAGATGCATTTGAGGCTGACAGACCTGCACCCTCACACAACCGTGAGGGGGACAGGGGCTGGGACTGTAAGAGGTGTTACAGTGCAGGGAGGCACACACTCACCCAAGGAAAGTGTAACCGAGGGAAGAGTTAAGAGTTTGTTCTTGCTTTGGGCAGGAGGAGGTGGGAGGCAGAGCCCTTGCTGCTCCCAGTCCCAGCACCCTGCTCTGGGTAGGAAGCAGCCATGGAGTTACTCATAGCTCTCACCAAGGTTTTTTCTTCAGTTTCCTTCAAAGCTGGGTTAATAGGGCCTTGGAGCTGCAGGATTTAGACTAATCAGGACCTTACAGCAGAAGGTTTTGCACAGTATATATGTAAATACTTCAAGAAATTTGGGACTTGTAGGTCCAAGGATGGTAATAACAGAGCTGGGAGCCTTGTGGGAGGCATTTCTGGTAAAAATCTACAAACTGTGCTGGTTCTGAACAGGAAATCAGGGGTTGCACTGTCAATGGACACACTGTGGTTTAGGAAACTGTGCAGATTGCTCTCTCCTACACCACATCCCTGACTGCACACTGCTTCCTTTGGATGGGCTGGATAACTGGAAGCATAGTTTCCTTTCGACCCACATTATTTATGTGAAACATAATTCAAATGTTCCTTTTAAAACAAAACAAACCCTCCACTTACCTTTGGGTTGGAAGGAAAAGACACAAACCAAAGAAGGAAAAATATCTGCAGAACATCTTTGGAGATTGTTTCTGTATTTGCTCTGCTTGTCTGTGAAGAAGAAAAGAAAGACAAAGTTTTGTGGTTTAAGAAAAATTATTTTAAGGGAAGGAGACAGGGAAAAGAAATGCTGCACAGTCAGAACCATCACGGAGTGATGTTTAACATTCCTGATACGCAGTGGCTCCTGCCCTTTTTCCTGGCTTGTGTCATTTTTCAGCATGTTCTATCTCAACACTTACCACATAAAAGACCCTGGTGACAACTCAGGTCTTGAAGTCCTCAACAAAATTTAGCTCCTCTCCTGTCAGTATGGGATGGCAATTAGCTGATGTTGAGAATGATGGGAAAAGGGATTTATTAGATAGGAAAATGTGTGGGTAGTTCCCAGAGCAGTCAGACTCTGAAGCCAAGAGAGATCCTGCCCACAGATGGCAGTTCCAGCATCTTGTAGTCCCAGGCTCCCCTAACCAGCCCCACAGAGGGGCTGTAACTCTGCGCTCCATTGGCTGTACCTGGGATAAACCCCAGCTATTAACAGCAGTGCTGGCAGGCCGCTTGGCGTGCAGTACACCATGAAGTCACTGCACTTCAAAGGGGTTTCGTTGACTTTTCTGGGAGTGGAACTGAGTTTTGGCTGCTGGCCCGAGACTCCTCAGGCTCCTGCTGGCCTTGGAGCGGGTGCCACAGCGGCAGCTCTGAGCTGTGCTCTGCTCCACTCTTATCTGCAGCTCCCTGCTGGAAGTGCTGCTCCAATCACACACCTTTTTTTCAGACCTAGCACCTCTCTCATCACACCTGGCATTTAGGGCCTCAGCTTCCAGTGTGGCTGCACCATAATAACCCAAACATCACAAATTTTCTGCCTGTGTCAGATTCTTCCTGTAGTAGTTCCCCACAGCCCAGAGGACACTGCCTCCTCAGCTAGATGCACAGCTCTGGTGCTGTGCCATGGACAGCAGAGTTCCAGGAAATAGCAACTTTGCCCATAGAGAGCCAGTAAAACACCTGAACACTGAAGTACTATGAATGCAGGGCACCCCACTGGAGAAAGGATGTTTCTTTCAAAACACAGTGTGCTCTAGTACTGGTCCAACATCTGCATTTCCAACAAACGTAGCCTTAAACACTGTGTGGTTTGGACGTTTGTGTCTGGTCAGCGAAAGCACGGCCCAGGCAACACAGAAGAGCAGCCCTTGTGAAGGCAGTACCAGTACAACTGCAGCCAAGGTTGCTTCCAGTGCCAGAACTGTAGAAAACCAATCATTATGTGGTGTGACAGTTGCTGCAGGTCCAGGAGATCACAGCTGAGCCCAGTCACACTGGCAAACCTGTTCCTCAGTGCAGGCAGAGATGCAGGCCTGGGGGGCTCATCTGCCCCCTCCAAGAGGCAGACAGGTCACAGCCCAGCCACGCTGCTTTGTATGATTTTGCTGCTCTGTCCTTGCCAAGCCTGTGACTGTGACTCCATGCACGGTCCCTCCCACCCCAGCAGTTCTGCTCCCTGCGGCTCACCCACTGTGCATGTCCCAGTATTTGGACATCATTACACTTGTTCCTACCAGGGGAGATGAGCAGGCACAGGAATCACTCCCTCACAAGACATGAAGTGGTGCACCCTGAGCACCTCTGAACTGTCTGTGGTAAGAAGAGGGTAACCACTACAGGTAAAGCAGAGTTTTACTGAGTGCTCTGCTCAGTTCAGGCTGTGCTAGAGGAGGAAATGCAGAATAAAAGATACTATTACAGAAAGATTCTCATGTGAATGGATTTACTCATGTGAGTAAAGAGTGGAAGAGAGTGTGTTATCTGAGTGAACAGAACAGAGGAGCACAAAGGTAAAAGAACACATAGAGAAAATACATCAGGCATCTGAATATTCACACATTATATCAGAGGAAGGGCATGGTCAGTGCACCAAGAGGCTTCAGCAAACACATGGCCACAAAATCCTCAGTGAACACGTGGAAATTTTTCTTCCAAACTTCCAGGAAACAGGTAAATGTAAAATAAGCTGTGCAGCTGCACTGGGTAATTTGGGATTACTTTTCTTGGTCATCTTTGATAGCCATGACGAAGGGAGCCGGTTTCCCTCTCAGCCCTGTGCTGGCAGGCACGGCTGGGGGAGTTCAGCACTCAATCCATGCAGGCGAGCAGTTGCTACGTGCCCCGGCCCACTCCTGCAGGGGAAAAGCAGCAGGGACTCACTGACCTCTCCCAGGAGAATGGAGTGATGGACAGGATCACTTTATTTTGTCTCCACTCTGGCTGAGCACCTGCCTCCCTCGGCAGCACCTGCCCAGGACAGGAAAGGAGCTGTCAGGGCTGAAGGGAGGGAGTGAGGGTGAAAAGAGCTGCCAGTGACGCAGCTTTGAAGGTTTGACAACACACTGACAGATGAGCATGTAGAGAAAAAATAGGAGATGGGGCCTCGAGGAGCACAGCTCAGACACAATCACTCATCTTACACATCTATTAGTCTGAGTTCCTGCAGGGCAGTGAAACACTCCTCACCGCAGGAAGTTTTGGGGAAAACCAGCCACGTACTGACCTGAGCAGCTCCACAGCCCACTTTTACCCAACACATTTATTTTGCTCTTGCAGGCAGCACAGTCAAAGCTGCACTGCAGCTGCATGTCCTTCCACGCCAATGTTCAGTTTTCCTCAACAAATACTCAATATCAACAATAAGCCATGCACATTAGAAACACAAAGCACCAGCATTTGATGGGGCAGAATTTGGCTTTCAGTTGATAAATGCTTTTACCTATTGCAGTAAGAGGTATAATTTATATAGGAATAAATAAAACCTTATCCTCAAAGCCACTGAACGCACCCATGAAAGGCCACTGCAGCCCACTATGAGCAATTCACCTTTTTTATCACACCAGTGATGCTGTCCAGCCCTTTGGCACGGCAGGGTTAGCTGGCTGCAGTGACTGGCAGACCAGTCCCTGTGTGCTCATTACCCAGGTGACCTTAGAGCTGCAGAAAATTCATTACACCAACAGTCACTGCTGGATGATAGCTAGAACAGACTCAGCGCTGAAAAGCCGTGACTGACCTGCTCACAGCAGTTGCCACTGCGACACTGGATTTGTACCCAAGAGCCACTCGTGCTGTTTGCCTCTGGCCTGCTCCATGCAGCACAGGGGCTGTGTGCGGGTGTCCCAGGGGCAGAGCTGTGGCCCGACACAGCCACCTGCAGATGGCCTCAGTGTCACTCAGATTCCTGCAGTCAATGCTTTCCACCAGCTTGGGGCCTCTGAGGAGTATAAGAAAACCTGAAACACCAAACAGAAGGTGACAGGCTCCAAAGGCACCTTGGTGTTCTTTCAGGTTTGTCAGATCTTGCCAACACTTTGGCAGCAGCTTTGCAGCACTTGCTCACACTGTCCCCCATCCCAGGCCATGGCTCTGCCACAGTTTGGTCACCCTCAGCTGGGGCTTGGAGAGTCTGAAATGCCCTGGCCAACTCTGCCCGGGTCTCAGTAGTCCTGTCATCCCTTCCCTGAGACAGGCTTCACCAAAGGTATTTCGTCTGGATTGGTTTCCACATTACCTTGTTTTTAAAGGCCATTCAGCACCTTGTTTTCTCAGTGAAATGTGGAATTAAATACAGTAGTATTAATTAGTAGTAAATTATTAATTAATTACAGCAATTAATTTAGTATTAAAACAGGCAAGAACTTTTTGCTTGGAATTGTCCTCATTTTAAATCACTGAAGAAATGGTATAAATGTTCCCCACTTCTAAGAACAGAGAAATTAAGGTACTCAGAGGTCAAGTTATTTGTCTCTTGAGTGTCATCAGTAACAGACTGTCTGTCAAGATGGTCAAGCCTCCTGCAGAGCACGTTCCAACCCTCCTCGCTCGGAGCACACCCGGGCTCACCTCTCCCCAAGAAATCCTGGCGGGCAGCAGCACTGGCAGCCACGCGAAGGCACCGCAGGGCTCCCCCTGCTGCAGTCTGAGCCCGGCCCCGCGGAGCAGCAGCAGCAGCACCCCCCACCTGTGCACTGCCTCATTTTCCCTCCGCATTCTCCACATTCCACTCGGCCCCGCTGCCCCACACCCTGGGCCCCCTCCGGCAGAGCTGGGGGCAGGCACCGCTCTGCCAAGCATCGCCTTTGTTTGAGCTAATCCCTCACACAAGTGACCATCAACAACTGCTAACCTACTTCTTAAAAGACACAGATCAATTGACAGAGTATTATAACCCCTTGAAATATTAATGCCCTATCAGGGAGACAATTGCACTGGGCCTAGGGACTCCTCTACTATTAGAAATTATGCCCCAGCCTTAAATAAATTAACTCAATAAGTGTCTTACCATGAATACAAATTCCTGCTTAGGGCTTGCAAATAAAATGATTTAGAGCTGTTCTTTGAGGAAAGATGAGGTGTTTAACTTGCAAAAGAGCAAGAGCTGCCATATTCATTAGTCTTTTGTTTTAAATGGACTGCTTTGTTTCAAACTCAAGGCATCCCTTTTGGAAGGGAGGGGGAAGTATCTAGAAAATTGTTACGTTTTCTTACTCTGGGCTGCACAGATTCAGTTCTGCCAAGATGCAGATCTCTGCTCCAAACTCCAAAGGCAGCTCAGGGCCAGGCCAGCTCTGCCTCAGGGGTGCCCAGTGCCATCGGCACCGCATCCCTGCAGCACAGGGCACCCGCAGGACACAAGGAGGAGCAGCCTGGTGGCACTGGCCAGCAGTGCCGTGCTGCTGCCTTGCTCCCATCCGTGCTGGCAGGAGGTGGGCATGGCCTCCAGCTCCGAGACACTTCATCTCGATCCCTGAGGCTGGAGGGAGCCATTCTGCCTTGCCACGAGGTCGAATTTTATCTCAAAAGTGGATGCAATGTTTCTGGTTTTTACTTTTCAGTTTGTACACACAAACAGTTCAGCCCTGAACTGCAAGATACATATAAAGGACACAATTCAGGATTTTAAAAGAGCCACACTGATTCCACTTGACTGAAACAGAAAGGTTTGTAGAAGAGACCATACATTCAGCTTACTTCTTTTGCCCTAGATAGAGGAAAACTCCATCAAAAGCCACACACAGGGACCCCTAAACACAGAGAATTTTACAAGTGGCTCAAGGAGCTTGCCTTGGCAGCAGCCTCCTCCTCCATCTCTTCTCTTTGCTGCACTGGGTTTGCACGTGGACCTGTTGCATTCCCAAGGGATGTCTCAGTGAGCTGCTGTGACGCAAACCTTCCCAGCAGGAATGCTGCTTGTATGCTCCAGCTTTTGCCTACAGCATCTGAATTGCCCCCTGAGCCCCCTGAGGGCTGAGATAAATTTAATACAGGTCTCAAGAGTGAGAAATTGAAACAAAAAGAGAGTGTGGACAGGGAAAAGGGGTGCGGCCTGCTTGGGAGCAGGGGAGACACAAGCAGGGGCAAGAGCAGCTCTCTCTCTTCACTTTTTACTGCCCCCCCCATATCCCCAGGACTGAGAACCCACTGTGGTGCCTGAGCTACCACGGGGACCTCGGGCACCCACCAGCACCTGTGGGCACCATTTCCCAAACCCTGGGGCAGAGCCCTTCCATCTGCCTCAGTTTCCCCACAAGCCTCCCAGTTACCATCGCATGCAGCCACCAGCCCCGAGCTGGCCCCACTGCCCAGGGGCCAACGCTCCCCCCGGAGAGCCCACACAGACACCACCAGCCACCAGCTGTGCCACATTTAGGGCCGCTGAGCTCTTCAGCTCATCAGGAAGATGTACCTGTGCAGTAAAAATGAGTGTCAAAGCAAGGAAAGGTTAGAGCAGTGACTTGCCAGCCCTGAGCAGCAGGTCGCAGCCTCGTGGGAGGGCAGCAGCAGGTGACCAGCCCGCCCGAGCCCCTGCTGCCACCCCTCCTGTCCCAGCACCGCGGGGTCCCCGCTCTGTCCAGGCGCCGGGCTCGGCTCTGCCGCGGTGCAGCCGGGGCTGATCCTCGCTGGGGCCGGCGGGTCCTGGCGGAGGCGATTCCTTAACAGGCTGCTCTGTGTGCTAGCGCAGGGCCACGGAGGGAAGAACACGTTGTCAGCCCTGATCCGGCTTTACAGCCTGTTTGCTGCTTTGGTTCTGCCTCCCAGAAGCAGAATTAATTGCCGGGCTAGAAAACGCAGATAAATCAATCAGTTCGTAGCACATTTATTTTCTGTAGCTGTGCATTGGGCTCCTGGCAGCTTCAAACAGCAGCAACACCTACTCGTGCTCCAAGGAGAGGGGAGGGTGGGGCTCTTGCCAAAGACTACCTGCGGAAAGGAGCGTACGCAGGGCAAGGTGGGGGCTCAGCACCAGCAGCGACCTGGAGCCAAATGCCATCCCAGCAGCAGTACTGCCCCCCTTCAGCCTTTAAGGTGACTGCCAAGCCAGACCATTGCATAATTTATCTTTCTAGATTTTCCAAAATAAATGTCTGAAATACAGGCTAGAAAGAGGAGGCAGAAAACTGACATTCTGAGAGAAGAAATGCTGTTTTTTACTGTAGACTTATTTACAGCAAACTCTGTGACTTGACGACCGTGTCTACAGCAACAGAGACAATAAACCACTCAGTCGTTACCAGTATGCTTTTGTTGGGTGAAATGACAAAGCAAACACAAACCTCAAACTAGACTCAGACTGCACAGGAACCACTTTTAGTCTGTGCTTTCTCACCCATGGCCCTGGTCCCAGGCTGCAATGCTGCTCAGCCATCACCATCAGCTGAGGCTTCTGCCAGGGAACACATAAATCCAGGTAGTGACCCCTTCCCTTCCCTTCCCTTCCCGTAACCCCATTTCATTATTTCCATTATGACGTTACCTATTACAACCTAAAAACATTTTATCTGTGTGCACATCAGCACCCAGTGTTCATACTTTTTAACTTCAATTTAAAGAATACAATTTAAATGTAAAAAAAGGTTGCTGTAACCTCTTGTCAGATACAGGAATGAGTCTGGGAACCGACAGTTAATTGGACACTCGGTTTTAAGTGCACGTTTCATTATTATCTCAGATAAATGCACAATTGTGGTTTTATCTTTGGCCAAAGCTCTTACCTGATATGATGTCATTCCTTTTTGCTCCCTAGCTTGTTAAATAAATATTTCATCCATAGAAGTGACTTCAGCTGTCAAAAGCTGGGCAGATATTTTAACTACACCAGATTAGGATCTATTGGAAATAATTGCATACTTTTATGTTAATAGAATGAAATATACTCTGAGACAGCAGATCAGATCAAGATGTACTCTAAATGAGCTGCAGTAAGTACTAGCTCCTAGTTTGCATGTTCAAGAGACATAAAGTTATCTCTACCGCTAGTGCCTGGTATTTGGAACTGTTCTGAACACCATAAACATCAAAGAAGCTTAATCAAAATACTTTCTTTTAGTTTAACTTTCCCCCCAAAAAACCTAGGCCTATATTGTTCTGTCAAGAGCGGGGTGAGGAATATTTTTAAGGAAAAAAATCCCAAACCACTTTAAATCAATCCATGATTGCTTTATGCTTCTCTGCAAATGAGATGGCACTGACCAGTGGGGTCTATCCCAGGGGCACAGCAGTATCTCCACTGGAACAGCCACAGAGCTTTGGGAGGTGAGGATGCAGCAAGGACCCCCACAGCTCTCAGCATCTCTCCAAGCACTGCAGCAATGTACCCAATTCAAAATCTTCTGGGTTCTCATTTTGTGCTGAACAGTCACAGAGAGCTGACACAGACACGTCCCAGTGTTTTGCTGCTGAGGTGGCTGATGTTGATGATACGACAACACTTTCTCTTATTATTTTCGCTATTTGCAAATAATTCTCGCTGAGGAGTTCTGGCCAGTGGAAGACCGTGGCTTCATGTTATTCATGTGGGATATGTGTGCTCCCAGCAGAGGAGTGAAAGAGAGCAGATATGTGCCTCACCTGAAGCTCTTGTCCTCTGCTGTTACAGGTGAGCAGCAGTCCCACGGCAATTCCCCAGGAGCTCCAGCACTGCAGGCGTGGGAGCTGCTCCTTGGCAGAGTCTCTCAAGTACAGATTTGTCAGCTGCCAGGTGTGAGCGTGCTATCTCCACTGGGAAGGACTTCTTTGAAAAGCTTCCTCAAAGAGCACTTCAGAATTTCCAAAATTAATGTTCAAGGAACAAGCCTTTCCTTTTGGGTGAAACAAAATGAGGTGGAAAAAATCACCAGGGTTCACATGGGTTTATCTTTCTAAACTTACCAAACAGTGGTGGTAGGTTTGCCGGCAGAAAGACAGCTCTCATTACTTAGCACGGGTTGAGGCTTGGTACAAATGCCCCAGCAAAAGGCAGTTTAGTACAGAAACATATTTTGTGTTTAAAAATAGTCTCAACAGTTGTTAAAAGAAATTAAGCAGTGGGTTTTTTTTCCTGTATCAGCAAAAGGAGCAGTGCAGACAATGTAAAAGTGTAACTCTGGGAATGAGGAAATATTATCTGATTTACTGCAGCCTGAGGTGAAACATTAACTCAGCTCTGAGTTCTGACGGGGTGTAAATAGCCTGAACAAAAACACTGCTGCACTTGCTTTTGAGGGCATGAACTCAGAGGTCTTTAAAGCTGTGAATGGTATCACAAAACACACCTTTCATTTTACTGAAGCATTCACTGAAATGTTTACGTTTGGAGTAGATTGTTTTGAACACTGTGGAAATAAGTAAAATGAGAGAATTTTATGACAGAAGTTTCCCAAAAAACTACAAAAATATTCTAAAGGGATAAAACCAAATCACTGCAGATACCTTCAGGTTTGCATCTCAAAGGACAGAAAAGGTCTTAACATCATTTCCACAGTTCAGCAGGTGCTTCCTGCAGGGATCCCTGCCCTCTGTGTGTGAGGAGCTGGAGTCAGCCTCCCACGGGCTCTGGGCTGCAGCCAGATTGATGCTCCTTGGGCATCTGGGAGAGAGCAGGTTTCAGGCCACTCCTTCTCAGGGTAATCCTTGACCTTGATCTGTGTCAGACACATAAACCTGCCTGCCTGGGAATGCACACACCAAACCAAAATGGAATTCATAAAAATGGAGGAAAAGACCTAACATTTTCCCTCATGATTATTTAGCTTATGTTTGTTACAGTGTAAAGCACCCCCAGATCTGGCACAAATAAAATAACCAAAAATCATTGAAACACCTGGGAGCTGATGGAGAACATGCCCTTGGGTATGAGACTGATAATTATCTGACAGAGAGAAAATGTCTGGTGTCCTTAAAGGCCCTGTAGCCTATTTATTGCTACATCTGCAGTCACACCAGATCATCACACACCCCCGAAGAAGCTTTGTGGCATCTGGAAAAGTACTGACCAGTATGTCCTCACCACGGGGACCATTAGTACCCAGGTGCCCTGGCAGGAACCTTGGTACAACTATCACAGGGAGTTTATGTGTGCCAGGCCCTTATCTCTGCCTGCCAGTGAACTGGGAGATTGGCACGAGAAGGAATAAAGCTGATGTGCAGTTCGGGCCTCATTATCAGAGGGAAGGAATAGCTCATGCAGTTATTTATAGTTTGCTTCTGTGCCACACACAGGCAGTCAGCACTCACATAACAATGGCTGATGGGAGAAGCTGCACCCCCCTAAAACTGCTGTGCAGGTTTGGTTCCAGCCTGGCAACCCTGGCGACCTGTGCTCATGTCCAGAGCTGCTGGGCTGCATCACACAGTGCAACAACGAGTGACAGCAGCGTCCTCAGCTGTCCCCGTGGCTCAGATACCACCTTGGCTGGGGCCAGCTGGGTCTCTGCAAGGCTCACTACTGAACGTGCTTTGGGGAAATTGAGGCCACTTTGGGGATGCTGCACTCCTCCCTGTGATGTCCCAAAAAGTGCAGTCTTTTGAGACACACACCTGATGCTGTGTCGTATTTGGGAAAACGTAAGTCTAATAAAGATTAATGCAATGGGACTTAACCACCACATTTTTTCTAGTTGCAGTTGAATAAATTTTGAGTAGTGCTGAGCAAAACCATAGCCTTTTGTTTTCTGTTTGCCAGGCAGGGACTGTCCAGGGCATAACCAGCACCTGCTCTATGGCAGCAAACCATTTTCACGGGAGACTCCTGTCCTAATACTCCAAACTCTTTGATCCCCAAATGTCCTGTAACAGCCTGTACAGCCTGTGACTGAACAGATTCAGAATCCGCAGAATCTGTTACATTATCCTTATCTTCCATACATCCATACACATTCCTGTGTTCCACACACGATAACAATATTGGCTATTTTGCCCAGCTCCATGCAGGGAGTAGGGAGCACCCAGAGGTGCCTCGAGCCATGGGGCAGGTACAGCCTATTCCCCATGGAAGCCTCAGACCATTTGCTTGTTCCCATGCAGCACCCCAGTGTCTGAGTGCCAGCTGTCCCTGGGTTAATTCACAGCTCTGCACGTGTGGTGGGGGGAAGCTGAGGGCTTGAGAGCTGCAGTGCTGCCTCTCACTGGGAACAAGGAGGAAACCTACAGAGCCAGGGCCCAGGTGCCTCCAGAGCAGGACACGGGATACCCGGAAAGCACAGCCACAGAAGACCAGCCAAATACTACTATTGCCCCTTCTTTGCCCAGTGCTAAAAGAGCTCCAAAAAATCCCAGCACAGGGAACAGGTTTGACCAGCTTTGTCACATTTCTGTGTTCTCTCTACTAACACAGACCCAGGCAGGGTTTTGTCTATCCCTTCCAGACCATGTCAGTGCCATGAGACACCTCTGGCTCTTGCCCCAAGGCAGCTCCAGCCCAATGCTGTTTGCTTTCTCCAAACCCTACAACAACCCTACATCTCCTTCCTCCATGGACTCATCCTTGGAGGAGAGGCACAGCTTACGCACAGGGAGTCATCCAGACTGTGGAACACTGGCTTAGTTCCCAGCTGTCAAAATTTTCTCCCCAGTCCCTTGGCTCCACTCAGCTCCACCAAGAACAGGCAGCTCCTCCAGGCCTTGCTGGGGCTCTGGGAACACAGGAGCTGGCCAGGTGCTCCCACAGTGTCAGCACAGAGCTCCCCCAGGTACTGGAAATCTGTACCAAAGCCAGAGCAAAGCTGCAGTAAAGGAACAGGACGTCTTTGAGCATGACTTTTACTGTATCTAAAATTACATGCGGGTCTCTGCAATGTCGCACTCATTTCTGCAGTGATGTCTTTGGGCCCCCCTGAGCAGGGCTGCTCAAGTCCTCTTTGCAGGCTGGAATGTGATTTCTTTTCCAAATGGGGATTAAATGTGCTCTCAGAAAAGGGAATTTTTAAGCTCTGAAATTCTGCTTTTGGACTTTGAAGCTGCTGAAATCTACACCATATATTCCCAATTCTTATTTATGACATGCACTAAATATTCACTGCTAGAATAGGACATAAACTAAAAGCTTCAATATTCTGTTAATTTTATTCCATTGGTGAAATCACTACGAAGTATTGCTGAGATAGAAATATCTTACCTTCCTTGCATTTCAAAGCGTCTCTTGTTTGTTTGTGCACAGCTCCTTCATTTGAATACCAAAGGAACCAAAAGCAATTCAGTAACTTGTTTGTAGCAGATGTTCTTCGAGATTTAAGCATTACGATACCACAGCTTACTGCAAAATAAAACAAAGATAAGGCAAATAAAGTGAGATAAATTTTAAAAAGTCTGAAACAAAAATTGAGAACCCTTTAGAAGTATTTTTGCAACTCAGTTTGTCATACACACACATGGATTTTTCCAAAACCCATCATTATCAGTTGCAGCACAGGCAGTGTGCCTCCCACCGGTGCAATGCTCACCCACCACAAAGAGTCCTATTTTCCTTGCTAGTAACTGGTTGGTGACAAATGCTTTTCTGTAACAGCTTGTGCTGGGTGAAGGAAACAAGGCTCTGTTACTTCTTCATGTTCTGAGTTCTCTAAAATTTAGAATATTCATTCAGACAGAAAACAGTGTGCAGACATTTATCTTCATGTATATTTATGCTGTTATATATTTTCAATTTATATCAATTTATAAGTAAATCAATAAGACAATTAGAACACAAAGGTTGGATAAGTTTCTCTGAAAATGCCAACAAATTCAATTTAATCCTGGGACTGTAAAATCAATCTTAGATTTTTTTTTAATCAACATTTTTCAGTAACTTATTATTCTTCTGGAAAATCCCAGGTCAGCATTAGCTTTTCAGAGACATTTTAACGATGAGATGAGTGGACATTACTAGCAGTGGGCCTTCCCCCTGCATCCTTCGCAGCATCGATGTATTCACTCCTTGGCTCTCTCTGCAGTGTAGAGAGCAAAAACAGACTCTAAAACACCGGAGCAGTGGCCCCGGGGCTTTATCCTCGTGGGCTCCATCAGTCGCAGGCAGAGGGAGCTGGGGCTGGGCTTGGAGACTCGGGGCTGGGTCCCGAGAAAAGCTGTGCTGCAGGGAAGGGAGGTCACGGTGTTGTGGGGTGTGCTCAAGCTCATTCTCACAGTTTGTTATCTGGGTGAGGACAGTGACCATCCAGGCCCATCTTCCACAGCCAGACTTCAGACCAGAGCGGATTCCTGCAGGGGAAGCTCTGCACTGGTGCTGTTCCCCTTCTCCATTTCCTGGCTGCTGGCTGTAGGTGCAAATCCCAACAAGTAACTTTGGAAGTGTCCCAGGTTCTAAAGGAAACATCCCCCTCTCCCCACCACCAGGAGCACTGCCCACCCCTTGCAGAAGCCCCTGTCCTGAACAAGGAGTGTGGATCACCCTGGTGCCCAGGCTCCTCCAGAGGCTGCTGTGCACAGGGAGAGGACAGCAGGTGAGTCCCCAGGAGAATATCACAGGCAACGGGACAACTCACCCTGTGCTCAGGAGCACTCTCCTGCCATGGGGGCTTCCAGCCAGAGCCCCGCAGCAATTCCCAGTCTCTGCAAGAACAGATGGAGAAAGACAGACTTTTCCTCCACAGGACAAAAAAGAAAGTTTTAACTGAGCAGGCTGGAAATAACCACATCCACCAAGGCTCTGGAGATCTTCAGTTCATTATTTCCCACCTCCTGGGGGGTGATGGGGACAGGTGTCCTGTTTGCAGAGAACCAGCCTCTCCTGGCCAAGCAGCAGGGGTAAGTCCATCACCAGCTCTCCATCACACAGAATTTCTGCTCCTGCAGCTCCCACACCTGATCCCACACAGTGCAGATCTGATGTGATGAAAGGACTTCATGCGCCAACGTGCCCAGGCCTCCTCCTTTCCAGTTTGCTGGACCTGCATGGATAAGCAAAGTTACAGAATTAACCTCTCAGTTAAAAAAAAAGGCTATTATTGGATTGAAAAGTATGCTTTTTTCATATGCTGAGTTGCGGCACACACCTCAGGTTCCCCCTCTGTGCTCCAGAGTGAGGGACAGCCCCCGTGGCCAGTGCAGACCTGCTCCCTCCCCACTGCCCTTCAATCCATCAGGTGTAATGCCCTGGACTCCTGAAGCAGCAGGACGAGATGCTCAGACTGCAATGGTGATGGGCTCAGAATAAAGCCAGAGGTGTCCAACACCTCACAGCAGCAACTAAGGCTTCACAGCCACTCGAACAAACCTCAGCCAGACAGCGAACAAAAAGCCTACGCACGTGCTTTGAGCCCAAGCCTGCTTTGCCAGCAGCTGGGACACATCCCAGGGAGTGAGAGGTGTTGAACAGGCAGTTACCACAGCTTCTTCTTGCAGAGAGAGCAAGAATTCCAGTCTGGCATTCTCCAGAGGGCCCTGCTGTCTCTGGGAGCAGGAGGTGCCTTGGTGGCAGTGGTGCTGCCCGGGGTCGGCACAGCAGGGGAGGGCGGGCGCTCGGCAGGCACTGCAGTGACACCAAGACCACGTTTCACACAGACACCTTTATTTTCATATTTCTGCATGGATGAATGTTCGTTTTCCTGGGATGTACTGGTAGACAGGTTATACCCTACAAAATGGACTCTAGCAAACATATATATGTATGTACACACATATATATAGTCTGGCAAAATCGCTTCTGCATTCCTCCATGAGTCAGAATGGATGTTTACAATAAACCAAAGCTAAAGGGACACTGTGAGGTTTTGGGTTATTTTTGTTATACATAACATAAAATAGTGTTTGCTTTTTTTTTTTCCCAACTCAATTGTCTGTTTTCTTGCTTGTACTTAAGCAGAACTGCAGAAGGGAAAAGACATGCCTGTAAGTTTTCAGTTTTTACTACTCCAAGTTACTATCAGTGATGTAAGTAACAGAACATTTCTGAACTTTACACAGCCAAACTTTACAAGGGCCAAAGTATCAGTTCAGTGTATGTCACCACATCCAATATAGGAGTACCCCTGAATCAGTGATGCAAATAAATAATTGGCATGTGTTAGTGCACAGCACAGTTCAGTTTCACAGCCCCCATGCACACGGATACACGTTTGAGTCCCACTTTGGAAAGTTTCATTGCAAATTTTTAACCTGACAGTGTCCCTTGAGAAAAAATACATATTGGGTTTAAGAAAGGACACCCTCCTACAGGTATTTTCTTTTTATTATTAAAATCAACATTTTTTAAACCATTCAACAAAATTGAATACAAATTGCCATCGGAGAATAGCATTTGTAACAATGAAGCTATACATGGCTGATCCATTAACATGGCTTTAGTTATCACAATTTACATTATTTGCACATTTCCTTAGGTCTTTCATGGCACTTCTATGAAGAAGAAGAAACGTTTGACACACTGCTGCTACCATCTCGTCAGAGGTGACCCATGGACACAAGGGTGTTTGTTCTCAACACATACTGCAGTCAGGAAATGCCACTGCCCACGATGCCTGAACCTCAGGGTATTTGTGTCTCAAGCTTTTAGCTTGGCTCATGGTTACTCACAATATTGCATTGCATTCAGAGGAACAGGAAAACAAACAGCCACAGAACAGGCACAGTACTTTTTTTTTTCTTTTTCCTTTTTTTTTTTTTTGCATTATCATTAATCACATTCCTATTTGTCAATAGATTGTTACCTAAAATGCATGTTAGAAAGGCTTTCTTTAAAAAACGCTGGCATGAAGATGCAGACTAATGTTTGTAACTAGTGAAACAGTCAGAGTCCTGATTCAGACATTATTTAAACACTCACGACTTGGAGGAAATTTGCACAGCTGATAGCACTGACAGAGAATCTGACTGTAACAGGAACTGCCTACTGGCAGGATTGATGAGGGTGGGAGACTGGAGTAGCATACTGTGTTTTATTTAGGAATCTGTAGTAGTGTTTGTCATAAATATTGCAAGCCTCATCTATGAGCGAGCAGAGGCTTGGCAAGTTTACAGCAGAGTAACATCCACGGAAAACATGAAAAACAAACCCCAAGCCATTTTCATGCAGAGAGTGGCTCTCTCACAGTCACTGATGTCTGTCACCTGCTGGCTGGAGCACACCTGCCATGGACAGATGCTGCTGATGGAAAACCCAGAGGCCTTCTATCACTGGTGCATCCCAGCCTCTGGCTGTACCAGTGGGATCAGGGACAAACACGGGGTAATAACTGGGTTTGCAATGGCAAGGACTCCGCCACAGACAGATTCTGCAATCTGAGCTTTGGGAAAACACAACTGTGGGTGACAATTTGCAAGTCCTCCTGTCTCAGCTACTGTGGGCTTCAGGTGAAGCACAGAGCCCAACCCAGGGCTGAACATCAGAGGTGTGTGGGAGAGGTCTGACTCCTGTGGCATCCAAATCAAAGCTTGTTACCCTCTAAGGGCAGACTCAGTGTGGCTCTCAGCATCTCCCTCTCTACCTGATGCACCCTCGTTATTCCTGGCAGTGAAAAGCAGGCACAGTGGAGCAGCAAAGGAGATGCCAGAAGTGCAGGGGCAGTACTGGTACCCTGATTTCAGCACGCACTGACAGTGACACCAGCTGTTTGCTGCTGAACTGGAGCCACACTCAAGAGAAAGCAGTGACAGCCCTAGTGACAAAGGCACCCCATACAGAACTGCTGCCAGCGAGGCCAGGAAACACAGCTGAGGCCAAATTCATCACAGTGACTCCAGAAATTAATTTAGCTTCAGGAACTATGGCATCATGCAATTAATAACATTTTCTTTTGAAAAGGGCACATTCCAAACATTCCTGTCTGTATGTACCATCTCATAAGCACCCTGGAAGCAAGACTGTTAGAGGAAAAAGGCACTGTGCTAGCCTGATTCAAATCCTTCTTTTCCGTTGTCCTGACCACTTCTCCCTCTGCTGAAGTGACCTGCTTAGAATAATAGACAGATGTTCTTTTGGTGGGAGGGAAAACCTGGTAATTATATTAAATTCTGTCATTTGCTAAAGGGATTGCAAGAAGAATCAAGAAGGAACAGTGTAAACTTGTGTATTATTTCAGCTACAACTGGTGTCTTTACCAAGTGCCTGTTAAATAAAGCTGAAATGACAATACCCAACAGCTGGAGGATAAGGTACTCCTCCCTCCCGCAAACCCCAGCCCCTCACTGGAGCTGCTGTGCTCTGGATCACTCCTGGGAGGAATCCATTAATGGGATCTGTATGAAAGACAATAAACAAGATGGACTACCGTGTCATTCCTGCAGACATGTAACTTCACTTGAATAGCACTTTTGATGACAAGGGGATAACTTAAAGAAATAAAGTTAAGACTACACAGAAGTGTATGGAGGAGCACAGTAAAAAGGGAAAATGCCCTGTCTTGGGGAATTGGCATTATCATTATACTAGGACTGATCAGACCTACTTCTATAATCAGGAATGCTTCAACAGATGAAATTTTTATAAAATTAGGGCTACAGAACTGAGGCATTCTATATATTCTTTATTATAAAAAGCTTCCACTTACATAATTTTTAAAATATATCTTCACTGCTAACAGCTTGTCTGTAATACAATATGTGATACAGTAAAAATAGATGCTTACTGGATGGGAGTGATATAGCACTATGGCAGGGACTGTCCCATCTCTGTGGTTTGAGCAGCTGGAAAAGTTGGCTGTTCCCTCCTTGCCTTTGTTTCTCAGCCACTGTCTACCTGAAGATGGCAATGGCACTCTGATGAGCCAGCTTTCCTAAGAGGCTTCTGCAGAGAAGGCTCTGATATGTTTCCCAGCTGAAAAATCATCCAACCTTGGTGTAAATTCACTACATGAGTTTTTCTGTTTTATTAATTAAAAAAACAAACCCCTAAACCATTACCCTACCTGGCATTAGCAAAGAAATGGGGCTTGTACGAGGCATACTACTGCCTTGTAGGAAAAAATATGGGCCTGGCAGCTGACTCCGAGGCTAATAATTCAAGAGCAACCTCAAATGTGCTGGGCACTTTATGGGTGCCAAGGTCTGTATGTTGAAACACAGCTGCATCTTTGGGCCCTGTTCTTCACTAAGTAAAACAAGAAAGCTTAAATAAATCCATAAAGGGGGCAAGACCTTACGGTAACATCCAGTGATGAATCTAGGAAGCGTGTGCCAAACGACAGAAAAAGGACCAGAGCACATGGCCACGGTGCTGCTGAGATGCACAGTGGAGCATCACCTGGTGTCCCTGGGACTCAACAGGCGCCTGGGACCAGAGCAGGCATTCATCCCTCTGTACCAGCCCTTGTACACCTGCCTGGTCTCTTGGGAACTGACCATTGCTGAACAGGATTTGTTCTGAACTTTGATATTTATATGTGCAACATGTTTTTCTCCTTTCTGGCTCACCCTGGCATGAAGATCACCTGGTTAATGTGTTCAGGAAGAACTCCGCCAAACTCAGTGTGGTGGCACCAGTGCATGTGAGAGGATAAGCGGGATCTCTGCAGAAATGGGGATACTGGCTACAAGGGCTGTCTGTTTAATGTCCCAGGTACATTGACTGTTCCTTTTTTCACAGACTGCCCTGGCAGATTGGAGTGTCATCAAAGCAGATTAATGGCAAGGCATCCATAAAACATCGTGCCAAACGGAGGTATGGACTGAGCTGTCACTTGCAATAGATGGCTGAATAGCTATCAACATGTGCTATCATAGGGAATTAAGCTTGCTAGATTAAAAGCAGGACTTGTGCCTAGCAAACAATGCTCTGTGTTACTCATTGAACTTCGAGCAGCAGTTCTCTCTTGTTGGGATTTATTAAAATATTCACATGCTTCCAAAATGAAACAAAGGTCCACCGGCATCTCCTGGGGAGAAGAGGCGGAATCGGTTGCATTTGGTTGCCATTTGGTTGGAGATGTCATACAAAATCCTCACACACTGGACATGGCTCAATTGTGAAAAGCTTTCACCCAGAAAGGAGATCTTTGTTACACGGGAAGTCTCAGACTCCTCCAGTGCTCGTCTGGTTACATGACATTCTCAAAGAGCTGTAAGGATCGCATGATATTGTCGTCCTGAAAGCAAGGAGAAGATATTTCCATGAAACCAGCATGGACAAGCACAACTCATAACTCTGTCTTGGCACCAGGGAGCTCTGTAGCTGCTCCTGCATGCAGCATCCTTACTCTGGGAATGCTTTCCCCCCGTGTGAGCTGGGGCTGATTCAGTGCCCCGGCCCTGATTCCGCACAGCAGCTGTCTCGTGCTTCGGCCCCTGGGCTGGTTTGAGGCAGACCAAGCACAGGGTCCTCTCCTGAGCCTGATGTCCAGCACAGGCTGTGCTATGCAGGGTACTGGGCTGGTGCCTGTGCTGAACCCTCAGATGTCCCTGATCCAGGGTATGCAAACATGCTCTTGGCTAATATGCTCCACAAATGGGATGGCAGGTTTTGAACCGATAAGCAAACTGCCTTGAGGGAGCACTTCCTGCCAGAAATTCCAGCTCAAACCCAAAACACATGCAATCTGTGCAACCTCAGCCTCTCCAAGGCTCCTAGAGCCAAATGAGAAAGTTACAGACAGACACAAGGGAAATCCGGGATTATTTCTCTTGAAGTCTTGGAATTCTACTTCAAGATAAGAACCAGATTAGTATTCAAAAACACAATGATGATTTTTCCCCCCCCAGGAATTCAGTTATTCCAAAAGTTAGAACAGCTGTTTGCCTGTAACATGAAAATAATTTTCCACATTGAGCAACTTAAGAGATCGATTGCACTGCATTCCTCAATTGTACTGTGAGGCTGCACCATCTCTATCACTGCTCACTTTGTGGGTGCAAGGCATCACCTTGCATGGGAAGCCAATCACCCTCTCCAGGGTAACGCCAGGGCTCCACTGACCACAAGCCAGAGCTGCTGCAATGGCACAGGTGAGCACTGGTGTGCACTTTGGTTTGTTTTCATAAAGATTTGAAAAAATAAACCTTAGTGTTGCAGGGCTTGCTCCTGCCTGCCAGGGAACAGCACCTGACAGTGCATCAGTCTGCCCAGCTCCCAGTCAAGGATGGCAGCAGAAGGAACCAAACCCAAACAAGGGCTGAGAATCACAACTCTAACAGTTACAAGTAAAGCTGCTTCAATACTGAGACCACTGATCATACACACACCTACAGGCAAGTTAAGAATGTGAAGGATAATACACAACACAAATGATCAAATAAAGATGGTGCCAAAAATAAGCCAAACAATCAGGAGAGACCAAGAATGAAGTAACTGGAAAACATTAGCCTTCTATTAGCCAAGCCAGAGCCAGGTTTGACACAGAAGCAGCAGAAGCCAGCCCGGCCCTCCACAGGGAGCATCTTCCCCTCGCTCAGGGACAGAAGAGCTCTGTCTGGCTGCAGAACTGGAAAGAATTTTCCAGGCAACATAAAATGCACAGAAGGGCCAATATGCAATTCTGTGCACCAATGTAAACATTCTAAATGCCAGAGGTTGCCTTTTCCATCATTATTGTACTGGCCAAGTATAAGGGATATCTCTGAGCGAATATTCACACAATCAAGGTGTAAGACAACAGACATGCCTGACTGCATGTCAATGCAGATGCTTCTTTGGGCCAGTGCTAAAAGTACCAACAAAAATTTATCACAGCCTATCTCATATATGGAATTTGCAAGAGGGAGCTTACTTCCAAAACAGAAGAAAAATAAAAATAATTGCTATGATGACAGCATTTGCTTTTAATGTCTGACCATGAAAACATCAACTGGTTTTAAAACTCAAGGCTGTAACTGAAAGAATTTGAGACACCTTTGACTCTGGGCAGTCCCAGCAGTGTGGTACCTGATAATGACATGTGGGGCAGTACAGAGACAGCATCAGACTCTATAAATTAAGAAAAAAAAACCAAAACAACAAAATAACCCCAAAACAACCTAAGGCAGTTAAGAGCTTTCTCTACAGTTGCCTGCTTGTCTATAGAATCAGGCACTGCAGTCCAACCAGGAAAATAAAAGCACTGGTCCCAGCACCGCACATGAAGACATCATCTCCCATATTCTGCCTGACCCTACCTCACTGTCGACTCATAGGCTTCACAGAGCATCAGAAACTCAGGCTTCAAACTGTTTTGGTTTGGGTTTTTTTTTTTCATGGAGCAGAGAAAACTCAGGATCCTGAGCAACATCTTGTTTCAAATAGAGTTTGTCCAAAGGGAAGCAGATGATGTGACATGAGATAGATCTTTCCTTGCAGTTATAATTTAGTCCTTACCTCCTGACATGATTCAATAAACTCATCTAAAGTTACAACTCCATCTTTGTTTTTATCCATTTTCTGCAAAATAAAATAATAAAAAATTAGTTTACATTGGTAACACTATTGTTAGAGTATAATACCTTAGTTGATGCAACCTGAATAAAGTTGTGACTTAACAAGCTTAGACCACAGACTCAATGCTGGATTGGCCAACCACTAAGGACTTGTTTACTCTGGGATTTGGAGCACTTTTGAGGTCATCTTCAACTACTTCCTTGACACACACCAGAACCTCTGTCCTTATTCCACTGTTTATTTATTCACTGCCTGACCGGCCCCCACCCCCATTCCTGTCAGTCATTAGGGCAGCTGAGAAAAGCGGCACTGAAGGGCTGCAACACACGCAGAGGCTTCTGGATGTGGCACATCCCAATGCAAAGGGTCAGGCTGAGAGATGAGTGAGATACCTTTGGAACCAGGAAATCAGCAGGCCCTGTAGTGTTAGGCTGAATGGCTGCTAAGGTTTATTTTGGAGTATATAACAAGGTGTAGACTCAACTTTACAGGAAAGTCTATCAGTGCATAGCTCAAGTGTTAAGAAAAACCCATCAAAACCCAGGTACCTGGAAAAACACTTCTACATGCTGCCTTGGTGCATCTTCCTTGAGCACTGGATACGTGTATTTTCCCATCATATCATAAATTGCCTTTACGATATCCATCATTTCCTGTCACAGCAGCATGCCAGCACAAACACAAAAAGGAAATTAAGAGAAATGACAGCCCATCTCTGTCCTGTACTGCCCTATTCTTCACCCTCCTTCTCTTATTACAAACGAGCACCTGGAATGCCTGTGCATGTGCATGGAGACAGAAGTACCCTGACAGAAATTCATCCTACAGAAAGAACTGCTTTTCTCTGCCTGTGCCATGCCACAGACTCCCACAGGGCTCCCTCCCCTCCCCTGGCCTGGCTCCGACATGGCAGCTGCTGGGAGCAAGGGCTGTGCTCAGCCCTGCGCTGTGGCTCCAACCTTGTCCCAGGAGCCTCCTCCAGGGCCATGGCCCCTCACAGCTGGAACACGGGATCTGGTCCCTCCCCATACCTTGCACAAATTTCCCCTCAGCTGCATGACCAGTTGCAGTAACTGCAAACCCTCCAGGGATGCACAATGGGTTCGAGTGGACCAAGATGTACTTGCCACATATTCAAGGCTACCATGCTCAAAACCAAGGCTTCCCACAATGGGAACAAGCAATACCAGATAAGAAGATAAAAACAGATGACAATGCAGGGTTTGGGAGCGGTGCTGGAGGCTTGTAGTGCTTCAGATGACCCCCACAGTATCTCCCAGTGCAGAAAGAAAGCCCTTGAGCCTCAGTCACCAAGTACTGCCACCGTCACCCTCCCCTTCACAAGGGTTACATGGCTCAGAGCTGTAACCAGGATTTTGCTCCTGGCTAAAACTATTCATTAAAGGTACCATAATATACAAAAATATGTCTAGAAAATCATGCAATAATATCACTGTGCACTTTGCTTAGACACAGACAAATGCTTGAGTCCATTCTGATTTGCATCTAATTAGCTGCATGTAAAATTAATTGTGTTCTGCAACAAAACCCAATCATTTCTCTCTTCCAAAATCAACCACATTTGTCAGGAACAGCCTTACCTCCTTGTTTATATAGCCATCCTTATTTATGTCATACAGATTAAATGTCCATCTCAGCTTTTCGTGAACCGTTCCCCGTAGCAGAATGGACAATGCCATCACAAAATCCTGGTTTGAGGCAGAGAGAGAAGTGTGAATTTTTGTAACATCCTTTTCTAAGTCACCCTCTTTATACAATGCCAGTCAGAAGATTTATCTTTTTAAGATGGAGCATATGCTTGTCAACCTCTTCTGGCTGCCTTTTCCCAAAATGTGTCCTCTCTGACTGAACTCAATGGTTGAAGCATTCACTAAGATGTCTGGTTTTTAAGAGCACTGCCAGATGCTCCAGTGGCCTTTCTCCACCCTGCTACAAGGAGCTGTCACTCAGATTGCCACCACCTGGTTAAACACAGCTGGACTGTGCCTGTGGAAGTAGAAGCTGATGCTTTCTTACCTCCAGATCAAAGTGCTGGCAAAGAAGGGAGAAAATCCAGCATTTTCTCCATGTCCACCTTGAGAGATGGAATGATGCTAAACTCCTCTGACACAGAGAGCCTTAGATTTTGTTCTCTAGCAAAATCTGTCAGACTTGACCAGATGTGATTCCCACCACTAATTACTCACAGTGGCACACATAATTTTAATTGGTTTTCTTTGCTTACAGTAAAGTTACTGCTTCCAATAACTCTGATTTATTAATTATACTGCATGGTGCCTCAGGCACTGAGAGCAGCATAGCTACAGGGGTTTGTTAGCACAGGCAGAGCTTCAGGATAACAGAGCTTCACAGTTCCTGCTTACTCATTTAATAGCCTTAGTCACCTCCATGAGCTCTGCATGGGGCAGTGCATCACTGCTTAGAAACCTCTGCTCCTTTTTGCCAAGGCTCAGAGGAATCTGAATATGTTAAACAATACAAAAAAAGGGAACAAAACTCTCATGTGTGACAACCAGTAAAGAGACAGATCTGCCAGGAATGAAAGTTCAGAACTTTCTAGGTTTGTTTGTTTGTTGGTTTAACAGCATTTTTCTGTTCTCAGTCTGTTTAGGTGTCTGGACACCTTTAGCTACTGAGCAGCTGCCCCATGCAAACCTCCCACTGCAGCTCTCGCCACAGAGATGCACAGACACATATGGAAACACCCTCATTTTATATTTGATGAATGAACACATTTCCCAGTCTCACCTGGAAATTACCAGAGGTTTTGGCCTTTTGACAGCAAAGGCCAGACTACCTAAGGTTTTTAGTTTTATAGGAGTTTTATCATCGTCAAAACCATGAAGTTCATCCTCCAGAAGGTCTATGACTTAACATATCCCTTTGCTGCACTCCTACAGCTATGGGCTGAGCATGAAAAGAGGTTGTTTGTAGCCACTGCAACAGGCCTTTTATTTAAAGGGTGCATTTAGTTTCCAGCTACCTGAGATGATGGTTCAACACATGCAATGCATGATGACTGCAGAAGGTACAGGGTGCAAGTTACCTCTGTCTCTTACGTCATTTCAAATGGGACTCTCCTCAGACACTCCTCTCTGCTACATAACCCTCTGCACTTTCTCCCTCTGATCCTGACTAGCACAACCTAGATCCTTCTTTGCTGACACACGGAACTGCATCTGCATAAACTAAAGTGAACCAGATTTGAAAACGACTGACTTTAGACTGAAACCTCTAACCTTTAATCCAACAAGTCCTACTACTTGCAATGAAGAATGGACAGAAAACCTTAAAAACACAAAATTGAGGAAGTGGGATGGAAGGAGGATGCAAAGCAATTACCTCGAACTTCACGGAGCCGTTCTGTGCAGTGTCAAAGGCGTTGAAGAGGTAATGTGCATACATGCTGGCATCTGAAAGGCACCAAGGGCAGGGACAGCAGCTCATTACACACTGATGGTTCTAAACAAGGAATGAACTTATTTTCCTTCTGTATATAACTCACCCCTGAAGCATTGCCAGGTATTCTATGAACTAGTAAATGTTAACATGAACTTGCAAAATCTGACACCCTCCCTTAAAACAGCCTTGAAATGCAAAAGCTTTTATTACAGTAAAAACTATTTGGATTTTGGGGTAGTACCTGGAAGAACAAGCAGAAAATCCCCAGCCATCCCAGAGTGTCTCTGGTTCAAATGGTGGGAAACACAGCAAAAATACCAAAGAGTGACTGCAGACTGCAGCATCCTTTCCCTACCTTTGTGTTTTGTGGGAGACACAGCAGAGACCCCCAGGGAATGCCCAGCTTCAGTAGGGTCTTGCTGCAGATACTTGAGTTTGACCCATGGCTGCTGGAGAGCAATCTCACCTACAGGCATATTTTTGTCCTTTTGAATCTAAAACTGCTGGTTTTAGAGAACCTTTTCTATTGAGAACAGTCTCTATAACCCCATGAACAATGGCTGTTAACTAGGAATAACAGTAATGGTATGCAGAAAAAATATCCAAGAGGTGTGCAACTGTAAGATCTTCAGTGGCCTGTTCTCTGCTCTAGAGGCAATTCACTCTGCTCTCTGTATTACTAAAGCTCAGCTTTACAGGATGGAAGTAACTGACATTAAAGTCCCTAATTATTTCATTGCTACTCTCTCGAGCAGCCATGTACTTCCTGTCTCCTCTATTCTTGGCTCTGGCACGCAGCATCAGTCAAGCCTCAGTCTCCTCAGTCAATGTATGGAGCTCAGGTGAAGCCTGGTGCTGTTCTGCCCAGATGGAATGATCCAGCATCTCCTTACTTTGATCTCTCACATTATTGAAATCCAAGAAAGTGTAACAGTGTGCAGAAAAATCAAATACTTAAGTTACTGTCATTCATAAGGATAAAATGCAGTGGACTTCAGGGAAAAAACATTATGTACTACATTTTTAAGAGAAGGATTCTGAAATAGAATAGCTCCAAAAGAAAACCATAACATGGTTGGCACAGTCCTACTAAAAGCTCCGATTAAGCCAAACTAAACAATGAACTATAAGATTAAGCTAAGAGGTCTTATTTCATGTACATTAAGAAATACTTTGATCACTTGTATCACTTGATGACAGATTAGCAAAATTAAAGCCTGCCAAGGATAGGAGCCCTAATAAAAAAATACCACAAGCCTGGAATGACGTTGCCCAAGGTTTTTATAATTCAGAGCTACATTACCACCTCTAGGTTGTACAAGTAAAGAGAATCATAAAAACATAAGAATCTCTGAGGATTTATGACACAAAGATTATACAAATAGTGTGGAAACCAAGTGAAAAAAAAAATGTAGAATACAAAATCCATCTACCATTGACCCAATGTACTATTAAGCATGGTTGTATTTCCATCACCATTAACCAAGGGAGAAACACACCAGGGAATGGAACACACAGAAAAAGGAAAGGCAAGTCTTTGGAAACCTCGATAGAGTGGAAAAAAGTTATCTATCCATGAAAAAGTGAAGCTTCTGTGCCTACTGGTGTTTACACGTGGGAAGGAAGGAGTCACCTGAGCTGTGTCACTTAAAGGAGTTCATTGAGGTAACTGGAGTTCCTTGGACTTATTGGAACTCAGGTTGGAAACAAAAACCACATCCAGGAATACATAAAAATTATAAAGACTAAATTTTTGCAATAAATAAATAAATAAATAAATAAATAAATTGTCTGGCTGCATTTTGCAACAAAACTAAAAGTAATCACAACAGGAAATCATCAAGTTCATACTGAAATTCAATGCAAACTTTTTATAAGTGTACATCTTTGAGGTCACATGGGTTGTAAAACATAAGCATAATGTGTTTTATCTTGACATTTAGTTGAAAAAACACTTGTTAATGACCTTCTTTAAGTAAATGCACATGCACACGTACACTCTTGCAGAAGGGTCAGTCATCGTTCCCCTGAGTGCATTCTGCAGCTATTACAGAGTGGGATATCTTCGAAAGCCTCAAATACTTAATCTTTTGCTAAAAAGCCACTTAAACCAATGACTCATTTCTTTCAATTTGAGACCAGCATCCCCACAGAACATATCCAGTTAGAAGAATATACAGAGTCTTAATGTTTTTAAAAGGCAAGAACAGATATTGAGAGATTTAATGCAATACTTTAATATGCCCATACATGACATGACCCTGTCTTAGTCACATAAACACCAAAAATGATCATTTCAGGTAGCCAGGAGTTTCCTTATCAACTAAAAACTGGTATAAGTATTTTAAGGAGATTTTGATTAATGTTCAGGCCAAAAAGAAGTCTGGGACCCTCCTGTGCTAGACACTACAGGCCCAGCAGTCCAACAGCAGGGAAGCAAAGACACACTGAGGGGAAGCAATTTCACTTTCTGCCAACAGGAAATCAGTACAGAACAAAGCATCAACCCCCGGTTTCTATTTTGGACTTGGGGAATAAAGAGCTGACATTGAGGGGCAATCTTTAGTGGGGTTTTTCTATGTGAAATAACTGTTCAAAGGGCCTAAAATTTTATTACCTTTATGTTTGTGTTTCTGTCTAAAACCCTCAAAGCTTAAGCTCAATTCCCATTTCTTGCACAGATGATCTGCAGCAGTTTTGCAGCCAGCTGGCAGCAGGCAATGTTAAAGCTTCAAGAACCCTGACAGGCACAAAGCACTCCACTTACCTCCATGAGGAAAAAACTGTGCATAGATCTGCTTGAATGTTTCTTCATTAACAACCCCACTAGGACATTCCTGTTGGAAAACAAAAAAGAGAGAGAGAAACAGAATCAAGAAAACCCCAGCTTTGTAAAGGTTCATTTGCGAAACTCTACAAGCCTGAAGAGAGCAACGAAACAAATCACCTTCCTGTTCTCACAGTGCTCTGCAAGCACAGGCTGAGCAGCTGGAGAAATTAAAGTAATTCAGGCTGCAATTTCATCTTAAGCGTCTCACAAAGTTGGTTCACCATTATTAACATTTCTAACTGTGTTTTCAGCAGTTTCATTACTGTTTTATAGAATGACCTAGAAAGGCAGCTTGTGCCTTCTGTCATATGAAGCTTTCATCTAATAATTACAAATAATGGTCATGCCAGCTAACACCTCTCTGTCTAACGCCTTCACAGGTATGAATCCATTCATGCTCAGCAGCAGACTGCGGCCAGAAGCCTGACCCCAGATCCACAGAGGTGAACAGTCCATAGCACACTAGTAAGTCCTTACAAAAAACCTTAATAATAAACACCCCCCACCAGATCAGTGCTGCTATAACACACATTACAGAGTCTTGGGCACTAACCATGTGATGTTTTCAGTTATAGAAAATATTTCCCAGTTGATGGCACTATTCCTCAAATTTGCCTATCAACCAATTTTGAAAACTAAACTAGACTAAACCAATAAAATAACCACAGCACTGAGCCTTTTTCACAGAGCACAGAATTACAGACACACAAAAGTCAGCTTCCTCCCACGTTTAGAGCCACTGACCAACAGAGACCACTGGGGTCTGTGCCCTGCTGCAGCACTGACCCCACTCAGCCATTTAATTCCCCAACCTCCCATCAGGGAGGGAGGAGGGAGCAAGAGCACTGCCCCTGCTGGTAAGACATGCTAGAGATGGATTATCTGAGCAGGCTCGCTCTCTCTCACAAAACTGGCACGTATAGCTTGGCCTGATGCTTATATTGAGCTGAAGGGCAGATTTGGGATCAAGAAAGTTCCTCTGTTGCTGGCACTATGCTCACTCCACGCATCCCTCTCTCCGTGTCATGCTGTGATTCCTGACTCACTTTAGCACAGATCCTTCAGCAGGGAACGTCACAGGATATAACCCTTTGCACAAAGAATCCCCAGCTTCCATTCTTGTACCCTGACTCCTACTACTGTGCCTGAACTGCTGTTTAGAGAGAGTGAGCAGAGTCGATCTGACAATTTTTCTCTGTGCCACTTGTGATTTTGTAGGTTGCAAGGTTCCTGGTCAGATGAGTATTCTTAAACTGTTCCAGAGCTCCTCATAAAACATCCATTGCCTGGTTTCCCTATCACGAGAAAAGTGGTTACTTTTTCATCTGTAAAGTAGAAATCATCAAAGGAAGAATAATCAAATAGAAGCTAACAGCAACCATAAGAGATTCTCCCAAATATTTCCTAAACATTCATGTTTTCTGAAGCTTGTAAGATAACATACATTAAATAAATAATCTGATATTTATTTATGGTATCTTTTCATCATCGATCAGACCAAATATCCTATCCACAGCCATTCTTGAGTAGAAGTGTTCTCCTTGGTCACTGAAGTGCTGTTGCTACAAGACCACACAGGGCCCTTGCAAAGTATTTCACCAACCTGTCACTCTTTTTAAAACCAAGCCTAGCACAACTTGCCCAACCATTCCAGCACAGTGCTACTGACCAGAAACACCGAGATGCATTTCCTTCTCTCCTCTTGATAACACAACTATTGTGTTCATTAAGAATCACAACTTCACGTGCTGAAAGATGGTTTATAGGTGAGGGACTGATTGTTCTTTTCTCTATGCTTCCCACAACTGCAGAGTCCCTGGGGTCTTTTCCCTCTTTGTTTATTACCAGAGATGGGCACGTGGCTGCTGCTGCTGCTGCTGCCTGTGCTCTCTCACAGGGGCAAGGCCTTCCTAGCAGTTTTAGCCATTGGGCCTGTTTAATTTTCTGAATTTCCACATGATACTTATTGCTTCTGATGCTCCATCTGGAAGCCAAATGAAAGTTTGCATCACAGCCCTAGGAGTGCTGGGGAGAGGCAGCACTGACATTGATCAGCCCATTTAGCTCTCTATAACTGGATTGCTTTCAGACACATATGCTACTATCAATTCATTTGCAGTTAATTGATCACAATTTTTGTTTTATAAGAGCCAAATAATGCTCAAGAGGCCTAATTAGTGCTATAGTACTATTTAATTCTGCTGACTCGAAAGAAATCTCTCTTGTGAAATGGAGCAGGTAAGCTTAGTGTCAGTTTGAATTCCACTGAAGTCAATAAAGGTTCACTCATTGAAGAAAAAATTCCTGTCACTAAGAAAAAGCTGTAGTCCTTCATTGTAGTATTCATAAGGCTTTCCTCTGATAGCAGGGTTTTAGGTTAACACCTCTCATTTCCTTAACCTATGAATTCTTCAAAAATGTCAAACAGTGAATGGTTTTTTTGTATAGCTGTCAAGCACAGAACAAACCCCTCATTTTCCGAGGGCTGACTATCAAACTCTGGCAGCATGAGCTATGGATCTGAACTTACACTCTCATGCTGCTTTTAAACCACTAAACCACAAAGGAGCTGAATCCACATAAAAACCAAACACACCAACCAACAAAACCAAAAGGAAAATAAAACAGGAGTTGCATTTTTCTTCTGCTGGAATCAGAAATAAACTTCACTGGTCGCTTTCAGAGATGTGCAAAGCAGAGATGCAGGGACCACAGGGAGCTGAGCCTAACCTGCCTGTCGGACCCTCCGCAGCTCACCTGGCCAGAACATGAGGACGAGTACTCACATTTTGCTAAACTAGAGGTAGTAAATTAGCTGACCACAGACAAGTCCACAATCCAGATTTGCATCTCTAAGCACTCCCACACATCCCATGTATTTTGTTGCTCTCTGTTCCCCCACTTTGGAGATGTTTTGGGGATTATTAAAGTATCAGAACATTTCTCCCTCGCTTGTACTGCTCACTTTATACTCCATAATCCTGCTTTGTTACAATTACATCTCATACTACACTTTGTTACAGATTTGCTAAAATACTCACACTAAAGCAAGGTAAGGATGACTCCAGAAGCCCCTCAGTTATTTCAGTTGGCTGTTTCCTGATTTAGTATTAAGACATTATCCCTTGCAGCTAACAAGTATTTCTCCTAACAGCACAAACCCCCCCCACCGAACCGAGCAAAAAATCCCACAAAACCTCCAGTTCTTTAAAATCCATGTACTCAATTCCAAAGAACGTAAGCCATTAGAAACAGGGCCTAAATGGAAGATCCTGAATTACTGAGCTCAAATGTCTGTATTGTTGGTCACTTCATTAGACATGAATTTATCAGTTTGCATCATAAAAATACTTTCTTAACTGCGCACCAATCTTTAATCCTCTGGGGTGCAGAAGCTTTCTTCTAATTCCAGCCTGTGTCTATTCATGGCTATTTTGTTCCTGTGTCAATATTACTGTTTAGCTCAAACAATTCTGCTGTTTTTGCAAACAGAAGGTATCACATTTTCTTCTGTTTGGTTGTGCCAAGGCAAGACCCACTAGAGGCTCTGCTGGGTTTGCCTGTTACTTTGCTTTGTAGAATCCCAACCAAAGAAATGGGACCAAATACTTTGGGTTAGTCTGGCTCCAGTTTGAGCCAACTCTGAGGTGCAGAAGAGACCGTTCACATAATGCAGAATCCTGCAAGCAGAGGCAACTGCTAAGATAAATATGAAATGTTGGTCCTGGAACCAAGAGATGCTGGAGGGTGGCACTCTTTCACAACTGGAAAAGCAAGCTGAAGGTAAAGAGAGGGGACATTTGGCCAGGCAGCAATAATATAGGCCTGGTTAGAGTGCTCGGCTTCTCTGGAGATGAATTTATTGGCAGCCTCCATCAGTCTGGTGCAACCACCAGAACAGACCAGTGACACACCAGGTAAAGGCTGAGACAATTTGGAGGGAGTGGGGGAACAGAATTCTGAGACAAAGAAAGGACAGGTTTAAAGGTACTGAGAATTAGGACCCTGGCCAGACAGGGTACTTGTCCAGAGGCTACTCCAGGCTGTGCTGAGCTGGTGGCGGTGGAACACCAACCCTGTTCCTGCACACCAAATCCTCCACAGCCAGGACCTCGATCCCTCTGTGCCCAGCACAACTTCCTGCAGATGGCTCTGTGATTATCCAGGTGTTGCCAGGACCTGTGCAATCACTGAGAGCAAGGAGTAAGTACAAGCCAGAGAGGAAAATGACTGTATTCCCACAGGGATTCTGAATCTCCAGATGGCACTGTAACATCATCCCAAAGAACAGACGGTTTGGTACAACAGCAAATATGGTAACAGCTGAGCCAGTTTGCCTCCTGTGCATAATTACTCATCCCTTTGAAACCATGATTTGTGGGCTACCAATGTTAAAGCTGCACTTTCATGTCAATTTAAACCTTAGATACTAAATTTTGTGCATATTGTGTGCAGATCAGCTGGATAAAAACAGCCTGCTTTGTCCTAATATCCAGATATAAACCAAGACCTTGCCAGTTAATACCAAGACCCTCTGTGACATCCTAGGTTTAGGTCAGAAGTTAAATGCACTTGTCTGCCACTCTTGCCCTGCGAGGTAATGCCCCCGTAGTGCAAAGTGACAGCAAAATCGGGAAGGGCAGGAGGTAAATGTCCTGTGTGCTGAGAGTGCTCCAAGTCTGCCTCACCGGTTTGCATCTGCATCTGCAAACCCTCCCAGCATGCAGCAGAGCTCTCCCACACAGGATTCCCGCCCAACAGCGATATAGGAGGCTCTGTAGAGATCTTAGCAAAACTGGGTTTAATCTCCTGCTGTAGGCAGTCATGTCATATCTGGGTGTTAACCTGCCAAGCTCCATCTCAAAAGCTGTATGACTTCCTGCTGGCTGCCGAAAGCACAAAGAGGTATCAGCGATCTCAGTCAGAAAACTTCACAGGTGAAATGACCTCCTACGTGCAGCAAAGGCTGCAAACATGCCACGTGCACCAAACGAAAATACAGAAAGCTGAGCTGTGCTTTAGCCCACTTAGGTGAGCAGTGAAATAAAGGGTGAAACACCAGACTCCTTCGAAAAGTCAAATATACACCAGAAATGTGATTTGATCAAATTTCAAAAATCTGTCAAAAAAGAAAGGCTGTTCTCAAAGTCCAGCAGGTTCCCTCAGAACTGCCTGTATTTAAGGTAGCTCAGCTTCCTTTTGACAAGTTTTTACCCAATAGATTTTCTGAGAAATGTCAGCATTTTGCTGGGATGGTCACTGAATGCTGGAACTGTCCTGCAAGACAACTTAAAAACCACTCTGTGTTTATTGAGCCAGCTCAATTCTGACCTGTTAATCATCATCAAAACATCAGCTGGCACAAACCACCTGCGTGACTAAATCCTGACCCTCAGGCAAACATGTAATGAGTACTCATTTTTCAAGGTCCATAAAGCATCTGCTCCATGTAGCCTCAACATTCCCCATCCATTTCTCCTTATTGTGAGGAGCCCCTGAGCAGCCCAGAGTCAGGCTGAGGCTCAGGAGCTGCAGCCTCCCTGCTCCCAGGGAGCCTGGCTGGAATGGTGGCTCACAAGGATGGGCACGGAGCTGTTCTGCACACCCAGTCATGCCAGCTGGCACTGCTGCCTGCTTTCCCAGGAATCTGCAGCCTCTCTCTTGTCTGCTCAGTCTTAATACACATTTAACTTTTGATTTCTCTTTGGCTCCTGCCACTCCAGCCTTATTCCCTACTTATGCAGGACCTTAAAGTCCTAAAGCACTCTACTGAGATCCTACTGCAAGAGCAAGATTTCTGCAGCTAGAGAAGGGATAAAATCTCCATCCTGGGCAGCTAATCACGAACCAACAGTACCACTTATATTTGGACATGAGGAGATGACAACAAAGCTTAAGTAAGTAGCCATAAAAATATTGTCAGGTTATCTTCAAGTACCGGCACAGCTGAGGAAATCGAAGTGCGCTTACTGACATTTGGGGAACAAGTTTAATGAGACTACTGTGTGCTAAATATTCATCCAAACCCAGTTTTAGGCAGATTGCAGTGTCATAAATATTAGATGGAGAGGCAGATTGTGCTCATTTTGCTGTGGTAAGGGAGATCTAATACAAAACTACTAATGCTTAGAAGTGGAATAATACAAAATCGAGCTGAGCAGTTGAGGCTGATGGGGACATAAATATTAGACTCTGTTCACTGAAGTACTGTTCTTACATTTTTAAATCCTCTGTAAAGAACTTGAAGTTCTCTTTTAGTGAAATTGGTTTGTGCTTCAAGCTGTTCCAGTCCCTCGGGTCTATGGCACACTGTAGTCATTTCTAATTCATCTTCAATTTTATCTGAAAGAGAAGACAGGAAAATATTTATTTTGGTCATTACCTTTGCTCTTTTAACATGATAGATAGGACAGACTGGATTTCAAGAGCAAAAGATCAAAAAGAAACCACCAACAGAACTGATCTCTGTAACTGTTTTCAACCTCTTGAAAGCAAAATAAAAGCCACAGGAGTAAAGCAAGAGCTCACATTTCTTACTGGGTTGCCAATTAGCTGCCTACTCACGAAGCCAAAGTGGTGGTGAGAGCAGAAGGGCAGCAGCAGACACATTGCTCCAAACGGAAACCACAGACATTTCATATCTAAATATCGAAACGGTGTGGAGAAATAGCACTTCCAAAGAGCTGGCTTTAAAGAAAGCTGTTCAAATATACGTGAGAGAGCAGACATGCTCAGGCATATCAGACAACGACATTATACCGAGGGTAAACAGTGAGGGAAACTCTTCTGTGTGACAACCAGGTCACTGAAGGTCACTTTAGTCCTAGAAGAAATTCAAATTTTGTCCACAGTTGCAGAATCTGGAATGAATTCAGCCTGAATTTACAGGGACTTTTTGGAGAAAGAGATACAAAATGAAAAACACTTATATGCATTTTATTCAAGAGAGTGTTCTTCTGCAAGGAAGAAAAATACTTGAGATGTCACATCCTGTATTACCATAACCTCAGTTCATTTTTGATGCATGTTTTCCCGTCAAGCCCATCCCCCAGCAGTGTATGCAATGCCCAAATATACAGATACTTAATGTCTGTCAGTTTGAGATTTTCTAAAATTCAAGGACCAGATCCAGACTTCAGCTGACATGAAAATCCAACCCACATCCAAAAGTTGCTTGGCATAAAAGTGAACACTGCTTTTATTGTCAAAACTGCACAACTCATGCCTTGTAAAAACATTTTAGGTTATTTAGCTCAAGCATAATATAGTAATTTCTGCTGTAAGACAACAACTTAAATAGAAATTTGCAACGAAATAGTCACTTTGAATGGAAGAAAGGCATGAATTCAGAGCAGACTGTCTCAGTGAAAGAACAGACCAGCCCAAAGGTGTATTTTTGTAAATTAATTAATTCTTCAGAGATATATATATACTCACACACACATATATATACATACGCATACATATATTAACTTGAATGTTATTAAGACAGGGCACGTCAGTAAGTGCTAGTGGTTAATTAACATTGGTTCATTTTGTCAGTATTAAGAAAGTGGTTAAAAATATCAGTGAATTCACCCATCCTCTTAATCCACATCTGCATCATCACAGTCAGCATTTGTAGGCCTTGAACAGATAAAATGCATTCCTAAATACTGTTCTGAAGGCCCCTTGCACAGCAGGGGAATAGAGGTGAGAGGCTGTAACAGCATGGGACAGGAGCAGAGTATCAGTTGTTTATGGTGCAGAAAAAGGGACTGAAGGCGGGCAAGTGGCCAAAAGAAGCCTGAAGGACACACCTTCCTCACACAAAGGGAAAATGAAGAGTCTAGAAATTACAGCTCCTGTTAGGAGAAAGGAGATGAAAAAGGATGTCTGTTACAGGAAAAAGAAAAGGTAATGTGAAATAAGGCAGAAAAGCCATTTTCTTTACAAGAGAATTAATGCCACAAAATGAAGGAATGCAGAACCTATAAAGAGAGAATAGTGTGGGGAAGAAATTCTTTAAAATGAGGGAAGAGAAATGAGTGGTGGAAAAAAGGAGGGAAAATCTATTTAAAAGGGAGCCAGGTTAGGGAGACCAATCACTAATCTATACATTGCACAGGAAATATTTTTCTAGTTACCTCTGGTTAACCATAAATTACCTCAGCCCTTTCCTTAACAAATGCAAATAACCCATCTCCCCTCCCATACATGCTCACTGTGCCCGATGCCACAAGCAGTTTCCTTGGCAGGCATTTGTTTTTCTGCCGTGCAACTAGGGCTTGGAGCCTTTCTCTGCTCTTTAACCAGCTGAACATGCTCAGCTTTTCACCCACATTTCCAGTTGCTTGAGTTGCCCTAAAGTTCTTTACAATTTCAGGCAATGTAAACTGTAAGTGTAACATACTGGCCAACTACTCTTTATATCCTATGATATGATTTAACGGAGAGAGGGGGATAAAACGAATTATCTATGCAGCCTACAGGGTGAGGCTGATGGGGGAAACCAGCTTCTGGAACACTCTCACACTTGGTTTTACTCATGTCCCTACAATGTGGCGGTTCATATGATTTCCACAGAGGCAGGAAAGATCCAGCTGAGAAAAGTCTTACTCTTTCCAAAGGCATTTTGATATGACTAATTTTTTGTGGGTATTTTATTTGCCATATACTTTTCCACCTCCTTCTTAAGCAGACAGTTTTTAAAAACACTTACTGGAATTTGTGTTAGTATTCTAAAAAGCAAGTAGGCAAACAAAAAGGTCTCCCTTGTTCAAAACTTGCCATATAGCTCCACAATAGTTTGAAACAAAATCTACAGAATTACAGCTCAAAACTCAGAGTTGTCTAGATGCCCTTTACACAAGCAGACCCAAAATTATGGTCTTGGAATTATTTTTTTCCAAAAATATTCTTGAATAAAATATTACTTGGTGAATGCTGTATTTTAACAACGATTCTTGCCTTTTGACAGTACTGACCTCATTCAGTGAGTCATTACTTCAAAAGAGCGAAACTCATCTCCATCAGCTTGTCCTGCAGGAATAGGCTTTCCCAACAGTCAGCTTGGGTTCCACAGGGCAGATATTTCTATGTTAAAAATAAGCCAGATTATTGTTGTAGATTTGATTCTACCTACCATGCTGAGAAATGTCTCTCCTTTTTCTACAACAAACTTCAGAAAGAAAACTATAGAAATGTATCCCTTTCAAAGGGACACTCTACTTTTTCCTTTGTTCCCTAATCCAGAATCTACATTAAAATCTGCCTCTGAGGAGGATCTGATGGTTCCCTGTGGGTTAATATTTTCATCTGCTCCCTCTTCCCCTCCCAAGGGAAGTATTTTAAAACTTAGCAAAAGAATTCATGAAGCTTTAGATCTGGCCAAGGGGACACCCAGACTGTCACCAGACCAATCATTTTCCAGTGAACAAACTCAAAAATGGCAGAAGCTGTTCCTTCAGGAACATGCCCCAGTGCAGCAGAGCAGTCCTGGGCATTTTTAGAACATAACCACAGAAAATAAATACAACAAACACCTGTTAAGTCATTTTGTCTATCACTTGCCATAAAAGAGCTATTTTCCATGTTTCATGATAAAACTTCTTTTAGGAGTAAACAACTTCACATTAATAGGCCTCACAGATCAAACACCCCTCCCTCGTGTTCACCATATTTAACACACAGTTGTCATCACACATTCAAAGGTTTTCCTTCAGCAACATCCTGTTCATCCTTCCTCCCTAAGGCTGCAGTGGACGCAGCGCAGAGCAGGAGGGACCTGAAGCCAGAGCTGAGGATACAAACCGCTCTTCCGTGCAAACTGATTGCTTCCAACTCATCAGTCCTCACCCTCCACAAAGTGTTTTTTGCATTATTTCTTTCCTTTCAGTGCTTGCTCCCAAGTCAGCTCTTTTCAACCTTTTTCCTCCATTCCCTGATAACCTATAAATTAACCACAGAAACCTCAGTGGCAAAACAGGAGACTGGCACTTCCTCCTCTGCCCTCGCTTTTTATCATGGGCACTGAATTTCCTTTTATTTACATTCCCATCATCATGCTGGCTCAAGTCCCTCCAGCTCTTCAGAGGTGCCACCGTATGAAATATGAGCTCTTGCATTTATAACCACTACGGTTTTATTAAACTGAAGCTCACTGTAGGGTGGCGAGCACAAGCAAAATGCCTATACATAAACACATGCAAATTTAAACTTTTGGTAGGAATGATGTTAAGACATTTTATTTAATACCATATTCTTCCTCAGCTTTGCCTTGTTTACAGTTTGCTGAACACCCTGAGAGATTTGAGTAAAGGAAACAACCTTGCTATTGGTTTAATTTTCTTCTCCCTCAATTCACAAGTGCATGAACAGACCTTGGGACTGACTGCACCCACTGTGAGGGGTGAGTGTGGTCACCTCCCCAGCTGTGACACCTGTGACCTGCCTGGTGCTTACAGCATCTTTATCTTTTCTGAGCTGGAAGGACATCCCTGCCCTGCTGATGGAGACATGCGACCCAGGGGCGGGGTATCATCCAGCTGCTTAGTGAGAGCTTGAACCTTAGCAAATAGGTCCCAATTTCTCATTCTGGATCTCAAAGCATGACTTTTTTTTTTCCCCCTTTTTGTTGTTGTTGTTGTTGGTGGTGGTTTATCTGTGCTCACTAATTAGGTGGAAGCAGTAACTAATACAGAAGATTTCTTCTGCTTACAGGTACTGATAAATGATAATTCATTCTTTTTCTGGTTTTAGTTCCAACACTTGTTGAAATCATCCCGGGATGAATCCCTTCCATGCCAGATGGCTGCAGTGAGTTGTGTCCTAGGCTGAAGATTGTTTAGCCAGTACAGAACATTCTCTTAGCTGTTTCCCTTACAATGTGTTTAAAAATGGCAGAATGGGATGTAGCATTTCCTGAGTTAGGATTTATTTCTGCCCATATTTTTGTGGCTGCTTTAACAGCAGGGTATGGGGTCTGGGTCTGGTAGAATCACCTGTGGTAATTTTACTCCAATGTAGGCTCAGGTTAAAATAATCACTTAGGTTTGTATTTTTGTGCAAAATAGCATCTGTATTTGCTTAGCCCATAGGATATACATATTTCCTTATATAAGGAAAACCAAACAGTGAGTTCACTTTACAAAAAAAACCAACTTGACATACTTGCACGTACCTGCATATTTTAGACTGCTGCTAATGAAAGAGACTGTATTTCATTTCACTGCTCCTTGCTCAGGAGCAGAGGGTGAATTTTCCTTAAGGCAAATCGATGTTTTAACAGAATACACTTTAGAAATCACTTAATGAGGCTTGCTTTATTCATCCTTTCGTATTTGTTCCAATTTTACCTTTTGTTATCTTTACAATTTGGGGAGTTCCATACTCAGAGTGCCTGCACATGGCCCTGCATTTCACATAATGGTTTGGATTGGAAAGAACCTTAAAGAGCATCCAGTTTCAACCTCCTGCCACAGGCAGGGACACCTTCCACCAACCCGACGCGTATTTGTGTCCTATAAAACGATTGTGTGTTATTCCCCAGCCACCTCCTCGGCTCTGCATCTGAGCAGCCACATTTCTGAGCCTGCCCATCCTTCCTGGTGCTGGCCCCTGCATCCACAGACCTTGAACAGGGCTGGGTTGGCTGGGCCGAGCTTGCTTGGGAAATAAGCATCAAACAGCACCAAACACCGTTCTCAGGTGCAATCCTGCAGCAATTCCAACCCACGTGCCTGCCAAACGAGCAATAGTGAAGCCTCATACAGTGCTCGGGCTGGCCAAGGACAGCCCAGAGCCTAAAACACAGTTTAAAGGGTGTAAACGATGATTTAATAAAAATGCAAATGACCCTGTTCCCCGCATTCAAAGGCTGCAAGGTGAAACTGCAGAACACTAGTCTCCATGGCTCATGGGAGGACTTTGAAAACAAGTTGCTTATAATAAATTCACTTTTTGTTACGGAAAAAAGTCAAGATGTAAAGTGCAGCTAATGTGCCCAGTGTTAATTGTAAAACTGACAGGCGTTAGATGAAATGGGTAATTTTACAAATGCAGCTGAAGGGGATTGAATTACGTACAAGAATTATTAGACTGCATCTTGCTTTTATTAAAAAAAAAAATGAGCTATATTTTAGGAGCAAGGACCTGAAGACAAAAATTAACTCTAGTTTACCCACGGTACATTTGAAATTAATCTCCAGATAGAATGTGCTCTTGGGCAGGTCTCGCAGGAAATAGGTCTTGCCTGGGGGAAATCAATTGCAAATATTTGGAAATTTCATGAAGAGAAATAACTCAAGGCCGGAGTCCGTAAGTGCTCATTAGGGCAGGAAGCTGTGGGGCAGGATCTGGGTGGGAGCTGCAGCTTTGGGATGTCCCTGGAGCTCTGAGCTTCCCGATCCCGGGCTGCGCGTTCCTGTGCTGTGCCCTGTGCTCCCCCCGGGGCACTGCCCCAGCCTGGGGACGCCGTGTCCCAGCCTTTAAGCGACCCCGTCCGGCAAATCCCGCACACCCCTGGGGCCGGGTAGCTCAGACTCAGCTGTGATCCCAAAAAAGGGGCAAGGAAAATGGCAAACAGCAGCTAAAAAATGGCACAGAGGTACCTACTGATATGTCAAATATTAGACACAATTAAAGTTGAACACCCTTTATTATTATTATTAAAAATAATTCTGAATATTATACTATGGGAATAAACTCAGCCAGGGGAAAGCTGTTTCCTAGGTTAAGAAACCTTTTACTACAAAAAAAATACAACCAATAAAGTCAAACTGGTTTAAATTTCACCTCTCTGATACGCGTAAAACCATTGGGCAGGGTCTAGGAAGAAGGAGGAAAAAAATGTAACGAAAAGGAAGCAACAACTACTCACAGCTAATTTTAAGGTGACACTGGATGTGTTCTGCAAGCGCCACAGAGCACCCTTTCTCAGTGACTGCAGGATTGTTTCCAAGTGTATTTTCCATTCTTTTCCCCTGAACTGCCTCTTTCTCTTACCTCAAGGGGCAGGAAGCGAAGTCAGAGCTTGCTGTCCCCTGCATGACCATGAAGCTGAGGGCAGCACATGAAGGGAAGCATGCACCCAGTCATGCACCCATGCCTGCAGCAACGCAGCAGTCCTGCAGCAGCCTGGGGAAGGGGTGAGGAGACCCTTGCATGCAAAGTCTGCTGAGGGCAGCAAGAGGGGCCCACAGCTTTGTGCTCCACAGTCTGGGTCTCCACAGCACTAGAAATAAAACCATGATTAAAGGATGAAGAAGTTTCAGGTGGTCTGGAAGGCTCCAACTGCTCTTTGCAGTCCCTTGCAACATGGTCTCATCCTCTGGGAGAAAATGTCACTAGAAAATTAGGTTAAAAGCAAAAAAAAACCCAAAAAACAAAACACTCAAGGAATAGTTATAAAGATATGTATATGTCTTCTCATGGCACCAGTTTCCTTTTGCTGCAGAACTGGGCACACAGCACGATCTGCAATAACCTTCAAAAGGCACCAGAGCTTTGGTCAGAATGTGGCTCCCCAGCCTGACCTCCAGCCCGGGCAGCTCCCGCCCTCAGTCCAAACCCAGCTGGCATCTGTTCCTTTCATTTCCAAGAAGTCTGCACTTCCAGCTGCCCAAACTTTACAAAAGCTCTCACACCACACCACGGGCTCTGCAATGTCTTGCGCGGGGCTGCAGCCCAGGGAGCCCCGTGAGCTCAGCACAGCACACCTCGGCCCTGGGAGCTCCCAATGGGCTCTGGGATCAAGGGGGCCATGGATTCAATCTTGCAGACAGAGCAGTCCACATCAGGAGACTCACAGAAGGTATATAAAAACAATTAGTAAAATTTAATGAACTCCACCGTATCACATGCAGTACAATCACAGGACTTTTTAAACTTCTCGATCTAACAAGACAGGTTTGTAATAAATAAAGAGAATGACCAGGTTGCTTAAAGAGGCCCTGAATCTTGGCTGAAGACAAAGGTGTTGAGATATTACCATGAAATCACCTGCTTTGCTGGGTAACCTGAAGACAGGAAAAAAATCATCTCCCATTTCAAGTCTAATGAGGATAGTTCTAAATCTGCATGGTAACACTAGCTGCAAACTAATTTCCATTGACGGGAACAAAGAAATGTAAATGCAGTCGTTAGAGAAAGCACAACAGCAGTGGCCCGATTTAATTGGGGTGATAATAAAAAGCAATAGCAAATATGGAGAGGGCCCATTGGAAATACTGAGCTTGAAAAGGTGAAGATGCATCAGAGATGATTTTGGATAGCAGGTGCTGCAAAAAAAAAAAAAAAAAAAGAGCAAAAGAGTAATCTAAATTTCTGCATACGGTAACCTTGTGGGTTATCAAAACTTTAAGCTGTAGATAATACCTTCTGCATAGAAACAATAATCTCTTCTCTCTGCAGAGATAGGGAAAAATCCCTTAAAAAAGAGAAACAGAAAAAAGCTTGTAACAATACATTTTTCTTCGCTGTATGAAAACATCCATGGAGTCAGTTTTCAAGAGTTCAGCGGAAAATTAATTCCCTTCCAGATTATTAAAATTATGATTGTTTTTGCTTTACAGCCTATACTTTTTATTTAACACTGAATTGTCACTTTTCAATTAAAAAAACCCAGAAAAGCTCTTAATCATCATCTCAAATTCATATGCTTATGTCTACTTAGCATATCAAATAGCACAAATAAAAGAAATTATGATTCCTTTCCACCACTTCTAAAACCTCTTTCCAAAACACGAAGAAATTGTTACTGAGGACTTGATTATTTGTGATTTCTTCCAAGAGAAGTTTTATGGTTTGGGTATTTTCTTTTTTTCCCTAAGCCCCCTGGTTATGGATTATTCTCTGGGCAGCAAAATGAGTAATTTCTGAGCAACTCAGATCAATGAAGGGGAAAACAAATTGGGAAAAACTCAGTCCATCAGTTTTGAGGGTTACTTCTAACATGCCAGTTGTCTGATTACAAACAGCAGGAAATGCCCTGGCTGAACCACGAGGGCTAGGCCCAGGGAATAGGACCCCCCCAACCTGTACCTGAGGAGGGTGAGCTACAACACAACTGCGGGAGAAAATCAACATAAGACTCTTCTTAAACCATGTAAATCCGATTGCATTTTTCAGTGTAATTTGACTAAAAATATTTACATTCTACCTTAAAAAAAGAGATGAAGCAAAACCAAACACAAACCTCACAGGTACCAAAATAAGATATAGGAAGCAGTGATAGAAAAATGGAGAAAAGTTTGAATTTGCAGCCACATAATCCTATTTCAGCAGTGCATGCTAATAAAATGCTCACATTTCCCCTGCAACATCTGCATGGCAGCATTTTGTATTTGTGCCCATGCCCAGTCACCTGAAAGCTGAGAAACCTTCTGATCAACAATGGAATTTATTTCATTCTGATTATGCTGGTAGAAGCTATTGCACACCCTAGAACTACTGTTTGACTTTGTTCCTATGATCTGAGAAACTGAACACTGCCAATGGTATATATTTCAATGCTAACTCAACCCTGGTGCAGACCACATTTCTGGTAAAGGTAAAAAGAAGGTACTGTTTGTCTCCCTTTCAGGAAACCCGTGCACTGGAGTGCTGTGGGGTGTGATGAGACATTTTGCTGGCTGGAGGTACATGCCTAGGTGTCTTTTGTATCAAAAGAGTTTTCAAAATCAGAAAGCATCTGTTTTAGACTCTAAAGCAGACTGTTTGCTTAATTGAAAGAAATTTAAAGGAACTAATTGGAATAGATATAAAATGGCTTTGTACTCAAATCCCTCACTGGTAAATATACAGAGAGTCCTTAGCTCTAGGATTGCTTTCATTCAGCTCCACTGTCTTCTCAGCTCTAGGAGCTCCAACACAACCCCTCTGCCCTCAGGGAGAAATATGTTTATTACATAAACATTATAAAGCAGTTGGAAATGATAGAACTTCAAACATTTTTAAACTAATTTTAGTCAGGGGTTTTGTTCATCTTCACCCAGGGGGAAGGGAATGGAAGCTGTTGGGGAAGATAGAATAGGAAAACCTTACAAATATGATTACCTGGCAAAAGATGCTGAGATCGAGATGAAAACAAGCTTTGAGTTACCCAACTCCAGTCACTGAACAACTAGAAAACAATGTATACCGGCTATAGGTAATCCCCCTTTGATTAAACAATGCCCTCTACGTGTAAACAGGTCCAAAGATCAAGGAAGACCCTGCAAACTCATCAAAGACTCCAAAGAGCAACTTTTAGAGTTTAAAATATAATGCCATAGGTTAATGTAATGATTCTTACAGGCTGTAGGCAAATGTTGTAGGATTTGTAGCTTATTCTAGATTGGTTCATGGAAATTAGAATATTCAACACAGAAGATGATTTAATGTATTGTAATCACCCTTGAGAGCGCTCTGCTCTGCTCTTCTCGCTCTCCTCGCACTTCACTTCTCTCTTCTCGCTCTCCTCTTCTCTCACTCTGTCACACTCTGACACTCTCTCCCCTCTCGCCTGCTCTCTAACTTCCCCGACCTGCCTGGAGCTGCAAGCGGCAGCTCCTGGCAGGGCTCTTTTCCCACACCTTCTGCAATAAACATCATGATCTAAAACCTGAGAATAGAAATCTCCGTCACTGTCTGTCCTGACCGTCCACGACCGAACCAAGAATTCGGCAGAGAGAGAGAACTCCACAGGAGCTTCTTTTTCAAAAAATTCTGTTCCCTGGGCAAGGCCTGATGAGCTTAACATCTCAATAGACTGGGAGCTGCTAGAGGACGCACAAGAGATAAGCGATCATTAATGAACATCAATGCCCGAACATCCTTCCTGGTGTGTCGGAGACACCTCGTCTGGAAAAAGATCGATAAGAGAACAAAGAATGAGGCCCTGATTAACATCGAAGACGAAGGGATCAACAACCAGTAGGAAACCAAATACTGAGAACTGTGTAACTTGGGACCAATGAACATTGAACCAATTAATTGATCTGGTTTTTGTCTGTATAAGTATGTGAAAAATCCAGTAAAAAGTGCCATCTGGTAACACCAATTCCCAACTGAAAAGAAATAAAAACCAAAAAATATTTACATACTCACTTTTTATAAAGTTGAGTAATTTTGCATGGTTTGTTAAATACATGTATTTCCTGCAATACATGGGTTTTATAGGCCACGGAACCTGGCAGCCCTTTCCATTATACTTGGTTAAACATGAAATCGTGCATTTATTCAGCATCACATCTTCAATTCAGCTTCACTGTCTCTGAATAAAAGACAGCTCAGGCTGATATACAGCCCCCCCCCGCCCCGCCCCGAGAGCGAGTCTGTGTTTTGTTGGGGTGTTACAGGCAGTCTCCCCCAGGCATATAAGATCTTAATTTAAGAGATGGGGAGTAGATCTAACGAGGTGTGCTCATTGCCATGGCAAAACCCGGGAACATCTCCATGAGCACCTGTTCTGGTGGGCGGCCAGGCTGGGGTGTGCCCAGGGGCACAGACACCCGTGCAGAGCAGCACACATACACTTGGAAAAACAAGTGTTCAGTGCTGCAAATCATCCTCGTGCTCAGCCTGGGGAGCTCAGGTCTGGGCTGGAGTTCAGACAAAGGCACTGCCTGGGGCTGTGTCCAAACTCCCACCAACAGCTTGCGTGCTTTTGTGTATTCTGCTGATTTGCAGAAATTCTTTAGCAATCCCAACAGCAGTCCAGGCTTTGCTTCACACCATTTTTTCCCGAAGTCCAGTAATGAATTTTGCAGAAGAAGAAATCCTCTACTCTGTCTCAAACACAAGTCTATATCCATAAAGGCCCTGAAAAAGCCTGTCTGAACAGTCAACCCAAGGTCAAATATCCGAAATCAAACCTTTGCAAAAACCAAGGTGCACTTTGTGCATTTAACAGTCGTGGCTACAATCAAATTGTAGGATTGCAATAGGACACATTACAAAACCTTTTTCCAACACTTCCCAAAATATTGGTCCCCAAAACCCAACTCTCTGCTCCTTCTCAAATGCCAGCAGCAGCAAACCTCAAGCCCAGCAAAAAAATCTTGATAACTCATTAATGGCCTTGGAGCAGAATTCAAAATCAGTCATTTCCCTTTAGGGGACTCAAAAACCCAAACATTATAAAACACCATTCCCCTGAGAGCGGACTTCTGCGGAACTTGCAGTATTTTGCTGGAAACACAAAACTGTTTACGCGAATCAGTTCTTACATCCTTAGCCAGACTTGGACTGCAGAGCCCAGGTATTTGTAGAGGAATGCCTAACACAAACTGCAACACATGCACTGAGCTTTCTTGCCTGACAGCACGGACAGCTCCTTTCGGCCTCCCAGACGCGAGCAGAAATAGCATCCACAGGGGTTTTTGGTCCTGGTAATGCGTTACAGCAGGAGTGCCATTCACAGCGTTCCACTCCTTATGAATCTATTTCCTGCCTTTCTATGGAAATGAATTACACCTCCGCAGCTTGCCAGCTGAAAAGCCTCTATAGTAAAATGGGAATAACAATGCTTATACATCGAGACACGCTTTCCCAGTGCTTCATGCAAGTTCCCTCATCTTCATTAGCTGTCAGTTAATGCACATCCTTTGTTACCTGTGGGCCTGACTTCGGTTCTGTGCTGCCACATTAACACAAAGCCCCACTTGAGTCACAGCAAAGACTCTCAAAATGAGCATTTTTCCTAGGTTGCTATCTATGCAGTGCTTAAAGTACAGTATTTGTGTCTAAACCACTCCCTGTACTTCAATCAGCAATCCAAGGAGTGCAGAAAAGAGTAACAGAGTGATGAGGCTGAAAGGTGACCAGCAGCAAGAACTGATGGCAAGCATGCACTTAATTAAACAGACATTAAAAAATTACCTATCTGAAAAATGTGTGCCTGATTCTTTTACCATATTCCCAGAGCTACTGGCAGTACATGCTGCTGAACTTCCTTTTCATTCTGGTATAACAAATCAGGTCTAAGAGGGCTGTTGTTGTATGAGCACAGCTATACGTCCTTCGCTTATCCAGAAAAGGGGACGTGTGGTTTCCCAGTCAGGGAAGCAATCATGTTGCATGCCATGTTCCATCATAATGCTTTCTAAACAAAAACCATGAATCAACCATTTGGAAAAGTGTAATCACCAAAAAGAATGAGACTCAGGACTGGTACACAGAGGGAAACCCAGCTGGCAGGTGTAGAGAGCACTCTCTGCCTTACCAGCATCGGCCTCAGACAGGCACAGGGAGGCCCAGGAACAGCTACAAATCACCATGCAATGTGCTCGTTAATCTTCTTCCCAAAGGCAACACCACCACTTTGCTGTCTTAAGTATTTCATTGAGCAAACTGAGCAAGCCAGAGTGATTTCCAAACATGAAAACTACATGAGTAGTCATGATAGAGGGACATTTGTTCTGTGTCTAGGTGTGCCCCTGTTCCAGGCCTGCCCCCTGCTCAGGCCCTAAACTCACATTACAGCTGTTTCTGTGCTTCTAGAGAGAGTCAGGCTCTCTCTAGATCTTGGGCACATGCTGAACTCCATGCAGGAGGAACCCTTTGCTGCGCAAACTGGTAGCAAAACCAAAGCCAAGTACCAACACAGACTGGGAAAACAAACAAACAAACAAACCAGTATTCCAAAAAACTGCAGTCTTGGCACTTCACAGACTAGCACAGCGTGCCCTGGGAGCAGATTTCTGCTCCCTTGGGAGCACATTCTCACCGAGTCACTGATCCTCATCTCTATCAATCCACACTTTGTAGCACTTCCTTCTTGGGAAAGGTGACACATAAGAACGGCTGTCTTGGGTCAGACCAAAGAAATCCATCTAACCCAGGGAAGAGAATAAGAACGTGATGAACATAGAGTGATACTCCTGAGCACCACGTCCTGGTCTCCAGCAATCTGAACTCAATTTCCCAATCCAGAGCAGACGGCTTTTACCCAAGACTTGCACTGCTCTTCAGTAAATTTGGAGCTCCTGTACTCTTTCTATGCACAAATATAATGTAACAAGCTTACCTGATGTAACAAAATGCAGCCTGGATTGCACTGAGCATCATCACAGGAATCAGTCATTCCTGAGGTCTCACGGCTGAGACCTTTCCACCACTCAGCTGAGCTCAGGGAGGGTAATTCCCCTTGACTGGATTCTGGTCTCCATCAGTTCTATCAGGGCCCCACCACTGAACACTACAGAGCAGGGACAGTTCCTGCACCAAAGGTTTGTCATATCCACAGGAAACAAGGCACGTTCACCTGTCAAGAACGAGTGCTCTGAGAGAAACAGAGGAGCTTTTCCTGGGTGCCAAGGTTGTGGCACACCTGGCTTATGAGCATCTGGGTTACAGGTGCCCCTCTTCCAGGAGACTGGCTCAGAGCCACACAGGAAGCCTGAGACAGCCTGGGGTTACTCTAAGATATCTGCAGCCACACCTGGGTAGAGGAAAAAATCTGCTGGTAAAGGTCACCATTCACCGTTTTTTTTAAATTCATGCTGGGTAGAAATGAAGAACAGAAAATGGAAAAATGTTCATGCAATCTCTACTTCCTGAAAAATTACTATCCAGCCAACTGCAATGAAATGTCCCTTTCCCCTGGCAGTCTAACAGCTGGAGATGTGAGAGGCAGCAGCAGGGCAGCCCCAGCCTCCTACAAGGGGCACAGAGCTCACACCCTGACACAGCACATTTGCAGAGGACCCATTTCATATTAATGGGTAACTATGCCCAAAGAAAATCCCTACCTACTACTCACAGCATAAATCTAACCATTTAAGCATATTATGATACTTTTACTAGACTGAAGTTTAGGCCAGGAGTTACTGCTGGGGGGAAAAAAATTATACTGTGGTACGTGAGAGGGCACACAAAGGATATTCAGGCAGCAGCCACTGGCCTTAAATTGGTTTCCCCAGGTGGGAAATGGAGGTCGAGCTGGAACCAAGGCAAGATTATGATTCCAAAGCAGAAAGGGAGAAAAGCCCCATGAGAATGTCAAGCCATTGGACATGATGCTTTTTTAGAAGAAATATCAGAAACTCTTCAGAGGGCACTTAATGAAATAGTCATAAGAGACTTCTGAATTATGAATTAGGTAAGTGAACTTACTTTTTCTTCCTTTTACGGAATAGGTAATTTATCAAAAAACCTCTGATGAGCCAAGACAATGCATTACAAACGGACTTATTCTCTCTGTGAATTATTGCTGTCAATGTTTTTTTTCTCATTGAAAAGCAAATCAGACACTTCAGGTCCTTGATTTACGACTGCACCAATTTCCATTTAGACTGGTTTGCTCCAGCTTTGAGTTAGGAAACAGGCTTTGGAAGAACAATAATCAATGGGGTGAAATCAAGCAATCAGAAACAGTAATTAGTTCAGTGCCTAATTCAAGGACGTTTTATCCATGAGTTGTTACGGGAAAAAAAGAACTGTATATTTGTACATTCAAGCAGGTTTTAACTACAGTGTAAAAACGAAGGGTTTTTTCCCCCCTCAGCGGCACCTCTTTGAACAGGTGGGATTACACACACTTGGCACTGGCTGCAGACTTGACAGGAGAACTCGTAAGACATTCAGAAAAAGAAGGTGAATAGGTAACTGTGCAGCGACAAACACAAGTTAAACCACACAAACTCCTTGTAAGGGCACTCTCAGTCATGTACAGTGTAAAGGGCATGATTGCAGTGGATCACAAAGCTGCAGCCTCCCCTGAGATTTTATTCTGGACTGGAACTTTTCACCTGGAGACAGAGAACTTGTGCCTCTGAGTGTGTGCATTCCTTTCCCATGGAGGGCCTGGCTGTGCCCTCCCCAGGGCAGCCTGAGCGGGGGGAGCACTAAATGCAGATCTCTGAAGATGCAGGAGCAGCCCAGGCGAGGGCAGCCAGAGCACTTGGTCCATCCCCAGCCCAGGGTCGGGCGCTGCTGTGGGCTGGCTCTTCCCAGGATGTGCCCACAGCTGGGGCTGCAGTGCCTGTGCCTGAGCCACCCTTGGCGGCATGAGCCGCAAGCAGGGCACAGAAGCCCTTTGCAATTCAGATTGGTTTGTGGGAGGTGTCACTCTCCCAACGCTCACATTCCAGATTGGGAAAATAAATTAAATAAACACATTATTTTTCACAAAATGAAAGTTTAGACTGTGATTAAGAAAACATAATTTGAGAAAATCTTTCAAATTTTATTCCTCACAAATGTTCACATGACTGTGATACAACCAGAAGCCATCTCCCCCCTGCACCATGTTTGTGGTCAGTTTGTCACAGTCTACTAACAGCACAGAAAGCAGCTCTTTGCTGCTTTTTCTCTCTTAAGTTACCCAGTTCCATAAAATTTTACTTCACTGGGGAACTATGCAGCAAATGAGCAGAGCTGTAGTACATCTATGCTCATAACCTACACTGGAAAATTCTGTACAACAACAATTTCATGCTAAGGATATTTTAAAAAGAATTAGCTGTTTTTTCTTCCTTGACCGTAAATGTTAATTTCTTTTGATCAGTTTGTTTGTTTGGCTGGTTGGTTTCTGGTTTTTTTTTGTTTTTTTTTTAAATGAAGCTTTGGTTAGGATTTTTAAGACAGAAATATTTATTTTCCCAAGCTGAAAACACGTGTGGGTTCACTCCCATTTATTAAGGAAATGTGTGTGTGTGTGTGTCAGCATACACTTCCTGTTCAGAAACAGCAGTGTATAAAACAGAACTTGCCACAGAAATACAAAGCAACACCAGCATCCCCAGCAGGAGTGAATGTGGGAGCAATTTTCCTCTTATAACAGGTGGACCACTGCATTATGGCAATTCACCCATGCAAAGCCTAGAAAAAGAACAAATTGGTTTGGTCCAGGCAGAATTGAGGAGAGAAACACCACTATTAAATGTGCACTCTGCGGATCCCATCCAAACAAGCCAGTACTTCCCAGAAGATCACTTCTTCCCACTTCACAGAACGCTGTTCAAGTTGAACAGATTGCTCCAAAATGTGAAGCGTAATTAAGCAGAACACAAGTACCAATTAAGCTCTATTTGCACAGAAGAAACTGCTCGAAAAGTATTGTTCCAATACAGAGCCAGATGTTTCAGTAAGAGGAAATGTCCTGAAACGCGTGAGGTGCTGTGAGCAAGCTCTCTGCTGACACACAGGGCCCGCCCTGGCGGGGTGGGGACATCACCAGGCTGGGGACAGCTCAGGGCCACGCGCTGGCCGTGGGCACGGGCTGTGTTCCGTGGATGTGCTTGTGTGGGCAGCACCCTCACCTTGGGCATTTAAATGGATCCTGATCTCGGGGCAACCAATGGTGCCTGGATGTCTTCCCTATAAAATAAACATTCATGTCCCAGTTTTCGGTTTGCCAAGAAGTGGAACCAGAAGGGAGGCTTCAGGATGCCAAGATAAACAGACAGTGCCTGAATCACCCTTCTGCCACCGATATTACTTTAAATACAGACTGCATACTTCTTCCTGACTCCGATAAATCTGCTTTGGTACCTATGTACTCACTCAGATTCTTCTCCCACAAAGCATTCTGAACTCAGGCAGCTATAAATTGGGTACTGGTTTTTACACATACATACTGCTGCCCAGGGTGAGGGCATTCATTTGCTGAAACTTTTCACCCACATCAATGTCAGCTCCTGATGGCAATGAAAAAAATTAGAAAACCCCATCCAATATACTACATCCTGTGGAGTTAGTAAGAATCCAGTGTGAAAGCAGCAAGTTGTTTCAAGATTCCCAACAGATTTATTCCTTATGAGAAATTCTTTTGCCCTTTCCCCAGGGCCATACCTGGCTTGTGGTGGTGCTCCCAAGAACAGCTATTTCAGTCAACTGCCTTGGCCACTAATCCTCTCCATCCTTCACCCCTCAGCCTCCCCTGGTATCCAGGTCCTGGCTAGGACAGGGTTAGCTTTTGCAGGAGCCAGGAGGGGCACAGCTGGACACTGGGGTTATTCCCTCAGGAAGGGCCGCAGTGAGTGGTTGGAAGTGCAGGTTCCTGGTGATGAGCGGTTGGTGTGAATTGTTCACCTGTCCTGAACACTCTGCTATCAGCATTGTTTTTACTGTTCGTTCTCTTATTTCATTGCTGTTTCCAGTGAATTGTTCCTACCTCAACACGTGATCTTTACCTTTCTGTACCTCCAATTCTCCTTTCCATCCCACTGAAGGAGGAAGGAGGAAGTGAATGAGTGGCACATGGTCTGGGGTGGCAGCAATAAAGTGGGGAATACCGTTCCTTACCCATGACACCTGGGCTTCTACCTCCAAAGAGCAGTGCAAGAGCCCTCCAGGCTGAGGGCAGGCTGCTTCTTGCTTGAATCAACTCTGAGCCACTCTCCAAAGAGGCAGCAGTCCAGGGCAGCATCCCACACACAGAGAACAGCACAAGGGAGGACCACACAGTCCACAGCCACAGTAACAGCAGGCAACCTCGCATTTTATATGGGGGCAGAGCAAATCTCACTGGAGGATTCTGATCCAGTTTCAAGTATTAGGAGAATTAGCAGAAGACCATTAAAAACATCTCCTCTAAGAATGGGATGGGAGTTTTACTAAGAATTACTAAAAAGTGATTTTTCATGAAGAGGTGACACTCTTCGTTAAGAGGCAGTGCCCAAGAAAGCAAACAGCTTCCAGCTAAGCCTTTCCATTCAGTCTAGAGTTCAGGTCTCCATTCCTTTGTGTAGCAGCTTGCAGTTTTCTGCTGAAACCCTACAGGTACTCATTGAGTGGTTCAACACCATGAGAAGATCCCTTCTGCAAATGCCTTTCTTTGAGCAAACAAATACATTCACAGTGTGAAATGTAAAGAATTTTCACATCACAGAATCACAGAATATTCTGAGTTGGAAGAGACCCACAAAGATCATCAGGTCCAACTCCTGGCCCTGCACAGAAACATCCCCAGGAGTCACATCCTGTGCCTGAGAGCTTTGTGCAAACGCTTCTTGAGCTCTGTCAGGTTTGGTGCTGTGACCACTACCCTGGAGAGCCTGTTCCAGGGCCCAACCACCTTATGGGTGAAAAACCCTTTCCTAATATCCAACCTAAACCTCCCCTGACACAGCTTCAGGCCATTCCCTCGGGTCCTGTCACTGGTCACCACAGAGGAGAGATCAGTGCCTGCCCCTCCACTTCCCCTCACAAGGAAGTTGTAATTGTGATGAGTCTCCCCTCAGTCTCCTGTTCTCCCGATGAACAGACCAAGGGTCCTCAGCTGCTCCTCGTACAGCTTCCCCTCAAAGTCCATCCCCATCTTTGTTGCCCTCTTTTGGACACTCTCTAATAGCTTAATATCTTCTTTGTATAGTGGTGACCAAACCTGCACACAAGATTCAAGGTGAAGCTGCACCTCTATGTCCCACCAAGGAGCATAAAAATTGAGAGGGCCATACACACAAAAAAATCCCAGACACATTGGTACAAAGCAATAAGGAATCCCACAAATAAGAGCTAAACCCTATGGCCATAGATCCCACTGCTGGTCAACATACCAAATATACCAGCACCATGTACCAGAGAAGGGGTGAAACTGAGACCTCCCTGAACTCCCATGCAAGGGACAAACGACCAGCAGCTCCAGCTAGGCAGCAAAGCAAACAGGCAGGGAGCTGACAGCCCAGCAGACCAGATGGGAGAGTTTCAGGAAACAGACAATAGCTTAACAATTTCATAAACTTGGCCGAGCTAGTGGTGCTGGGAACCTTACAACTTTGTTCCTGTGGCAAAATGTTATTTGGCACAAAACTTCCATTTTTCTGTGTCTTTATTCTGATTTTCCTGGAAGGCCAATAGGGACAACCACTGTAAGACACTCTACTAGGAAGTAAATGCAACCAACTACACACTTGATGAGTTGCCATGAAGCCAAAATACATAATTATTTAAAACTTTACCATGCTCAGGTCAGAAGACTTAGATTTCCATTAATCGAAGGAACCTTCTGCTTCTGAAACATACTAATTCTCTGACTGGGAGAGGAAGGCCATAAGGTTTGGATCTTCCCAAACTGGGGTCTGGCTTTGATCAGTGCCCTAAAAGCACTGGCAAATTCAGAGATCTGGTCTTTTTGAGATCTGGTGTTTTTGAAACACCACCAACAGAGAGTGGTTTGAGACTAATAAACACCAGTGCTTGTAAACACTGGAGCTATTCTGGCTGACAGTGTCTGAGGACTTCTGCAGGCAGAAAACAAATACACAATTAGGAACATGACCAATGCCAGAACGCAGCTTATTAAATTTTCATGCTGACTCTGATTACTTTCATTTAGCAGCACAGATGTTACACCAGGATGAAGAGATAGAGTGCCCATGAGTACTGGGAAACGGCTGGCAATATGAGCAAGATTCGGAAAGGAGTCATTAGAGTAAATGTTGCTCACATGTGCGCTTATCGCTCTTACCAGTCAGGTGATTTTAAAGATGCCAGAAAACATTTTAATATATTAGATTTAATAATTCGGATTCTTCCGTTCTGTTTTAAGGAAGTAATGTAGCAGCTCTAATGCAGTCCATAGGAGAAAATCTGCCCAAGAGCAAGAGGCACAAGGAACAGGTTTAGATGACCATGCCATCATGGGCAAGCTCATCCCAGAGCTGAACCTTGCACAGATGAGCCCTTTGGCTCTGGGCTCTGACATCAGGGTGCCACAGGACCACCAAAAGGAAAAGGCAACCAAGACCAACAACCTGTGACAGGAACTTCTGGTCTAGGATCAACCTAGGGAAGCCTGACCAGTCTGCAGATGCCCACTCCTATTTATTTTAGGAAGGAAGAAATATTTAGCTTGAACTATTTTAAATGGGGTGTGTTAAGAACAAAGAAGAAAAATTTCCCTTTCGGAATGCTTCAGATTTCATGTTGCAATTTCAATACCCCTTTTAATCATCTACATGAAATTTAATTAAGTTTTGGCCTAATCCCAGAATAACAGGACCATGGAGAGCTAGAGCATTGTATGTGCAAAGACACAAAGGGAGTCTCTGCTGCTGCAGTCTGTGAGCTGCCAGCCCTGCACCTGGGAGCCCATGCTCTTGCCCTGGGGCAGCTGGACCAGCCCTGAGGGGTGGGCACAGGGCACCGCTGGCTTAAGGACAGGTCTGGCAGCTTCACTTTCACCCCTTCGACTGTTTGTGCCCAAACCCCCAGCATTCCCAGGCAAGCACTCAGCCACAGCAGCAGCCCCTGGCACGTGGTGCTGCGACAGACCCCAGCACCCTGGCACTGCCACAGCCCCTTGTCACCCACGGGCACCCCGCTGCTGCAGGGAGCCACAGACTGCCACAGCACTGCTGTCAGGAAGTGCGGTGCACATAAAATGGACAAATTAAATGTTTTACTCTTTCAACTGTGTGAAACCTCCTTTTAAGAGAGAATTAAATTAGGACTTAATTCAGGTACATGAAGATTAATTAGGACTTAATTATGATATATTTGGATATGCATCCTCAATTCAAGGCTCCCATGTGTGGGTTTAAGAATCACAGAAGAGGGCTTAAAGTAACATTAATTATGTTCCATTTATATTGACTATTTATATAGCTATCCCTTTCCAATTATGAGCACCTCTAACTCAATTTCTTGAAGAAAAGCAGCCTTACCCTGAAATTCTTGAGGATCCTCTTCAGTCAAAAGAAATCTCTCCCCCTACAACCATAAATTTATTAAGCCAAGTGAAATTACTCCAGGTTTCAAAACATGACACTTTCAAATATCTTTCTTGTGGTTCTTGCATGTTTCCAAAAACAAGGAGACAACCGTGAAAGCACAGGCAGGTCTGTATCTATGAGAGATGTTTCACATCAGTGAGAATGGGTTCAGCATCAATGCGAGAAGCTGGAGCACAACTCTCATTTTAAGACTTATTCATACGAGTATGTCCATGATACTTCAGCAAATCAGCGAAGAAGATGAACAATTTTCAACATCTCACCAGAGCGCAGCCATCTCAGAGACTGCCCTGGGGTTGGTGGAAGGATGTGTCTTTAAAACCCTGATGGGCTCTTTGAGAGTTCACACAATCAGCTTCAGGTCACACACTTCTCGTTCCTTGTACCTCAGTGCCCCCTTCCCTTCCCTTCCCTTCCCTTCC
>VZRR01001901.1:241283-253429 GCA_013398015.1 Oreocharis arfaki | reverse complement strand
CTGCAAAAGATATTTTTAAGCTGCGCGCGAAAGATGTGGCACCGCCCTCTTTTTTCCCGTCGCCATCTTGAGCTCCGTCTCATAACTTACTTTCTCTTTCTGATCTTGACGTCGTCATGTTGCAAAGTTGCTGCTTCTCGGGCTTACGTTGGAGAAAAGCCTCTTTCCCTTTATGCTGCGGGCTGCATGGTGTCTTCTTCAGTCCGGTATAAACTGTGTTGGCTGCAGAGAGCTCTGTTTGCTCCCGCAAGATCTGCGCGGGGCCGAGGGGGGGGGTGTGTGGAAGGGAAGCCTCCCAGTGTCCAGAAGCCGCGCCGGGTGGTCTCGGCTCTGCTACAGCTCATGGTTGTTTCTCAGCTGCCCGCGGCTCTGGGACGGTTCTCTCGCAGCATCTCCGGGGCCCATGCCCCGGCGCCGGGGGAGGGGAAGGCCCGGGCCCGTTCCTCCCCCGCTGCCCCGCGAGAGAGCTGAGACAACTTCCCCTTCTCTCACTTCCACAAGGCTTGAGACATGCAAATTCGGAAAAGCGCAATTGGCCAAAACTCACGTCAATCAACTCAGTTCCAACCCACGACAGCCCCGCCCGTGTACCTGCCCGGAGAGGTCTCCCCTTTACCATGACCCATCCACGAGCACCTGAGCCCTACTCCCTGGAGCGCAGGGCCACCCCCAGAGCCCACGTCCTCGGCAGCGGCCAGGGGGACATCGGCGACATTAGATCATCTTATCACTGTACATTTTATCTTGAAAAAAAACTGAAGCCAAACAAAAATCCTTGAGATTAAACCGAGGATTTCCATCAAACTTTATACAATTCTATTAATTTTATTTTTAAATAGTCTACAGAATATTAAGTGCTTCTAACAACCTTCTGCCCAGCAGAAAAAGTGATGGATGTAGGGAGGGAGTCTGAAGGCATAGAGGCAAGATGCAAGGGAAGAAACATATGCAGGTACAAAACTCATGTACTGTTGCATTTTTATAAACGTGGGGAATTAACAGAAGCACAACCCTCATGGAATATGGTGTGGGATATGTTAGAAGTTTTGCTATAGTATATTGGTATATTCTTTTTGCATGTCTACCATGTTCTTTTAAGAAAGGGCCATTTGAAGTGCTTAGTAAAACACCTAATCAAGATCGTTATCCAGCTGTTCCATCACTATTACAAAGGTTTGCACTTTTCAAACCATTAACAAACTTCTAAGTCAGCTCAGCACCCAAGTTCTTCAAACACTGATGCATAAAGCACAATAAGCAGTTCTATTTCACACACCAGTGCACTTTTTATCTTACATTGCCAAAAAAGTCAGTCAGATGACACCCCTACTTTCGAATTCCTTATAGAGCATTAGTATCTCACTGTAATCAACCCAAACCAAGGGGTCTGAAGCAGCTGTTCCTGCCCTGCAATGTGCTGCCTATGGGGAGGTGACACTGCACCAAGAGCTTTGCACCACACAGAAAGAGAAGGGGAAGGAGGAAACAGTACCTCAGCCAGAATTCCTGTAAGACAATCCTAAACATGAGGCTGTGTGGGATGTCCCCCATGATATTCTCATCCTGTTTTCATTCCTAGCTTTCCAGGACTGGTGATCATTGTGTTTCCCCTACCTCTAGGGAACTGGGAGACCAAAGACAGGCCCTTCTATTTTCTCCTGTAAGGGAGAAACAGCTAAAGGAGAGGGAAGGATACAGGACTATGTAACTTTTTTCACCTTTCACTTCAGTTCTTGGGAAGTACTGGAACAACCAATGATGCATGCTTACGACATGGGTCACTGAACGGCCAGAACTACTGGAGAATATTTGACAGAGCACATCCTTGTGCACGGGAGAGAAACAATGCATTACATCTCCATCTCAGTAATACTTTTCAGCCCTGTCTCACATACCATTGACCTCTGGAAGCTGGTCTGTGAAAGGGCCGTGAGTTAGATGGAAACTGACTTGCCAGCTGGAAAGGATTGAGAAAAGGCCTGAAGATTCCTACTGATGGATTTCAGTAAAGACAGATGCAAAGGGCTACGAGTTTGACAACAGAGCCAAGCACAGAGGTACAGCTGGAGATCTGCGCATGGTCTTGGGTCAGGAGCTGAACAGAAATGACCGGTCTCAAGAGTCTGCAAAGAAAGCAGGGACTTGCCCAGAAGCACACAAAGAAATAGGCTTTGCCAACCATGTGAATTAACTCCCTGCAGTGCTCAGTGGGGTCAAGTCACAGCTTCAGCAAAGATGTGCATTAGCTACAAACGCTACAGTTAAAAGCAATAAAAATGATCAGAGGCTAAACTGCGGAACAAACAAGTTAAGACCAAAAGAATTAGAGTAATTTACACATGCAAAGAAGAATCTGAAAGAACATAAGAGTCTTTAAAAGGCTTCTGCAAAGATAAAAAAAAATCTGTTTTCCATGTCCCTTGGTGGACTGAAGACACAGTAATACCTGTAGTGAGTTTGCTGTGCTGACACGGACAGGTACAACCGTGCTCTGAGACAGGATGGACTAGGAGACCTCTTCACCTTCCACACCTACTTCCTGATAATTTTATGAAACATTTACATACTTTTCCCATAAGAGATTGTTTCCCAAAACAACAATTAAAAACTACAGCTATAGCTCAGACCAGGTGAGTATAATGTCTCAAACAGAATTTCATTTCTGTGTCTGGGCCAGTTATGGGGAGCTAGTGGGATACTGTAGCTACTGATGCTAACCCTTAATTTGGAAAGTAAATGTTTTTAAATAATGAATTGTTACGTCTTGCCCAAGAAATTTGTTAGATAACATCCATTAAAGTTTCGACATCTTTGAATATCCCTGGATTCCCTTTTTACTGAATTGCTGAAAAATGTTAACAGTTTTCTAAGCATTTATTTGCATGAATTAGTACAGAAGAAGGAAGCTACTAGTCTCTTCACTAAGGATCAGTACCACAGGTTATTGTTTTCCTCTCCCTTCCCTTTAGAAAAGATAGAAAATGAAGGACTGACGCTTGAGAGTTGGTAAAATATTATTTTGTCTGTAAAAATGTTACAATTTTTGGCAATAGCTTTAATAATCTTTTTTATAAAGATCATTATCTGCTCATAGAGTTCAGAAGACATGATAATCTGCCACTTTCCACTCCAGGCACTTATCTGTCCCCTCTAGACTGACAGATAGATAATATGAGCATTAACAGATCGAGAAAAGGAGTAGTAATTCTACCTCTTAGTAATAAACAATCAAATACAAACAAGCTCGTGATTGCTTAAGCAGGAAGGCAATAATCAAAGCAAGCAAGAAGACACTGAGACTTGCAGGGAGGTGTCTGGAGCAGACTATGAGCTAATGACAAAGTAAATGTTCAAGAAAGCCTGTGTGGAAAAGAGGATCAGTTAGCAAGTTCCATGTTACCTTTTTATACGCTTAAGATTGTGCTACTATTGCTTGAACATAGAAATTCAAATAAGCAGAAAGAGCAGGTTGTAGTACTAAGCTGGGAACGGGATTGCCTCAGGGCAGAGGGACTAAAAGCAGAACCTCGTGTCCTGTCACAGTTCTGTAAAGCAGTGATATTAAGAACTGATTGCTAAAAAACAGAGGGACAGCAACATGACAAAGTGTAAAAGACAGGGCAGTATTTCAGATGAACAGAGCTCCCTGACGGGCTGTATCCTGCTGCCGTGGGAACACTGGGTTTGACAGCTCCTCAGCCCTGGTCACATTGCAAGGGCCACTCAAAAGTGCAAAAGGAGACAAAAGCAGCTGCAGCAGCAATGGAAACAGCATAAACAACGTGGATTAAATCTGAAAGCTGCGAACTGTGACATGGAGAGCTGAGCTAAGTTGCTGCACCAAGAGATAAATAAGAACTGGTACAGACGCCTGCAAACACACAAGGCAGTTTGAACAGACACAAGGGGACACAGGGCAGAGCTGTGAGACACGGGCAGATTTACTACAGTGAGAACAGAAATGAATAAGAAAATATTATTTCAAAGAAAGGTTAGCAGTGGAACAACTATGATACACGTCAAAGTATACACAGCAGAGCAGTGCAATATACTCTGGAAAGCACACAGCCATAATAAGTAATTACAGCTACCAAGGGAATCACTCCATAGATCCAAGGGGGTGAAGCAGAACCTCTGTTGCTGAAACAAACCCCTTGAGTTAACAGGTTTGAATTGTCTGTCTGAAAGTGTGTTGGACACTAAAATCTTCAGTGTTAAGACATCACAACTCAATTTAAGTTCCTTAGGGAGTCTAAAGACCACAATTAATCCACAATGTCAAACCCTCTCCCACTCCTTAGCAGAGCCAAAGCTGAGAGAAAAGCCACAGACCACCAGAAGCAGCTGTCAGAAGCTAATCTAGAGAGACTCTTTAAGCACCAGCAAATGCTAGCAGGCCTGGGAAATCACAAGATGGTGTGCAGCAAATAAAATTCACTTCATTCCCAGTTGGGAGCATGCGGCTTGTACTGCATCAGGGCTACAAATCTTCAGGAGCCTCTGATGGTCTGGGTCCTGCCTAGTGGCGTGAGAGGAAGTCCTGAAAGCTCAAAGTGCTGTGACAAATCTAAACTTCACATTACAGGAAACCTGTAATAATTAGTTGAAATAACTTCTAAAAAGCCAAGTAGAATTACATTATAAATTCATACAATGCACTTTCCCGTGGCTGCACAACATTTATCTTCTGCCTGCTTTCTTTTGTAATATGTGGCTTTGTCTTGCAAGGTACCAATGTTTCTAAGTGAGCCAAACATTGAAAGTGTGGTGAACACAATGAACACATATGAACACGATGTTACCATGACACATAACTTGGGGGGGGGGGGGGGGGGGGAAGGTTCTGAAATTGATAACCCACCAGAGTTTTGGTGTTTGTTTGGGTATTAAATAACTGTTTTCACTGTTGTGTCTCAGAGCCAGGGTCTCACCGTTTCTAGCCAAACAGTAAATAACTGCATAAACTCAGATCAATATCCCACAAGACCCATGAGATTTAGTGAAGATGATGGGATTTAATAGTTGGAGTAAGACCTGTAGTTCAAAATGTTGATCTACAGGTACAGTTGCCTTTGAAGAGTATGAATAATAGTTATTCTAATCCTTCCTATAATGTAAAAATAAATGCATGAATATGATAAGTGGAGAAAGGAATATAACTCTTGTATTTGTGTACTGCTCCAAGCCCTGCCAGCAGCGGCACTACCGAGGCACTTCACCAGCTCTGCTGCTGCAGGGGGCTGAGGTTACCCCTGAGTGATGGCAGAGCTTCACACCCACTCTGCCTCTGAAAAGGCTGGGGTAGCAGAAACAACACACGATTTCTGCCTTGGATGAAGAAAAGTCTGTACAAGGGTCAAAATAATTGAAGGGAACTCACTGTGAAGGATGTGAAGACACATCCGGATTAAGCTATAATACAGCCACTGCACCATACAGCAGTAATGTGCATTTTTGGTCCCTACTACCTCATAGCTGAACACCTTCACAAGGGATACACCACGAAGAAGTTTTCAGTCTGCTCAAACCTCTCCCCTCCTTCCCTCTTCCCTAGGGTGGGTCAGTTCCCATTTGAACCTAGATGAATAAATGTTCTCTCACAAGGGCTTTTATATAAGAATACTCCTATTCCACATTTGGATTATTCAATACCATATCAAATTAGGGGAACAAGCCAGAACACAGATTTCACTGCAGGTCAGCTTGTATCACGCATGGATGGAGCACTGACTGCTCCCCACAAACAAGCACAGGCAGAGCTGTTCCATGAATACAACGTGGGGCTATTTGCTCACTTTTACTCATTTCACCTTTACACGAACACCTTTCTCACCTGTCACATACTTGACTTTGCTGGGGAAACACGGGGGAGACTCTTCTGGGAAAAGTAATTCCTTCAGAAAGAACAGACACTGGAATTACAGTAATTCAGTCTGCAAAGGAGGTATAAAAATATTCTTGCAGTTAATGCAAGGCAAATGCAATAGCAATGCAAATGCTTCAACATTTGACTTGGCAGCTTATTTTTAAGGCAAGCATTTCTGCTGCCATTATTTGAAATTAGTTGTCATTGTTAGAGATCTTAATTTATTTGTAATTATGTAATTGCAATCCAGTGACATTCTAGGAGTAAACTAAAAGCTCCCACGATATTAATTTTGTAATAAGAAATACCAACAATCATGTGATAACAAATACATGCCAATTTACATCTTCTCTTAATATAAATAACTCTTAGTTAAGCCATTTTTAATATTTTTTTCTAATTCTGCAGGAGGATTTCTAGGATTATATGGCAGCATCGATTTTACTGTAGCAGGGTTAAAATACCATCTGCTTTTCTTGATCCAGTAAAACAGATTTAATATATAAACTTTCTTTTTTTGAATCTTTCACCAGCTTTACTAACCCATATTTTGAAGAAATCTGAATAAAGTGATACAGGTGTTTATGTCAGTATTTCATCCTTACTATTTCCTTTGCTAGATAAACTTGACACAGTCAGTGATCTAAGCAAGAATACAATCAGTGACTTGGGGGTCCCTTTGTTTTAAAAAATACCTCATTTGCATCATCAAGAAGTTATTTTCCTTCAAAATTCAGTGATACCTATGTCCCTTTATGAAAAGATAACACAAGCCCTAAAGCACACCTAGTTGTTAAAACCCACATGCTTTACTAATCTGGAAAAACCTCTAAGACAAAAAAACTTCATTACTTTAATTTAAATTCATTACATTGAATCGCTACAAGTCGAAGAGAGACCAAACCTTCCAGTCAGTGAAAACACAAATATTTCTCCTTAGGTTATTTTGCTGAAGTGTCTGGAATAGCAATTACAGCGAAGTTTTGTTTTGTTCACATTCAATCTATCATGTCTTTAATCTGCAAATGTCATAACAAAACTCTTGTAGCCCCATGAAATCATACACCTAATTATCAGTTGTGCTTCTGTTATCCCAAGAGGGCCTTTCTTTTTTCTAGTTTGGTACTAATTAATTTTCAATAGACAGCAAGAATTAACAATAAGGAAAAATAATTAGGAAAACTTAATAAAATAATACACAAGGCAAAAACCATCACAGCTTCAGATTCTCTCTGGCTAAGGCAATATACCAAAAGCACACAAAAGTCCTCAATAAAGCATAAAGCTGAATTCCCTCTTTGCAGCCAGTATGATTCTTAATAAAGACGAAGCCCACACCGAGAATCCGTGCACTGACAGACACCACTTTCCTCCCACAGCCATCTGCTGCCCACAGTGGCTACACTCACACGGCTTTAAACACAAGCAAACAGGAGCTGGAAAACTTGAGTTCTCTTACCATCTGACAAGTCAATTAGCCCGAGGTAGTGCAAAAGTTTCAGAGAGGAGCACACCACCACCACAATCCCTAAAGTCTGGAGTCCCTCTGACTCGCCTTTAGTCCACATCCTGCAAGGCACCACACAGACACCACTGATGTGCCTGCAAACAACTGCCAGGCATCAGAAGCTGAGAAATCCTGTTTCAAGCTTTCGTTCCTGCTGCTCAGCTAAGTGCACAGCACATTCCCCTCTCCCCCTCTCTCACTCCCTCTCTTTCCCAACCTCTCCCCCTCCTCTCTCACTTGCCTTTTTTTTCTTTTTTTTTTTGGAACATGCAAGCAACTTCTGCATTGAACCATAATCTATGGTTTTATTTTCTTTCACCTCAGGGTAATTCTCTCAGGAGTTTGCTCTGCTCCAGAACAACTGAGCACCGTGCTGCTAACGTCGGCAACATCTCACACAATTCCTGATATTTTTTAAATACCTGTGATATCAGTTACATTTGAGATTTTCTCAGTAATTCTACCAATGCAGATGCTTTTTGTCAATGCCTCTTCTGTTCTGCATAAGAGAATAAGGGACATTGTAGGGGAGGAAAGGGCTTTCCTTTTCTGAATGCCTCCCCTCGCCCACAACATGCTGGGATAAACAAAATCACACTTCCCACATCCATGTGTGCACCCACACACAGCCCAGGCGCTGCAGAGCAATTCTGTCTGTTAGCAGCTCCTCTAGGGTACAGCTGGACAGTCAGGAGTGCACCCCTGGCATTTCCAGTGCAGCCACACCGGGGTGGGCCAGGCTGGCTGAACAAGCCCCCGTTGCAGGCAGCTGAGGCATTTCCACCATTTCATCTCACAGTGTTTCACCAGGCTGCTGGCACAGGGCAGCACTGTGGGCTGCTCACAAGCCAATGATGTATTTCCCCATTATCACCACAAATGAGAAAACACTTGGCAGAGTGAGTGTTTTATCAGGATGGCAGATCCAATATTGCAACACCAGTAAAAGCTGGGTTCTTCAAGCACGCTATTACATGCTGGTATTCCCATGCAGGATGTTCAGGAGATCAGAGGTCACCAATACCTTTTATTTTACAGGACTCAGAGGCTGCCACTTCCCCACACTCCAGCCCAGTCCAGTCCCCAGTGAGCAGGGCAGGCTGGCTTTCACCCACCACTGTTCCACAGCCTCTCCTGGTGCTGCCTCTGCCTTAAACTGCTGGTAAACACTAACATAAGGTACAGAATCTCAACGGGATTTTGTGTATCACAGGAACTAAATAGTGCACTTGAATTGCTGATAGAAGCTCACAGTAAGGCCAGGTTGGAGGTGCAGAGCACTCATACATACTTGAGTGATCAAGTCAACAAGCAGTGAGCACTTTAATCGAATTTGAGCTTTGTTTCTATATGCAGGTGGCCAAAGAAGACATCACACTAGCAAATGGGTTATGAGGCTTCTCTGCCATGGGCATGTATCTTCCCAGAGCTCAGTGGCATGATAGCAAAGCCACTTCTCCGGATGAATACTTTAGACCAAAGGACTTTTTAGTGCCCTGTAGCATCTGCCACATTAGGTTTTCACTGCCCTGGCTGTATGACTGGCTATAATGCCACATTATGTTTCATATCTCCCAGATTAACACATCCAGCTTTAAAACTGTCAAGCATCTGAAATCACTGCCAAATCTCTCCCAGATAAGGAGAGAAGAACTTGAAAGAGTAACATGATAAGCAAACCTCAAAACATTTAGATAATTCCTTGGTTTACTATGTCCTGTTCCCATTAAAAAAACAAACACTACAAAACCCCCAAATTAACAAAAAACCACACCCCCCACCACATGAAGTTTGGACATGACCACAAAACCAGCCAGGTTCTTTCCTGTCTATGGAAGGGATGTTTGTCAGATTTACTGGCTGTCAGGTGGGCTTTGCACTGTTTTCTCAGACTACTTAAGTTAACAGATTCTAAGGAGCACACAGAACGAAAGAGCCTACTTCACCCACTTGTTCCCAGGCACTTTATTTACTTGCAGAAACATTTAGTCACAAAGTTTCCTCCCAGGAATGCACAAACCTTCTGAATCTAATTACCACTGTAAAAAGGAAAACTAAAAAAAAATGATGTTATAATGAGTAATGAAACTCAAAGCACCCGGCTCCCCAAAGGTATGTCTTGCAATTCTATGCATCTCTCCCCGTAACGCCCTAACTCCGCAGGTCCTAAAGCCCTGCGGCAGCACCTCAGCAAGACAAGGGGGAAGGACATGGAAAAGTGTGAGTTCCACTGTTTGTGTTACTGCAATTTATGCCAAGTCCCACATATTTTATGCTTTAGGTGTTCCTGACACAAGCAGCTCCAAAAGAAGGTACAGTTTTGTTCCCTCGAGTGCTCACTACTTGAAGAACTCATGCATGCCAGAAGCTGAGGATTCATTTGACAATATATCCAATGCTGTCAAGGCCAAAGCATGATTTTTCTGAGGTTGTCAGTTTTCACACAAGCTTGGAAGGAATGTTGAATGAGAATTTTCCCAATCAGGACCTTCAGGCTGCTTTGGGATTATCCTGATGCCAGCAGTTCTTCCTGGATGCTGCTTTTTCTCTCCCACTTCCCAAAACTACACAAAATTGTCACTTGGTTCATCCTTCACTTGTTCGTTTTTGCCCCAAGAACAGGGATTCTTTATGTTGGGCACATGTTGGGGTCATGCTGTGCTAACTTTTTATGGAAAATGCTGTTAAGTTGCCTGACACGCAGAGCACCAAGTCCCCCCATCCCTCCAAGCACCCAGCTTGGAAGCCATATATTGACCTACTGTTATGGTTTTTAATTAACGCAAATCAGCTTTCTGCTGTTCATTAAACATTCAAATAATCACAAGTGACTGACTGAAGAGCTGACTACAGATGCCTCACGGGAGGCAAATCCTATGGACCCAAAAACTCGTGTGCTTTCCCCACAATAAGAACCAATTTAAGTAAAAGATAAAGTTTCCCTTAACAGCTTAGCTCCCAGCTGGGCCCATTCCCTACAGCCACACTCATTCTTTGCTATAATACTGAGCTAATGAGAGAGATTGGTTCTGTGATTTAAACCAAAGGAAGGCTATCCAGCTTAGTTCTCCAGTAGAAATCTGCACAGAAATAGAGGATCATCAACTCTTAACAAGAGGCAGAAATATTACTCAAGATATTATTAGGTATTTTATTTGAGTTGCTTCTGAAGCAATGAGAAAAAACCCAAACCAATGCCAAATAAATACTGCGACTCAGTTTTTTTTTTTTTTTATATATTTATACAGAATTCAACAATCTAAAAACCATGCTGCATAATCAGCTTTTGGATTGATGCCTCCCAAACATTTCTAATCTGCTGCAAAATACATGCTGTCATCCTCAGAGAGGGTAGGCAGCTCAAAGGACTATGATTTTACCTAGAATCACACGTGGAATAAATTGCACAACCTAGACTGCCTGGTTTTCTACTGCAGCCACTGATCAACAGATTTTGCAGAAGAGCAGCTGGAAGAACACTTTCCTAGTTATATACAGACAAGGTTAAGCTCACCAATGAAGCAGTAAGCTTTGGTTTTGCCAAATCTTGAAAAATGAGGATGTAAAAAGCCTGATATTTAAAATACTAGATGTTCTGATAATAGAGATAGATGCTCCTGCTAGTGCCTACTGTACGTATCTCTCACATGCAGCAAAAGGAGTTGAATGCCTCAATTAGCTGCAGAAAAGGCATACACAGCATGTGCCCTGTGAGAACATAAGTAGGAACTTCATTAAAGATCAATCAAAACATGTAACAAGAAGGATTTTCTGATAATAAAAGAATTGCTATGATGAATCATATAAATTATTTATGTCATCTATAATTAGCTCTTAAAAGTGGTTGGAGGAAAATAATGCATCACATAAAAGTGCAAAAATCACAGCAAAATGGATAATAATATTCCCCTCCACAGAAGCTTCTCCAATGACCAAGCTATTTGGAACAGATTTACACTTTTGAAGAGGAGGATTTGTCTCCTCATTCTGCATTAAAACAAATGCAGCATGACATGTTCTCAATACAGAACATGTATACCTTTAAGAAAACCCCAGTGGTATTCTGTGATTTGCCTGGTTTAAAATTCTAAATATTAGATTTTTGTCACTTTGATGGACTATTCCTTTGCTACTGTGTTATGATAAAGAATAAATAGGAACATCTGATTGATTCTTCTTGTACACTACATAATTTCATATATCCCTAGAACAGTTCTGTTTATGGATCTTCTGACACTCAGCAGTCCTGAACAGTCTTCTCACACGGCTGTTGTCCATAAATCTATTTCCACTGCAGATCCCTGAAGCCCTTCCACTTCTGTTTTGTTTGAGAAGTGGCATAATGAGATCACTCACAGCATGGCAGGCGGCTACAGCATCAGGAGTATGAACTTACTATTCCATACCTATTTATCCAATGAGTTCTTTTGTGTGTACATAAAGTTAGTGGGTTTTGTTGCTGTTCTGATTTAAAGTTATTCAAACCAAAATGAAAACTAGGCCTTTCTTGTGAATGACTTTAACTTACCTAGTCCCAAGCAATGATACTCACTGTTTAAACTGAAGGATTTTTATCAGCTGGCCTTGGTCACCAGTCATTTCTCTGTCCTATTCACCCCAGGTGATAAAGCCCCATCCATATTTCTCAGACTTCTCTGGATCTCACTAGCCCCAAGGAATTTGTGTCATCTGCAAATTGTGTGTTGAGAAAACCACTTACTGATAACTATTGACTGCAATTAAAAAAAAAAAAAAAAAAAAAAAAGCAAAGAA
>VZRR01001901.1:219778-237103 GCA_013398015.1 Oreocharis arfaki | reverse complement strand
GAGCATCTCACAATGGGGTAGTGAGGCACTGATGGGCTCATTAACAGGAGATGGTTTGGAGTCTGTTATCTATGAGTCCTTTGGCAAGGCACAAATGCTCCCATTAACAGAACCGAGCCCGGAGGGAGAAGGCAAAGAAGCACTGCCCCACCTGGTTTCACAGCTCATGAAGACGGTAATAGAATATACTGCAACCCAGGACACTTCCTAAAGTAGTTTGCGAAACATAGGTAACAAAGGCTAAAAATGCAGTTATGCTGTAGTTCTAATCTAAAGATAGTAGGAGAACTTTCAGAGGGCTGTCTGGAAAGGGGGCTGACTTTGACTTTGCCAGCAGTGGTCCCACTATGAGATTATGGCAGCAGTTCTATGTAACCTGCACTCAGTAGAGGGGTCAGCTCCCAGAGTTAACCAGACTGTCCCTGATTTATGAGTTACAATTTAACTGCTCCTCTCCTGGCACCACTACTTTAATTCTGCTTCTTGACACAACTCAGGTAGGCTGACATTCAAGGAAACAAAGCACGTGAAGAGCACATGACAGAAACTATACTCAGAATGTTAAAGCAAAGTAGCAGCCTTAGATAATAAACCTCCTTCATGCATCTTCCCTTATGTGTATCTAAAAATATTCCATGACCAAGCATGTATCATGCACGCTTGAGCAGGTAGACTACTCCAAAGTACTCCACAATCCGCTTGAATCACAGTTCCATTTCCATGGCTAAGATGGTTTCAGAAATGTAGCTGGGGGTGTGTGTGAGTGAATTTCTTCAAAGGCCTTCAACATGCAAAACTCAAAGCCTAACTCTTTTTACAAAAAAATGTGAGACACTTGAGAGCCAGCTCCCTGATAAGAGAAACATTCATCCGCATGAAAGATTTTGGATCTTATTGCATCCTCTGAAGAAATTACGCACCTCTTAGGCTAATCCCAGCAGCGAATGAGATAAAACCAGGTTCCAGAAATAGGAACAGAGTTCAGTGCATTTTAGAAGCACTGGACCACAGGACTGGAGGGTTTCTGACAATGTCTGCAGAACACCAGCAACTCCACAGACTCCTGCCCCAGAGCTCTCCAGGAACAGCTACTATACAGCAGCACAAACCCGACTCTGGTGCCGTGAGCCAAGCAGTTTCCCCTGTGTGTCCATACCTAAACGACCATGTGATGAGTTTCATCAGTTGTACTGTGACATTTCTTGATAAAAATCAAACACACAGCACGCAAAGTACAGAGATGAAATGCCGCGGCACTGCCGGCTACAGTGCCGAGCACCCACCCGGTCCAGAGAGAGGCTGACCGGACTGCTCGGAGGCTCGGGAAGGCTGGCGAAGTTCCAGCAGGGGTTCGCCCAGCCCACTGATGGTACAGGCGCGCCGAGGAAGGAGAGACGAGGCGGAGGGGCTTCTCCAGATGGTGCGGGGTTTATTATGGCACCGGGGTCGTGCCAGGAGAAGCGAGACAATGCGTTTCACACTCACAGTTATACCCCTGGGAGTGGGCAGGGGAAGATACAGAACACCCAATGGTGCAGGAACGCAGGGTTTGACTTTGGCGGGCTGGGGGTACAGAGCCAATGGGAGAGATTGTGGGAGGGGAAAAACACGAGATGGGAGGGGAGAAGGTGGCTGTGCCCAGTTTATGGGGAGCGCACTGCAACAATGAAAGGCCAAATCCCACTGTGAATTGTGCTGGTCCAGTTCCCCTGTCAATCTAAATTTTGATCAGTTCAAGTACAGGAAGATCATTGTTCTCCAGGACACTGCAATGGACTATCCAAAGAGCTTTTTAAGGAAAACTTGATCAAATACGTCCATCTCAATTAACTAGGTATTTTTGCACTGGTCCATAGTATTAATCGAAAATTTTAATAAACCTTTGCCTCAACTTAAATATACCTGTCAATTTGCTGATTGAAGCACATCCTAACTACTGGAAACAAGTATAACAGAGGGTATTACTTTTCCTGCCCTCTCTGCAATTTAATTAAACTACATCTTATTAGTTAATTGCAAGTCACATTCTCATGTAAAATAGCGCAAAGCTTAATTGCCATTATTAAACTATATATCAGTTTGGATGCATCAGTGCATACTTTGCTGCTGCTTAAATACATCTTTGCTCAGGCCTTGAAGGCAACACACTTAGATGAAACGAAAGGGTATTTCACTTGTCAGTACTTTTTCAGTTCAGACTGCTTTCAGGCAAAGAAAATACCCCAAATCCAGCAATGATGCCAAATTATGTCTGGAGGTATTGGAGATAACAGTTTAGTTAATGTAAAACATGAAACACTCTTCAGTATGTTGAAGAATCCTTGGCTTGAGATTTTTCTATCCTTAAGCATTTTACATTCACAGCAAGTAGCTAATTACTCTGAACCCTTTTGGTAGTCATCAGGAAGCAATGCACTACAATACACTTAGGTTTCTATTAGGATTATCTTCCAGGTATATTTTGAATGGAACTACTGATACGAATTCTAGAGATATATCTCTAGGTATACCTCTGCTATTTCTAGAGAGAAAAAAAAGATGGCACACATCCAAACAACTCTCTGCCCAACAACAACTACTGAGCATGATCCCATTTTCATTGGGCCTTGAGAATTGAAGGATACTTCCTTGCAGAAGAACAGCATGCAGGCCAACATTTGGGAAATGGAGGCAGGCAAAAATTCTTTAAATTTTGTGGTAAAACATGAAATCATTCTGCCAGTTTAGGCTTCTTAGAGAGAACTGTAGCACTTGGGTGATGCAAATGTAACCATCCGAGCTACTGTACGAAAGTTTAGTTTCCTTAAGGGAAGCTGGATGAATTATGCTGAGAAAACACCACATTTGCTGTCCTCCATTCCCACTGTCTGGTGTAATATCTGACGGTCAGGGGCAGCCTTTCCAGACCGGCTACTGCCTACAACCAAATTGGAACAGAGGCTCAGCTGGCAGTATTAGTGTCTCTGCCAACTTCCACCATTTCAGCTGTATGGGCTGCTTACAAGAGGGATTGCTTTTGGATTAGAAGAAAAATGCATCTGAATCTTAAGGCATCATGAAACATCCATACACCACGATTACAAGGTTTTTTTGGAAAAGATACATAAAAATATCTGTGAACATGTGAAGCTTTGTGTGCCTCAAAACTGCTTGCAAGCCTCTCAAATCATCCAGTTCCATGAAGTGCACTAGTCCTTTTCCAGTTGCTAGCTCCAATATCACCAAAACAGGAAAGTAGAAAACCACTTGATTTCATACGTGGGCAAACCAGCATGGATTCTGCTAAAATAACTGATCTAAACAGGAAGGAATTTTCTAGTTTGTTGCCCAGGTTGCAAAACTGCAATCTTCTGTGTTAACCCATACAAAATTTTGATTCCTGGGTGTTTCTCCAAGTAGGCAGCCTGCAGATGTTAGGATTTAAGTACCAGTAAGCATTAATACTTAGGTTTCTTCAGAAACCTAAGTTTCCAGTGGAAGGTATATACATATATACCTTCCTGAACCACCAAAGAGTGCTAGGAGAGACAGTTAAGAATGAAACAGCATCTTCTCAATTAACATAATCTCAAATCTACTAAAATTTCACTGTTATAACACTGTTGTAACTCTAGATGGAGACGGTGAAGTTGGCATATTTGTTCAATACATTCTGTTCAGTTTATCCAGTAATTGTGCTCGGAGGGGGCATTAGACAGCACACAGACTTGGAAACGCCATACAACAGCCTTAAACTCTAAGTGTCAGCTGAGGATTCTGGTTATTACTTGTTTATGGTGTTGTTAACTGCACAGACACTCAGCTGACTTTGCTTTGGTCTCTGTTATAACTCCGAAGTGCTGTGACAGGGGAATTAACTGTGCCACAAAGCTGACAAGCTTTTGTTTTGTGCTAACAGAAGCTAAACTGACAAATCTTAAACTGGGGCTGTACATGAAAGTAAAGCTGCACCTTGGTTCGTGATGAATTGCAAACGCTGAGCTAGAGCTTTCACAAGACTAATTTCTCCAATCCAGCTCTTGCTTAGCATGCTGAAGGGAAAGGATGCAGAGTCCCACGTGCAAATCCACACAGCAGTGAAGCAGGATCAACTCATCATGCTTTGTATCAGACACACACAAACAAATCTCCAGGGCCAATCATCACAAGCCCCACTGTGACTGGGTGGGGCTGGTTGGCTGCAGACACACAAGAGCTGGCAATATATGGCCTGGGGGCAGTACGGGAAGCCCTTTTCTCCACACCTGTGCTCTGCCTGACTATCCATAAAACACCTAAAAGTTTGGCTTTGTTGGTCACCTTTATTTTTTTATTTATTTCTATCACCTTTACTTTTCTCTTGGCCATATCTAAGTCAACACGACTTGGATATTGAACTTGTCCTTTTGTCATTGTTCTTGCCTGGCTGAGGCATTTCTGTGTCACCACTGTTACGGTACTCCCCAGTTACTGCTCAGTGACTCACATAAATGCTATTACTTACGTGAAGCAATAACTAACAGGTGGTCGATGTCAGCCCTTTCTTGTTCCTAACATGCTACAGGGAGCCACAAAAAGAGAGGAAAGACGCATGTTAGCCCGAGTCTTCAGAAACCTGGTTGCTGTGCTGGAGAGAAGTTTTGCAACCACAGCCAAGTCACAGACACCAAAATGCCCTGGTGTGGTCAGAGGCCCAGCTGCCCTGAGCTCTGGCTTTGCTCCCCCTTCCTGAGCAGGTAACAGCACTGCCTAGAGGGCTCTCCCCCACCAGTGCAGTGGGTGCTGTGCAGCTCTAAGAAGTTGCAGCATGGGGCCCTTACAGAGTAAAGTTCAGTGTGAAACACACAACAGGGCAAATTGAAGCCATTGGCATTAGTGTAAGCCATAGCTCTAGAAAATAACTATGGCACCAAATATTAAATTTCAGCCTCTTAGAGCTCTGCAAATCACTGCCAATTTCTTCACATGCCAACAAGGACACTTGTCTTCCAGGAAGTCATTTGGGATAAAACTAGATCCCTTCCCCAGGTCTCACTGGCATAATTTTAAAACAAGTTTCTGGAAAAATAGTTCTGGTCTGCTCTACCAACAGGTAGGAAATAAATACATTTTCAGCTCACTGCACTTCAGAGACTCCCCAGTCTGGGGTCCCCTTTATGTGACAGCGCTCAGTAAGACATCAGCTGCTGGGCACATTATCTTGTGGGTCTGCTGTGACTTAGGAAAGGCACATACCGATATTTCCATTTTAATAAAGAAATCAGTTACCAAAAATGCCATTGGGGAAGGTAGTTCCAGTAATGGGGAATTAACAAGTTTCTGTAATTAACCAATTATCTTCAATATAATTCATTAAGAAGTTGCACATTCTCATTTCATTAACTTCTCCTCCCAGCCTCTGCTTTCCAGCTAATTCTAATTGCAGAAAAAGATGGGAGAGGTAAGACCCAGCAAGACACATCTACTCCTACTGCTGCAGTATCAAGCACACTCCAAAGCTGAGCCACAGTCAAGGAAAGCTGGAGGGATTCAACTGCTTGAGTTTGCCCAGAGCCAACTCTCATTATGCAGAAGACGGGAGATTTTAAGTAGTAGTCTTAATATTGAACTAGTGATGAACTAGTTCATCAGATCAGGCCTAGATCAAGTCAAGGCCTGGCAGCATAAATCTCTGTGCAGGGTAAGCCTTTTGTATCAAAACATTCAGGATGCACTATCTGGAGGCATCTTAGAAAGTTCCTCCGAGACCCTGCCCTACCAACAGAGCATGTGCTCAATACACAGCAAAAATCAGCAAAGAAAAGGGCAGTTACAGGAACCCTTAAGTCACACACACCTTTTTATTTGCCTCTTCCTGGGTCTCAGCTCAAATATTAATGCCTGATGTATTCAAGGAGCGTAAGAGTAGCAGCTCTTCAGTTCTGCCTGAAAACCACTTATGGAGAAAGAGAGCTAAATTCCCTTTCACAGCAAATTTTTTCTAAGTTATCAGTTCAGCTCTCTGTCTCATTTCTTTCTTAGGACTAAGGAAGGGAAAAAACTCATAAGCTGGTTTTGCTTCAGATTCTGCTTATAAATCAAGCCACAAAATCTGTTTTAGCATCTGTGTGATCACCAGGGAAACATTCACTAGCTGGTTTAGGAACTGGCACTGCAATCGGGGCTTCTTATAGTATTGGATTATTTCTTGAGAAGCAAAGATCTGCATTTCCCAGCTACAACAAAATGGAACTAAGTCCTGAGAACTTCACTTTTGTAGTATATCCACAGATATTTCTTCCAATTCTGGATTATATGGTTTGTACGCTACATTGCTTAAATGAAGTTTAAATTGTACAGTACAATAAAATTTAACAAATTTTTAAGAAAGGGGAGAAAGTGACCACATAACCTGTGTAACAAGCAAATAGCAGCAAAAGAAAGCGAATGAGCAAATTGTTTTGGCAGAAATTCATCTTGCATAAATCCCACACAGGAGATAATTACTACTACTATTACAGAACTTTCACTTACAGTTTTGGAATATTTTACCAAGAAAACTCTGGTAAGGAAAATGAAAGAAAGCAAGAGAATGTTTCCCAGAGCCCTGAAGGAAAGCCAGGGACAGAGGTTAGATTTCCTGAGTTTTTAAAGCAGCTTAGTTTGGTACTCTGCCTCCTTTCTGATCCCCTTAGTTCAAATTATTCAAGCTCAGGTTCAAAAACACCTTTGCCTTCAAGTTTTTCCTAATTTCAATACTGTTTAATATTGTTTCCAATGATTTATTCACTGAAGCCTATTTTCCTTTTGTTCAAAATCACTGATTAGAAAACTTCATCATTCCTTGGTCATTGTTGAATAATCTTATCTTTTAGAAAGCCTCAGAATACAAGACAGAAGAATACACAAGGTGAGAAAAAGACAAGACAAAAGAAAGAAGGAAGCAGTGAAAGCTGAGTGATAAATCAAGACTAAAAAGAAGAGAAACATCAGATAAAAGCCAGTTTATCCATGCCACATGTGCCAGCCAAAACAATGTTGCTTATTTGACTAATCCTAACTAGCAGATGCCTGCCTTTGTTTCAAGAAATGTGTCAATTTACTGAACCAACCTTGAGGGAAAATGCATTTCAAAGACAGAGAAAAAGTTAAAAATAGCCTTAATAAGCAGCTCAAAACCCAGGATGGATCTAAATCGTTTATCTAAATGCAAATACTTCCACAGACACAAGGAGTATTGCCTAACATCAGGTACTTTTTGTCTAAATCTGCAGTTACCCATCACAAGCAACTCTGTTACCCCTGCAGGTGACACCAGGCACGGACAAAAACAGAGCACAGGGAGCAGATTCTCCCAGGAGGATTTCATTTCAAGGAATAATTTTCATAAACCCGTTTGAAATTCTGCTGAACAATCATCACACTTGGACTCAACACTGAGCAAACCACAGCAGACTGCAGCTCGTTAAACCTTACAGGCAGCTCTTGAGGGCCTTCGCTTTTACCCAAGCAAACATCCACAAAGCCATTCTGAGTTACTTTCCAGAAATTAACTGAGAGCGTCACAGAGCTGGTACACTCTGGGCTAGAAGATTCCAAAAAAACCTGGAAGCCAACTTTATGGAACAGGCCCTAAGGGAGCAGACTTGGAAAGATGCCCTCCTTGTCAACAGAGTGGATCTTGTGAGCAAAGCAGAGATTGGGGCTGTCTTGGCCATGGTGACCACAGAGCCATCAATTTTTAAATCTCTGGTGACAGGAGGAAAAGTGCCAGAAAAACCTCAACTCTGAGCATGAGGAGAGCAGACCTCAGGCTGCTCAGGGAATTAGTGAGTAAGGCCCCCCAGAAAATGCTTTGCATGAGTAACTTGAAATACATAATTTCTCACTGCTCAGGAGAAAGCAACAATTTTAAAGTGACACAGAGAAAGGCAATCTGTAACAATAGGGAGGCATTTGCATTTTGTGGGCTACCCAGAAAACAACTCAAGGGCAGGCACTTTGTAAGATTTTTTCACAAATTATGTCCAGCATCAATACAAATGGATAATTAATTAACATGCATTTGGAAAGTAATACTACTTTTGCACAGAGAATTTTTTTTAAGTTCTATGTAGACAGCGAATAAAATAGCTGTAGCTGAAAAGCTCAGTACAGCAGATTTAATACCCTTCACTCAGATACATTATAAAGCTATTAAATGTCTGCCATTCAGGTAATTATTGGAGGTTTGCTATTTTACTGTCTTCAGGCCAAGACATGAGGAAAAGGACAGGGAAAAAAAAAAACAAAACAGGGGGGAAGTCAATGGATCCGGCCAAGGAGCTCTACTTAGTAATTACGCCTGATTAGAAATTTGTCTGCTTCAAAGAACAGAGACCTGAAGCTTTATTAGTAATGACAGATCCCAAGTTTCTAATTAACCGAAAACAAAAGTTTCACACATTTCACATTGTACCTTCTTGTCACACACAGTCACTCTTTTCAAATTACTCTCTGAAGAACTAATTTGTGCATAACATGACAGAGAGGAGGACAGGGAATCTTAAAAATGAAATAACGTAATTCCAGTGATTCAGGAAACACAGTTTTTCTTGTCTAGAAATCAGGTGGTTTAAATGATCCTCTAACTACCCTAAAACTGCCCAGATTCCAGAGCAGATGTGCAGATTTTTTTAAGCATATGTGATTTTTTAAAGCATATGTGATTTTTTAAAGCATATGTGAGAGGGAATAAACCCAGACTTACTGTGAAGCAAACCAGGAAAAATATTTTAATTTAGGCACTTTTTTTCCCCACAAGTAATAAGCTGAAGCTGCACAAAGCTGGGGAGGAAGGCTGCATGACTGCGGGCTGACTCTGGGCAGGGTATTTTCAACAGCACATTAACACCCCTTCCCCCGTACCTCTGGGAGGGCACAGACACCACCTTCTTTAAGGAGAGAATTGCTTCTTACACTTTTACCCTCTGTGCACTGGGAATAAGCGTTGGGAGTTCCCAGTTGAACCCAGAAGGCCCAGAAGTGACAGACCTACTGCAAACACCATCATACGAGAGCCTCTGCCCACAGAAGCCCAATCGAGAACAAAAAAGTTCTTGATTTCTCTGTGCCAAGACTTATCCTCCGCTTTCACTGAGGCTGACAAGGCAGTGTTAAGGATGGACCTGGAGGCCTCCACAGAGCCAGGGTATCTGGAGGACCCCCGAACTCAGTGGAGCCTGGACATTACACTTGCCTCAAAAAGACTGTTTCTGAGCACCTGGCCGTGAAATTCTGCCCTTGGCAGTCAATTTGCATTTGGCAGCCTCTGTATCACCTCAACTGAAACAACATTTCAGAACAGCAACAGTCCTTGCACTGATTCACATGATGTCCTAACTTCATCCACCTCCCAGTTTTTCAATTTCTATCTCACTTTTGCAGGTTATTAGGACACTGTCTGCCAGCATTATAAACGGCAGAAAATACATTACTTCCATTTTCCTGCTAGATAAGATTTCATGCAGAGAGCAGTCTCAGTAACAATGCATTGAGAAGAAAATAGAAGTAAATGCATCCTGCTCAGCTGGGCTGTTCACTGCATCCCAAGAGATGAGTGTAGCCCATCAGCAAGCACAGGACAAATGCCTCATATTGCTTACAATTAGTGACCTGTGCTGAAGGCCAGGTTCATATTTCACAATCCAAAGGTTCATCCTGTTGAAGGTGAAGATAAAATCTTATCATGACATCTTCCTGCAGGCGTGATAGTAGGCACACACTCTCTGCTACCGACTCTGGCACTACTTGCACAGCCTCACCTTGCCAGCAAAGCTCTGTACAGCACTGCCCTCCCGTGCCCTGGAGTGCAAGACAGTTCCCATGCAGCTTCAAAAGGTGCTCCACCTCCTTGCTGCTGCTGCTCAGAGAAACTGCCTGGAAATCAGTGCCAGAGTCACTGCAGCCTTGTCAGACAGAGTGAATGCAAAGCCAGTGCCCTATCGGAGGGGGAGCCCAGGGCTGCCACCACCTGTGAGGCAACACACTACACCTCCCTGTGAAAGAGAGGGCACCAAGGTCATCCAAAGCTGGAATCACAACTGGATACCAGTAACAAAGGGATAGACAATGCTGATTCAAAGACCAGATGGGGAAACAAAAGACCTGCTCCTGTCCATGTAGGGCAGAGGCAAAAAACAACAACAACAAATCACAGTGAGAAGACTGGTATTTACACACAATATATTTTCAGCTTTTCAGATCTTGGGTAGCAACTCTGAAGGGATCATAAACCACATCTACACTTTAGCTTAGGCTTTACAACTTTTGCAGCACTAAACATAAATCTTCCATGTTGTTGAAGATGGCACTGGTAAGTCTGCAAAGAACCTCACTACCTGGCAAAGTCTGAGCCAGGATATTTCTGTGCTTGATCTCTTTGCTGACATTATCAGCAAGAACATGCATCACATCCAGCTGTGAAAGCAGACAGAGAAGAGCTCCCCCAGCCAGTGACAACCGGAGTAAGACTGTCTTATTTCACAGATGGTAAATCCAAGTTATTATCTGGTAATGAGAGAGCCAACATTTAATCTATCATGAACAAGGACAGTCAAAACCAGGATCCCTACTACATGTCCAATGGAAACTAATCACATGCTGAGAGGGGAAATCTCATTCCCCATTATAGGCAGCACACAGAATAACAGAAGTTTGTAAACTTCCTTTACCCCCTGCTGGAACAATCATGAAGTCATCCTTACACTTCTTATTTCATCAGACTATATCAGAAAAGCCTGATTTATTCCAAGAAAAATATAACATTCACTTTAAGCTCTCCTTCTTCTGCTAAATACCTAATTTTGCAATTTAATCTCCTCATTCTTCTAGTGTAAGACTGAGACATTAGCATCTTTTTTTTCTTATACAATATCACAGAACAGCTGATGCCAGGGAGACGATGGAAAGCACAGTTCAGAGCTGGGTTAACTACAGCAGGGTAGCTTAGAGTCAGGCTTGGGCTATTTCCAACAGAGACTCCACAACCCATCAGATCAACCTGTTCCAGTGTTTGATCTGAAACTTGCTGGAGTCAACAAGCAACCTTCTACTGACCTCAACACCTAGTGAGCTACCTTGTACAATGACACTCATTATTTAGGCTCATAAGCACTTTAGAAAGATCATGGAGGTTTTCTGAAATCAAGTGGTTCTGCCTTCTACTTCATAAGACCGTTTGATGCAGTGGTAAGGGAAGTGTACAGAAATAATTCGAAACAAGTTGGAGTCAAATAGCTTGATGTCTTTATATTTATCAATTTTCCATGTCTCATTTAAAAACAAAAAACAATGTAAATCTCTCAAACACACTCATACCTCACAACTTCAAATAACTTGTTTACTGTTTTATACTGAATTTATCTATATATACGTTGGTTTAAGGACTCGTAATTATATTAAATAAAAAGGCCTTGGCTTAAGACCAGATTAAGTGTCACTGTAGTAATTCAGTAAGTGAACCAACTTAAAAAAATAGCAGAAAAGCTACACAGTTTATATAATCATGTAATGACAACAGTTTTCTGAAAATTGGCACGGTGCTCTTCCAGCGAACTACAAAAACCCTCCACCAACTTTTCATCATCTACAACAAAAGCCCGGAGCAGGGTTTTGGGGCTCAGAAAAGATCTCTTCACTGAAAAAGGCAGCAGAAATAATGAAAAAAAAGTCAAAGAAAATTAGTACTTCACAGCAACAGATTTTGCCAAAGCACCAAGATTTTCTCACCTCCCCTGGCCCCTCATTTAGGTCCTTAAGTCTCATACACAAGTGGTTTTTGCTACCCCACCTTCCCTGCCTCCAGTGAGTCATAGCTCACACTGGTCAATGCATTTGTAGCATCAAGAAAAGCTAGTATTTGGGGCTAAATCCAGGCAGTTTGGATGGGGGAAGAGAATTGCAAGGGCAAAAGTGGCTTTGTGTCCTTTTGCTTCTGTTGAGGAGGCAAACACAGGCTCACGGTAGCCCCTGATTCTGTCTGATGAGCCCATCAGTCTAAGGGAATCTTAGTTTCAAGTTTCTGGTGATTCAATGTATTAATTATGTTCCCTACCCCTTAAAAGAGAATAACTTCTACTGCCTCAAAAAAGGAACTGTTGTGGCACAAAATATATACCTAAAATGTTCAAAAGTGAAAGTCTCCATTCTGCAAGACAGCGCCTCCCTGAGCAGGCTCAGCAGAGCGGGAAGGACACTCAGTCACAGCGACAGCAGAGGCAGCATGGACAGCACAGCCCCTGCATTCCTCGGGCTCTGCTGTGCTCTACAAGACAGTCAGGTTCACTTTTAAAGAAAGGACTTTTCCAGACCTTTCCCCCTATCCCCCCACATCCCCAATCCATTCTATTCCTCCCAACTCCTACTTTATAGGGGACTTGAGATGAAAATTTTGCTTACTTATTTCATCCCAGCAGTGTTAATAGACATTATAGCCATGACAGCCACAGCATGGGCAAAACCCAAGTGTAGGAATGAGGCCTGGGGAAGGGGCTAATGAAGGAACACTCACAAGATTTGACATTCTGTTTGTACAGTTCTTTATTATTCACTGAATGTATCCTCTGAATGCGCAGCAATGCACAGCATTAGTTTTTTTCCCTAATTAAAAAAGAAGTAAAAGTGGTATTTACTAGACAAATGATGGTTTAATTAAAAAGAAAGCATTTTAATAACTAAGACACAGCCATAAGAAGCAATTACACAAGCCTTCAGAGATCCCTGAAAGCTGTGGTCAGCCCTTTTACAAAGGAGGCTCAATTTTGGAGTCCTTCAGCTAATTTTATTAGTCAACTTGCACTTTCTTACACAAGACAATCTGTTCTACTCATGGAGGACTGCTGCAAATAAGTCAACATCAAGCTCACTCGTCCAGTCTGGATAGATCACTCTTTTCTTTTTCCTTATCACATCTCATAAGCAGCTAGTAAATACACAATACTTTGAAGAGTTTTTTCTTTTTTGAGAAAAGTTTTCTGCCTCAGCATGTTCAAATTAATTATTCTGTGACACTCAGGGCTCAGGAAAAACACTCTCACAGTAGCACGATTAAAAGTCAACGTGATAATAGTGCCCTGCAAGCTGTAGCACTAATTGGATTTCTTAATAGGATTGGGTTGAAAAGGTTTAGTTTGGATTTTGCTGAGGGAAAAATAAATGAGAGATAAAATGAGAAAAGAAAGACTGATCCAGCTATCAGACACAGGTTTTGCTCCCAGTTTGCCCACTCACCTCACAAGCAACACCGGACAAGTCATTTTTGTCCCCAAGCAGCTCAAAAAATCATCAGTTCTGACAACCACTTAGTTACGCAAAAAGCTTCCTTACTCTTGGACTGATCTTCACACTGTACAGAACTACCGCTAAAACCTTCACTAAATGAGAACGGACTTCAGTTTGCCACAAAAAAGGCACAAACCCCCAAATGAGATAAGATGCTATAATAGCCAGCAGGTGTGAAGACATGAGTATAATTAAAAGCTTTCATCTACTAAGTACTGGTTATATGGTCACAGCAGCTATAATGAAATGCTGCAGCCACAGTTCGAGTGATCTCTTTTCTGACCCTTTACCTTGTCAAGCTGATCTACACTTGAGTTTTTATGGGTAAAATTCCACAGCTCTAGCTTCAAACTGATGGAACAGGAACATGCTGTTTCTCCCTGCAGATCTCAGCCGTCAGTTGCACGTCTTGGACCTGCAGACCTGAACTTAGATGCTTCTTTATTTTTAGATACTTCAGTTCTTTATTACTTACATGATCCTTCTGCAGTTCTTTGTTATCTACGTCATAAAGGAAAAACCAAGCAAGAACATTGGTCCATCACTGAGGACACAGGTGCTACACTTTTGCCATCAGTGCATTGCTGTGAGCAACCTTCCTGGGCAGGCTAATTTCATATTGAAGATTTGCTGAATCAGAATGTACTAGATGTGAGGAGGGTCATTTAAACAGAAGCCATGCTTTATTTCATGCATAATTGTATTATTGATTTCACTGAGGTCTATGATTAATTTGAATGCTGAATTATTTGACGGCACTGAAATGAGAAATTAGGTTGTTTGCTACTTCTGACAACAGATGAATTGAGATTTTGGAATGTTTTCATCCATTGCTACAGCAGAATAAGCTTTGATCTGCCTTCTAATCAAGTTTGTATAAAACATACATTAAACAAAGAAACTTGCATCTTTTGAGGGAATTGCTAAGAAAAAAAAGAAGTAAAAACTCTAGAGATTAAAAGTCTTTTATTTATCCTCAGAGCAGGCACAAAGAGCACACCTGTGCTGCGTCTCCAGCCTGAGCCGCTACCTGCACTATCCCTGCTCTTACATTTCCGCTGTGAAATTTCTATACCTGCTGCCACTAAGCAATTTGGTACATTATATGTAGAAGAGGTTTTGCTACCTTCATTCAGATGAAGCCATTTCTTTAGAAAAAATCATGTTTACTAAATCATTAAAGCAAATACAGAACAGATTTTAAGACAGCTGTCAAGTCACTGAAATCAATCCTCCCCCACACTGCGCAGAATATTGATGGGATTTGGTCATTTTCCTTCCCCTTTTCCTTCACTGAAAACTGTGTTTTCCTTCACAGCTTTTCTGATACTACATTGCTGCATCCCAGGGTCTTTTGGTTAATTGCTGTAGGAATAGAAACCAGCAGTTCCCATGGACCAGCCATGGCACAACCATCAACTAACACCCAGCAACAGTGAGCCAGGCTCCGTGCACACACATTCATCACAGCCCTCAGGAATGGCAGTGTATAGACAGTGATCAACGAAACTCGGGTTACAGAGTGAAGCATTTCTGCCAGGTGAAGACCACCAGCACGGGTTTTCTGCTCTCATCCTGGGCAATACGTAATGAATGCTGATACATGCAGTGCGCTTCCTAGCTCAACTACAAGCCACACTAGAAAATTATAGGTGCTGCTTTCCTCACATCCTAAGTATGCTCTGAGAGGTGCTCCAGACTACAAAAGTGAAAATGCTAAGTTTGGAATTGATCAAGCTGGCTGTTACCTGCTGTCGTGACTTAACTGCAGCCAGCAGCTCAGCCCCATGAAGCTGCTCTCTTGCTCCCCCTCATGAATTGAGATAAAAAGTTTAATACTTCTGGTCAGGGGTGAATAATGTTTCCATTTGCATCACTTGTCTTGGGGTTTATTTCTTTTTGTTAATTTCATTTTTGTTATCGCTTATATTTTTTAAAGGATTTCTGACAACATATCTGGACCACAGTACACTCAGAGGAGTTCTATTGTATGTTTATGAAAGCTGAATCACTTCTTTTGCTATTATACTTAAATGGCACTAGATTTGTGAAAGGTATTAGGCTTGACAACTAACATTTTGTGGCCTTCATTCATGATGGTCAGTTGAACTTCATCAGTCTCTCTCAGTGCTTCAGGAGAACCATTTTTGATTATGTTTGCATATAATTTACCAGAATTTCAATTCATTTCCTGATATAACTTATTTCACACACACTTCCTAGAACAAATGCTTTTCAGACTCATGCAAACACACATAGGCAATAGTCCATCTATCTACAGTTTCTCTGTCATATGCACCTTGGCTAGAAAAATAATGTTATATTCATCTCTGGACAACAAGGAGTACTTATCACCCTCTGAGGAACCAAGAAATAAGTTTGCTTGGGGACAACCCTGCTGCAGCATTTGCAATGCCATCTGCAGGAAAGCCTTCCTCAGCTCAGACCAATCTCTAGGAGCCAAAACCTTGTATCATTCTGAAAAGGCATTTGGCCTAGAATATTCAAGGGTTATTATATCTGCAACAAGGAAAACTCAGTAATAGATTTTTTCCCCCGACACAGTTGGAGGGGAGGGGTCAGACATAAACTGTCATTAAAATATCTTTAAAAAATGTGTTTGATACAACAGTCTGAAATTCAAAAAGTAAGACTTCCCTGCAGGAGTAAACATTGTGATATGTTTTAAAATGGAAGTTTGGGTGAATTTTTTACGTAACTTCTCTTCAAAAGCTTCATTCTCTAATACATTTCACAGTTCATCCATGCTGAGAAGTACTTCTTATCTTCTAAACCCTCCAGACTGTCGTGCTGAACAAAATATATACAATTTGCTTTTAACTGTTTCAGCACATTGCCAGAAGGATTTCCCTGATTCCTAATCAGCAGTCATTTAAGCTGCAAAATGAAGTAAAAATCCAAATCATTCCACCTTCACTGTTATTTTAATCCAAATGAATCAGTTCAGTTCGAACACTGTTAATGAAGGCTCTCTTTTCTGTCTTTCAACTGCATTACCATAGCAGCTATGGCTTAACCTGATAAGAAATGTAATAAAGACAAGGTTTGGAGATTCTAGAGAAGAGGGACCATTAAGGATTTTGAGCAGAAACAGAGCAAGGACAAGGACTTGTTCTATTCTACTCCAAATCCTCAGTCTTATATAATATGAAGCTAACTTTACAAAAACAAAGAATTCTAAGGATTAAAAAAAAAAAAAATTAAAGAAAATATTTTTACTGTACAACTTTTCCCTAAACAAATTATTGTTTACTTTCACAAGAGACAACCATGCAACTAAGTCTATGACTCAGTTCATACAGCTTTGCTCCCCTGCCTTTATCTCCTGCTATATTCTTTAGGAACAGAACAAGCTGACCTCCCATACTGCACTCAGAGCAGGCTGCTAATATTTATTCTGAAGTAATGTCTTCTGTCCACCAGGCTTTTGCCTGAAGTCAAAACTAAGCAATGCATTTAGTTCAGCTCCAGAGCACCCCTGCTCTCTGCAAGCCTGACCCACCTGTGCAGCGACACAGACTCCTTGGCAAGCAACTCAGAATTTTGCTAGACTAAAACAATTAGAAAGTCTATTTACAATTAAATAAGCAATAAAGAAAAAACAATTTACAAAAAAAACTCTTCCAGAAGCACTCAATATAATTCAAAATACAAAAACGTTTTGAAAGTCACACATGAAAAGATTTAGCCTGAAGACATCTGGAGGAATGGACTACTAAACAAATGGTCTTAGTTGGAATAAACAAGACAAACATACCTGAAACAGGTCTACTGCACGTGTGTATTCCTCCACACTATTCAGGGATTCTGACCTGGTATCGAGCCCTCTGTGCACCAGCACTCAGCTCAGGTGCTCACCCAGCAGCAAGTGCCCCTCCTCACAAAGGGCCACGTTTCACACAAATACGTTTTTTCCAAGCAGAAATGCTGCATAGCAAATGAACCCCAAAAGTAAGACTACCAGTATATTAGCAAATATTCAGCAAGTATTAGCTAGCATTCAGCAAAGGGATAGATACACCCCCC
>VZRR01001901.1:0-219744 GCA_013398015.1 Oreocharis arfaki | reverse complement strand
CCCCCCGAACACACATCAAGACATGCTGCAACTTAGGTGTTCATTATCTTAGAATATATCTACCAGGTTTAATGGAACCAGCTGCAACTAAACTCCGAACAGGTGGGCTGAGTTACGGGAACTAACAGGCCTCCACCTCCGCACGGCTCTGCTGTCCCTGCCCGGGGTGTGCTGCTGGCCCTGCCCGGTTCCTTCCCTGCCCTGCCCTGCCCTGCCCTGCCCTGCCCTGCCCCGACCTGCCCCGACCCGCCCCGACCCTCTCGCTCTCCCGGGCCCGGGCTGGTGCCGCAGTCCTGGGAAAGGCGCTGCCTCTGAATCCAAGGCTTCTCGCAGCACACGCAGAACAGAAAAACACTACATGGAGGAAGGAACTGCTGTCCCTTATCCCAAACACAGTTTTCTCTTTAAATTCACCTGCTATGCATGAACTGGGACAAAATGCTGACAGTCTGGGAAACCAATGCCTACATGAGCAGTTTTCACATTAAGCAGATCCTCAGAAACCACCTCAGAAAAGGAGCTGGTGCTGTCTGTGTTGAAAGTTGATCTTTTCAGTTTTGTTTGTTGGCTTTGAGGGGGAAGTTTCTTCCCCGTTATTAGGTAGTAGGTCAAAACTAGTTGTTTTAATGAAATAACTTGACTTTGAGAGGTATCAAAATCCATACAATTTCTGAAAAGTCCAAGACTTCAGAAAACCAGATTATTCCTTTTCAGGTCTGGCTATTAAGATGGATAATTTTTTACAATAATTTTGTTTGAATTTCGTCAGCAGCTATTTTAGGAGACATTTCATAGTCTGTTCTGACAGTTGATCAGTCCAAATCAGTATTAAACCTATCACTTTCACCAACAGTACATTCACTCCAAACAGGAGAGTGAGCATCTTTCGTACTTATTCACTGAGCATAGTTCTTTTAAAGTGATGCTTTGACTTGTGATACAGCACATGTGCTAGAGATTAACTGGAAAATACTTTTAAGTATTCAGTATTCTGTGTGATTGTATCAATGATCAAAGACACAGAGAAATTCTACTTATTAATTAATAAAATAAATTCTACTTATTAATTAATAAACTAGGCTTTAAACAACAAATATGGAGCAACCAGAAATAGGGAGCTGTCATTCATGAAACATAAATCAGCATTTTCCATTTCTTTTCCCACCCAGCTAATTGCAAACATTAATGAACAATAGGAAAAAAAACCGCAATGGCTTTTTTGGGGAAAAATTCAATGCCAAAATGGCTTATTTAACCAATTGATAGTAATTGTGTAAAGAACATGATCTAAATTTCAGTTTTCTGAGCAATTCTTGTAACAGGAAAAGCATGAAACTAGGGAAGAAGAGAGAAGAAATTCATGATACTTCCTTTATCGAAAAACCTGCAAGGGAAATTAAAAATCCTAGTCTCACCTATATTGATGTTGATATTTACAGGAGATTCTCCAAGCTGTGTGATTTTTTAACACATATCACTCACACACAAATATTTACTCTTAATGGACATTTTTCCTTGAGGGAATGCTAAAATATGTACCAAAGCAGAAGGTTATAACTGCTATTGTCATTTCTACTCAATTACTGCCTACACAAGAACTGTCACATGGTGAAGGCAAGAGAAACACCACCACTGATGGTGAATTTCCTGGCTTTTATCACTGTGTCAAAACATTATCATTCTGTAATCGCAGGCTTTCATGTAAAACAGCCCAAATAGCAGCAAAATCCCAATGCAAAGAATTTTTAAATATCAGTTTAGTGATGGCAAGAAGCAGGATTAAACACTGCTTAAATTCAGTAAGCAGGTACTTTCCATACCACGGGCCCCTCCAGAGGCTTTGGAACAGCTGCATGCTGTGTAGGCAGCAGGAGGATGGTGGGAAAGCCCTGTGGACCGATCCTGTAACACAGGAACTTCCCTCCCACAGGCATTCACTGCCAAGAAGCCTTTCTTGGAGTTCCTCTTCAAAGTTTGGGGACCATCTTCATTCATCAAGAACACATAAACCCAAGTTTAGCTGCTTTCCTGTGCCTCAGGTTTCTAAACCCAAGCTATCCTTGGAGTCCTCTTGCCAAAGACACCTTTTGTTCTTTGGCTTTGTGAATATTAGAATTGTCTCTATTACATGTTGAACCCAACCAATGATGATGAAAGAGACCTGGACCAGAGTATCTCTTGGCGTGAGATACATTCTCCTGGGAAAGGGGAACACACACTCAAATCTCACTTCAAAAAGAAGGAATTTTACCCCCAAACCAGACTAGTGCTCCAGCCTCTTGGGCTGGGAGTTTCTTCTCAGGCTCCCCAAATTTAGCTCATGGTTTTCTCAGCATCTGCCAAGACTCAACTCTTACTATTCTGTGAACTACCTTAACTTCTAAAATAAGCTCAAATGAAATGTGTTGTGTATATCTCACTTCAATAATTTATTTTTGGCTAAAACTAGTTATTTAAAGGTGCCAAATTTACAAAGGAGTTTGACCATTCTGCTGCATAAATATTTTAACTGAAAAGACCCAACACCAATTCCACACTTTAAACTCTAGCACAATGCTTCCCTCTTGATCCCAATTCATCCCTGAAATGCATGAGACATACAGTGCAGGGGAGAAGACACCCTATTATGACAGCAGATAATGACATATCAATGTATTATTACAGCAGTAAGTCCACAGCTAAGCAAAGCTGCTCTCATTAAAGAGCAGCACCTCTCCAGCTGTGTGTGGATCACACACTTTCAGACAGACATTCCTGCACGGCGCTTTCAATGCCCTCAGGTGGGAAGCCAGATCACCCTTAGCTGCTTTTAATGACGTTAGGGGAGCACACGCACTTACCATACCTCTGCTCACGTGTAACCTTCACTCCACACAGGAGGCTCTGTTACTATCTGCACAGCTTTGTGTGTGCCCTGTTTAGATTTGTTTCCTGCAGAAACCACCAGTGCTCACAGCAGAACTGCACCGAGACACAGGATCGCTTCTAAGCAGCAGTGCTGTAACAGAGGTATTTATATGCCTCAGCAGCTCCTTCCCCTCAGGTCACTCACACATGAGTCTTTCCCTGGAAATGAAGCATGAAAGTGTGGGAAACTATTCACAGCTTGATGACTGCATTTCCTGTGAGCCAAAATACTAGGACTCCGTGAATACACAAATCTTATTTACAAATCAGGCTGTTAGAAAACTTGGATCCAAAAGGAGGCATCTGTGTGTTTTCTGCGCTACAAATAGTCACAACAGGTTGCCTAAAATGGCTTGTTTCTTTGGCTAGGGGGCAATAGTAATTTATGAAAATGATTAATTAGATACTTGTATCTAAAATAAAGTACATCAATTTACAAATTATAGTTCTATCTGCTTCTGAAATGTTCAAGGGGTTTCTCTGGGTCAAACTATGAAACTGTTACCAGACTCCCTGGGTGCGGAAAGCAGAACACAAGGGGAGCTGCGGTGCTGTACAGTTCCCAGGCTGGGTGCTGGAGCATGGCCATTTCTCTTTCAAATTTCAGGATGAACCTCCCCATCCCCAGCTAAAAGGCAGTGATAACAGAGGTGTGTGACTGATACATTCCCCACTGGTCTTACAGGCAGCATGGCAATTTTCATAGTACCTGCTATACCAAACCATACAAACCTAAAAAGAAGAATTCAGCAAATGGCTAAGGTTTTGCATTAGATACAGCTAAGGAGCAACCTTCCAACTACTTCATGGTGCTTATAGCAAGCATAACAAAATTCTTGGAGTATTCTATACACAGATACTGAACCCTGCCAAGACAACATGAGTTAGGGTTTAGTTACCATCTCATTAAAATACATACAACTGACGCGGATGAATTCTCTTGCCTGCTTTCATAATCCCAAATTTTGTTTATGCTACACAAATTTTACATGACTAAACAAATATCAAGTCTAAAATCCAAATTTTTAGACTTTTTTCCCCCCACTTAGGACCAGATTTTGTCACAATACTGCATGTATTACAGATCTTGGCAAGATGAGTAGCTGGAATCAATTTTATTGTAAGAACCACCTCTTTGCTTGAATTAATTCTTGCACTAATAAGTAATTTACTTATTGTTAGAAGGGATGACAGGCACCAGAGCTTGCAGCAAATCATCATTAACACCAACAGATGCATTAGTCCCATTATCTAGGAACATTTAAGCTGAATGTATCTGGGTGAAAGCCAGGCTTTCACTGAGAAAAAAGTAAAATGCATGTTTTAGCTGAGTGGGTCCCTGTAAATACAGGTCTATGCTGGCAGGATGTACTTTTCCAGATTTGGACCTGTCTCAGGAATAAAGAACAACTGAATGACATTGTACCTGATTTTTCAAAAGCAAAAATCTCGAATGGCACAATTTTTGTAAGTTAACATTACTAGAAGAGCAAACATTTTCATTTAGAACTTGATAATGAGAGAAAGCCTGACAGCTTGCTATGGAATGCTATCCTGGTCTCATGTGTATTTAGTTTACAAGTCAGTGTTAGGCTTTTCACTACAAACCAGATCCCGTCATCTCAACAGCTCTCAATCCTCACACCCCTTCTCAAGCTAAAGGTTTGGGGATTCTGTTCACATGGAATCACAGACTGATCACTTGGATATTATTCCCATTCAATGAATGTCCCCCTACTTTTCAAGCACAATTCCTTTGGTTGTATGCTAAAGCATGTTTTGAAATGTACCTTGCTTTTGAAGAAATCAATGGCAAACTATTGATTAGGAAATCTGGGAATTAATTTGGAATAAGTGAAACTGAATTTTCCTTCCAGCACTGTATCATGAGTTTAACATTATTTCCTGTGATGTTTATGATGAACACCAACATACAAAAGCCTTTAGATTATCTTTGAAGTAAGGAAAGCCTCATGTACTTAAGACCAGCAAAGAAGGGCAACAATTTTGCTTTGCTTGTGTGCACAACTTTTGGTCTCCCTTTTAAACTGCCTTTATCTCAACCCAGGAGTTTTCTAGCTTTTACCCTTCTGATTCTCTCCTGATTCTGCTGATGGAGGAGTGAGAGAAAGGCTGTATGGGGCTTGGCTGCTGGCTGGGGTTAAACCACGACACAGCTGAAATGCAAAGCTTCTGCGTTAGGGGTAAATCTAAACACTTTCACTTCAGTGAAAAAACCCAGCACTCTGCACAGCTAAACAAACAAAGTGAAGATAACCATTATGTTTGCTAAAATACATTGCTGGAATCAAACCTGGTTTATGTTATTAACAAACAATACACGGGGCAGGGTCTGGAAAATACCTCCCAAAGAGAATAATAATTCACAGCTATTGGGGGGGGGGATTTTTTTCAACCCTACCATTTCTCTTCCACTGAGGTTTCCTGCTCCTGCCTCTGCAGCTGTCACTGTAAGAGTCACCAGGAACCAAGAAGAAAAGCATGAGATGCCTGACTGCATCTGTGCCTCTCAGAAGAGTAGTGGGCACACTACTGGCTTGCAGCCAGGGCACAGCAGCCTGCAGTTTGCATGTGACTTTTCCAAGTGCTCTGAAGAAGTTCATCTGGCCCGATGGCATGAGAGCTGTAAAGAGGGGAGTTATCTGATTGCTGGAAGTCTTTGGTTTCTGAAATCAACATACTACCTAAAATATGAACATCTGAAACCCATACTCTAGGATAAGGTGCTAGCTGGGAAAAAAAGTAAAGAGTTAGTAATCCAGATTGCCAAAACAGTAGGATAAGGGGAATGCAGCTTTTTGTGTGTGCGTGAACACGTGGAAAAATGACCTTGAGCAACAAAACCAGCCACCTCTAGGAAGTGGTAGTATACAGATATACCTGGAAAAAACATGGTACTGACAACAAGATTGTTGAATTAAGTAAATATTTTCTTAGATCGACGTGGAAAAAAACAACTAGAAAAGGGATCATCCAAACTGGATTCTAACTGAAAGTATGGAAACTGATAAAATCCATGACATGGGACTGGATTTTTTAATAGGGAAGGAAGAGGTTAGAGGATATTTAGATAAGTCAAAAGGTTTGAAATTGGTTGGGCCTGACACACATCCATGGTTAATGAAACCTCAGCAGTTATTGGCAACCCAGTGTTCTTCAGAACAGGATGACTTAAACAAGATCAATACACCTCCTGTCTCTGCAAGGGGCAGAAGATAAGAAAATGGGGAATTAGGTCTCTATCTATCAGTTCAACTGCAGTTCTTAGAAACAAATAAACTCAAACAATGGGTAAGCAGACAGAAAATCACAAGAAAATGAGTGGTTGCCAGATTGGATCTGTTCAGAGAAATTGGTGTCAAACCAATCTCATTTCCTTCAATAGTACGATGATAGATTTTGTGTCACATCTTCACTCCTCTAAAGCTTTTCACTGTATTTCATCTCACTTTCTTGTATATAAGCTAAGAAAACACTGTCTGGATGAAAGTCTTAGGGTGGATACAAAACTGGTTGAAAAACTACTCAGAGTAGTGTCAAAAATTCATGCTCAAAATAGGAGATACAACAAACCTGAGCCCTCTGGGGGGCTGCCTTATGTCTGCTGTAATTCATTATGAATGGCAAATGAATTAGTATTCTTACTATATTTGCAAGTAATTCCAAGCTGGGGGGCGGGGGGGAAAGTAAATTTTAAAAAAGTCTTAAAAGTTGGGAGTCTGAAAACAAACAAAACCACGTTTCTATTCAATAGGAAGAAAGCTAGACATCTACCCCTATCTTTGGATAATCACTGCAAAAATGTAGAGCAAGAAAGAATTTTACTGGAATTACACCGCCATTAAAAAATTCAGGAGCTCTAAGGAATCAAAACCTAAATGCTACAAATAACAGGCAAATGCTTTCTACAAATACATCACTTACAAGACAAAGGAAATAGCCCTTCTACTCTTCTCCACACTATCAAGGCCTCAGTTGAGTTATAACCCAGTTCTGGGTTCTGTACAGGCAAAATGGTAATAGTCTATTAAAGAACATCCAGGCCAGTGAGAAGGATCAATAGACTAATAAACAAGATCTAAACAAATTGAAGTTGCTCAGGAAAGAAGAGGCCAAAAGCAAATGAAAAGTACAGTAAAGACCAGAACAGAAGAGGTAAATCTATTCTACATGTCCTTGGTGGATCTGAGGAGTAAAAGGCTTCAAGTTTAGCGAGAATCAATCCGGTATGAGGAAAAAGCTTTCACTGAAGAAGGTAACAAAGCACTGAAATAAATTGCCTAGGGGCGTTGTGGAACCTCTATGCTGGAAGAAAAACAGTGCCAGAAGCCAATGAGGGACGGATGTGTGGATCAAATTGGGTCCAGAGGAATCTGTTATGGTCGTGGCTCTGCTGCTGTAAACTCACCCTGCAGCCTGCCAGCTCAGTGTCACACAGAGCCTGGGGAAATCATTGACAGCAAACAGATATTCTGTATTTGGTATAGAAACTACCTAAAAAGGGTATTTTCCCCAGTTGCCATGGACATCCTGGCTACCCTCTGCCAGAATTAGCACTCACTTTATACCACAGAAAATAATAAAAATTTTAAAAGGGCGGGGTGGGGGGGGGATGGCAGTGGTGTTTTGCACTATTTCCACCTGTCTGGCTCTAGTTTAACACACAGTATCTTAACACAAACCTACGCTCATCAGTGAACTGAATTATCTCTGTGTTCCCGCTGGTGCATCCTGGGACAGTCCTGGGTCACATCTGGAGGTAACTTACTCCTTCTGCAGCATGAGCTGCATCAGGCTTCCTGAGAGCACAATTTATTAACAACTATCCTGCTACTGCACAGACCTAGAACTCAATGCAGGCATACATTTTTCCTACTTTCCTAGCTTTTGGTACTTCACTAAGTTTGCTACAGAGTACTGTTTATATTCTGGAGAAAAAATGGTTTATGGGGTATCTGGTGGCTTGTGACTAGAAAGGACTCGGCTTGACATCAGCATTGGCCCTTTAGCTGAATCTGGAGCCAGCCAGCAGAGCCAGCCAGGGTGCTATTCCTCCCACCTCTCTTTTCTATTTCCACTGCCTTTGTCCTGGTTTATAGAAGAGGGTACTGTCATATTGCTCCACTTTTACTGAGAGGTTGCTTTTTAATTTGCATGCGTGTGTATTTGCGCAATGGCACGCCGTGGAGTTCAAAGCTGTTTTCTCACTTTCAAAGTAGTCCTTGTGAGTAAGTTGTCCTAAGACTGATGTGCACCAGGCTTGTACTTTTGTTCTTGATTGAGTATTGCTGTGCTATATTCTTTTTAAAACTCTAGCTATTCTGGGAGAGGCATATAATTTAATATGTTCAATAGTTTTCTTGTCAGGCATTCATGTACAACTTCCTTCATCTTGCACTCAGATGTTTGATATTCCACAGTAATTGGATTTGCTGCATTTGTATTTACTTTTATGACCTAGAGTAAATGCTACTTTTCTAACCAAGGACTGTTAAAGTTTTTGCTGAAGCCTAGAGTAGCCTACCCTGGAGGTTTTCTGAAGCTTGCAATGACAGTTTTTGAGCAATTCAGAACTCTTTTTGTAAGAGCACTAATGTACAAGTTACTATAGCCTGAACATTGCACTAAGCAGAAGCTCTTCCCATACAACAGCAGCTGTGGGCATGCAATGTGACCCTGTTAATCTGCTCTTTGGCCAGATGCACAGCAATTCAGTTTATTATTATCTCTGGGCAAATATCCAAGCAGAGACAAGGAAGAAAAGCTTTTCTCACAGATATTGCTCTGAAGCCCATTCATAGGCAGAACTGGCCTCCCCATTGAAAACAAAATGAGAAACTTGAAGATACAGTGCAGGAGAGATCTTCAAAACTTTCTTCAGGGTCAGCACCAACGTCCCATGGAACTTGGACACAGGAAGCTGATCTAGGACTGCAGAAAACCAGCTCTGTGAAGAGGAGAGCTGTAGGACATCTGAAGACTAGCTCCACCATCTCTGCCTGTAAAACTGAAATCTAGACAAACAACTTCCTTTGCAAGCACCATCAGACATCTACGGACAAATGGAAGACTACCCCTACTGGCGTGGGGGATGCCATCCCATAGCTCAGTAAGCAGGCTCTGTGCTTCCACCAGCTCTGTTAGCTCATTACTCAGGTCTTTACTTTGGAACCAGTTTCTTCTCTCACTGAATAGATGTGGGATGCAGGGATGAAGGCAGGAGAGGAGAGAGGCCAGGAATAATCATAACTTAAAAGACAGGGCTCTAGGACATTACTAACAGGCCACACATTTTAGTTCGTCTCTGATATCTGCACTGGTGGTTTGCAAGTTTCTCCTACAAGTCCCATCACATTTGTTTTCTTTCTTCTTACCAATATGTGCATGTTGTGTCAGGAGTTGTCTTTTCTGCTCAGGATCAATGGTAGCTCCTTTCAGCCTTTTCCTTTTGTATTTAAGAAGGCCAGCTGGGAGTGCTAAGCAGTTGAGCTCAAAAAGCTGCTTTTAAACTAAAGAAGCAAAAGTGCAAACAGCTGCAGGGAATGCTACTGAAACCTTTAAGAGGTGAAAATGAGCATAAATGCTCCAGTACAGCCGGCTAATTCCCAGTGTGTCCATGCAGGATGCATGTGGCAGGGCCTGGTTGGCTTGTTCTGAGCAGGACTGGCCACAGGTTTTTCTCAAACATCTTTGCAGGGACAAGCAAGTGTTAGAAACTTGAAGAACCTTACTGTTCTTCAAACGCTCTGGTCTGCAGGGAGTCTCAACATAGGATCCTCAAGTTTTATAAACAACAGAAAAATTGAGGAAAGCAAGTGTTGGACAGTAGGTCAGGGACAGAGGACAGTGAGCAGATCACCAGGAATAGCCAGTGCTCCTGCTGACAAGGAGAAAAAAGCTAGCACACAGTCCTGCAAAGAAACAAACTTAGGTCAACTGGAAGCAAGTGACATTCATATTCTTTGGAGAAAAACCCAGAGAAAGCAATTTTTACTTACAAAGAGAGAGGTATTTTTACTTACAAGGGTGAAAACCATCTTAGGCTGTGGTAAAGGAAGCAGCTAATTGTTTGCATGGGTGAGAGATTTGGGTCTCCTCCATTCCAGTACTGTATAATGATTTGCTTTTATCATCCTAGTATGTTCTCAAGTAATATTGGACTGGTAGAGCAGCTCACATGCTGTTCTAGACCGGATGCCCCTTGAGTTTCAATGTATCCCCCTCCGCCAAAAGAAAGCTTCAGCTGCTGCTGCTGCAGGTATCAGCCTGCCTTGTGCATGACCATTGGTCCCACACAGGAAGACGCCGGAGGACTGGCCAAGAAAAAACAGGAATGCAGAAGGAGCCCTCTGGTCCGTAACTTCTCTTCGGTCCACTAAACCTTGACCTCTCCATACCCAAGGCTTTATTTAACCTGTTGAGATGCTATAAAAGTGCTTTTTATTCAGACTTTTTCACTCCTGTAGGCTCCCTTTCTGCTTTTCTCTGGTGTGGGAAGATACCTCCTGAAGTGGGATCCTCAAGGCCCTCCTCTCGTGTTCTTTTCTGGGCTACCTCTTCATCCTATGCTTTTTCATGCATACAAGGCAACAATCCTCCACCCTCAAAAGAGTACTGAGATTCTCCTATGGTATATAACACTGTGACCTCTAACAGAACTACAGTATGTCACCACTGATGTACAAGAACATTTCCCTATATTTTCAATGAAATACATTAATTCAGTATATATTAACCAAGGCATTACAAATTAGTGACTGTCTGTGAGACATTGTGTGCTCAAAGCATTGAAAAATGTGCCATAGAAAGCACAATATTTTGAACCATATGATAAATGAAAATTAAGATGCATCACACTTTTATGGAGTACCTCTTCTTTTTCCCCTCCTAAAATATGTATATTGTACAGTAGAATTTTCACAAGAATGAACTAGAGAAAAAACCCACCTTTCAGAGCATGTCAGAATTAGGTCATCTCATCATTGTTGGGATGTTTATTGAATTCATATTTTTCTACCGTTTTTCAAATGGCACAATAGAAGAAATTCTTTAAGTAACAATCCAGAGGTCAGGACAAAAGCCAAAATTTTGACAACTGGTAAAATCCTTTGAATCCAAGACAACTGAACTAGGGAGCAATTTTAAGCACAGAAGCATTCCAGTTAGGACAAAAGTGGGTCAGGTGTTTAATGGAAAAAGTTTTTTTCCACTTCACAGTACAGCAAACTTGGATTAAATAACAAGCCCAAAGCTAGATGGTTTTGAGGTACGAAAAATAAAAATGACATTCTGTCAATATGGACTTATGATTAGTTAGTAAATAGAGTGCAGGGAGTGGCCCAGGGAGGTTATGCCCACCACAGCGGGCTCTGTGGGAATCATGGGGTCACAGAAGCTCCCTTAATCTTTCAAAAAGATCTGAGATGATGAAACTGTAAATAGAATGACTCTGCTGTCAGGTCGCTGTGTCTTGCATCCAATTCCCCTGGTAGGAATTTTCAGTAGCACGTGTTCCCTAGTGAATGGTGGTACCACCCTGCCATGGGGCCACGCACCATCACTGACAGGAACAGCAGCTTCGTCCACCAGCACAGCAGCAGCACTCAGGGCTCACCCATGTTTGTGCTGGTACAGTTTCCCTGGGGACACACAAACACTACCAGTTCTTGCCTGAGAAAAGAAGTCTCATAATTTTGTGGAGCCACTTTGAGCAACCTGATCTAGTGGACGAGCAAGGGGCTTGGAACTTGATGATCTTTAAGGTCCCTTCCAATCCAAACCATTCTGTGATTCTACAATCAGGAGGATAAAACCTATGCTGGTGCAGTTGTGAGCTTCTCTAATATTTCCCAGCTGCTCTGGAACTTTAAAATGTCCCTCTAGAGCCTCTCAGGACACTGTCTCCAAACACACTGTGTGGCATCAACACGTATTTGTAAACACAAATATTTTTATCTAGTTAGAATATGAATATGGATTCCTGGTGAGCCTCAGCGTCCACACCCAGAGCCTGGCTGGGCTTACTATGAAATAATTGCTTCTCAACACCAAAACACGCTCCTCACCCTTTAGCTCATGTATCTTCTTGATCTCTGGGGTAAAATTAGTTTATACAACTGGGACACAAAGTGTTGCACCATTTGTGAGGCCTTTTTATTATTTAGTTATTAATATTACTTTTAACTCCTTTGTTTGGTGTTTAGGCAAAGAAGCTGCCTGGTCTGCACACCTGGAGAGTATTGCTCACAGTCACAGGATCCTGGGTTAGTAGCCAAAGAGGTTGTAGGTGCTTTTGACTACTCAGACACCACAAAGCAGTACTTCAGCATGGCAGAGGGAAGCTTTCACAGTTTTTGTGATTTTGAAACTCGTATAAATATTTTCACAGTCCTAATTTTAGTGAATATAGAATTGTGTAATTATTGCTGTATCAACATCTCAGAAGTCTGTTCTCAATGAGATATCAAAGAAATCAAGTGAAAAAGATTAATTAAATTCTCTTTTCTTTACAAGAGTTCCAATCCAAATCATGATACCAGTGAATTTGTGGTTCCACAAGTGGTGTTTAAACCCCAATAAAACAGGGCATTCCACTAGTCTACAGCAAAAAGATTCCTCATTCCTACTTAGTGACAAAGAGGAAAAAATTGTTCAGCTTCCAATAAAAATTAACCAAACAAGCACAGGCCTTGCTGGGTATCACAGGTACTCTCACACAAAGGCCTCTGCAACAAGCTAAGATGAAATAAATTATTCATATTAAGCTTCATTTTCTCATGAGATAAGAACAAAAAGTGCTCATAACCTGTATTAAGTGGAATTTTAAAGGCTTTAGGATATGCAGACATATATGGGCAAATAAGTTCACCTCACGTTGTGCAAGAGCTGCCTTTGCCCTTGAGCAAATAACATCTATGCTTATAAATCCCAAATGAACAACTGGACCTTATATGAAGTCTCCCTTCATATGCACAGAGATCATTTTCCTGATAAAAATACTGATCAAACAACCCTTGAAATGAGGGCAGCTATCCTTAAATCAAAGAAAAGAAAAAGCTCTGTGCACACTATGTTTGGAAGCTGTGCAAATATACTCACAAAAATCAGGGCCATAATACAGCAATTTTCAGTTTCAGGAGAAAAGCCATGTGAAGAACAATGTGGGAATTCCGCATTATTCTTACAACAGTTTTGAGTGACTGTTGATTTGCCTGCTTTTGCATAATATGCTGGATGGACTAACATCTGTCCTGACGGCTCTAGCTAAAAACAAAGGGGAACATGATCACCCAGGGCACTGGCAGCATACGGCCTGTTCTGTACCTCCCTACTGACTGAAACCTTCAGCATGGAAAAAGGAGGCATGAAAAATGAAGGAAATGGCCTTGGAATTCTTTTTAAAAAGAGCCTGGATGAATAGGACAAAAAGGAACCCATGGCAGAGCCTTCAGGCTCCATCTCACAGTATAGTGCTGACAACTGCTCAGGCGGGCTGGTCAAGCTCAGTGGCTGGTGGTCATAGCAGCCCATGTTCCTTAACTCAGCCTCTATTTGCCATGCTCTGAAGGTACTGTGCTTCCAGAGACACAGTTATTTCCAAACTCCCTCCACAGAGGTGACTCATCAGGAACAAAACCCTCCCAAAGGATCCAAAGGAGGAAAGGACAGTGCTGATGCCAGGTGCTCTTGAACTGTCCCCAGAACTCTCAATCCAGCTGCACCTTGTGCCTGCTGGAGGTCTCAGCCTTACTCTGCGATTTATGATAGCCCAAGCAAGGAGCATGATCACAGCATGGGACTAAGTACAGTATTTTAGCTTTGTCTTTTGGGAGGAAAGAAGGAAAGAACATTCAGTACTGGTTAAAATGCCTGCTTGGCATTTGTGCTGCCAAGATCCATTTGGGTTTGCCTCATTACCATGTTATGCCCTCAGCTACAACTTCCCCTTTGGTCTTCTCTGACAGGTGAAGCAGGTTAGCCACATCGAGATCTCTTCTCCCTCCATGCTCTGATCTGCCTGAGAGGTTCCATGTTATGTGTAAGCAACAGACCTCTTCCAATAGGTCAATTCCAGAATTGTCAGATCCTCTCACCCTCCTTGCTGTTGTCACCTCAGATGATGTAAACTGAAACACCAGCTGATAAAAATCCTGACTTGCCTGCCAGAATAAAAATAACCCTTTTGCTTGATATGGAGGAAGACCAGGAATGTCAGCAGTGTGCCAGTGAGAGAAACTAATTCTACTCAGCCACTGTGATACAAGACAACATTGAAAAATGAATTTGGAAGACAGAATTTTTATCCTGTTTTTATAAGTTCTCTTATCTCACATTGGAGTAGGAATCAGAGGAAGATTTAATTCTTTCCCATCCCGCTCTGTCTGCAGGGCATGCTCCTCCCCACCTGGAAGAACAGCTACATTCTTATGCCCTAACCTGCTTTCCTGCCTTTTTCATCTTGAGTTTATTAGGAATTACACACTAAGACAGAATCTTAATTTGTCACTTTCCACATCTGAAGTAAGTGTATGTGCACTGAACACAAGAAAAGTGCAGCACTGTATTCACCTGGAAAGCATCAAGCACTTTCAGTGGAAAGATTTTTCAAGTGTAGGTGATAAGCAGAGATGTAAAATATCCAGCTGACATTACAAACTAAGAGTCATGTAAGATTAGTGGAAAAAAATTAGGATCCTGATTCTGCATTACACCCACCAAGTCTCCTGTGACAATCTCTCATCTAGCTTCTAAGGTGTGAATTAGATGATCCCTATGATGAGCCTGTCAGCAGTGGCAGAATGAAGAGAGAAGTTTATTACATGCACAGCAGTACATAATAGCACACTGCTAGCAGATTCTTCTGGTTTACAGCCTGCTGATTTAGTACCTTTCCATGTAAATGTTCCAAGTATTTTACTGTCAAAGTTAAGCTTGGAGGAAAATGGATCCAGTCATTACTTTTAACTCCATTTTACTTGTGAATAAATGGAGCATGTAGAGAAAAAGACATTCCACCTGTCTGAGCACCATCTTGAAGAAGTGAGAGGAAAACCTCTTGCACACTCCTGTCATGGTTAGAATGTAGAAAACAATGGCAGACGGTAGCAAACAAGTTTATTTCTGTTCAGAACGTCCCTGTCCTTTGGTTATTCTGTACTCACAAAAGTGGCACAGTCCTATTGGCTCACATGAGTGCACAGAAGTGATCTGTAGGCCAGAGCTTGTCTGTAGGTATAAATGCTTTCTATTGAGTTCATCATCCAGTCAAAAAAACCAAGAAAGTGCAAGAACATAAAAATCTCGAAGCTGGAACAGGAAGCTGAGTACTTGCTCATCCTGAGTCGACATTGAAGTACGCACCCCCAAAATACATTCATCAATGACAGCTGAAACCCAGCTGAGGGCAGCAAGAGCCAAGGACTTGAAGTCCAGCACCAGCATCTCCTTTTAGTGACTGTGATTTTCCAGAGAGCACATTTATTACTGGCTGGTTGTGATTAAGGGTGCAGAATTTCAAGAAGTTTTGCCTGTTTCTGTCCATGGTAATTTGAGTCCTCTTCCTCCACTTAAAAATGTATAGATTTTATATTCTGTATTTTTAAGTCACTTTGAAGGTCTCTCTGCAGAAAGTACTGACGAGTTTGAATGATAATTACAATGGTTTCAACACACAGTTTGTTAGCAGTGTATTTTGCAAGCTGTTCAGTATAAAAAAAGTCCACAACAGTTTGGGGAAACTGAAACCACAGCTAGGAGTTATCTGGGCCAAAGGTAAGGTCCAGCTATTCCAGCTATTGCTTGCTAGCACTCCGTACGCTGCGCTTGAGGTTGAGCACACACCTTTCTACAGCTCTGTGCTTAACTCAATACCTGTTTTCTCTTTGCTCAATGAAGTTTGGCAACAGAAATTTGTTTCTTCCTAGGATAACACACACTTGTGGAATTTATACTGTACTGACAGTGTAGATTCCTATGGAGCATCATACTCTGTAAGTCCTACAGCATTATGCAGTGCTATTAAAAATAATGGAAGTTACAAGTAGTTAAAATTCTCACTAGAATATTAAGTATAATTTCTTTGTATAACAACCAACATGTGAGCATTAAGAACTAACCTATTGTAACAGTCAACAGTCTCTGCTGGAAATTATTGAGAGAGAACCTTATTTAAGTTATCTTACCATTACAGCAAAGCAAGCAGCAGATCTCACAAGGACCAGGGCTTCATTAAGTGTGTGTATGCTGTATGTTCTTACACAAGGGTGGACATGGCAGAAGCAACTGTAATGAAGCCATAATTGTATACATGTTCAAACTACAGCGTCTGAATGCCAGCTTCACCTGAAGTTCTAACATATTAATGTGAAGTTAACCTCATCCCTTTTTCAGTATAATTCACAGTATTTTAATGTAAATTTCATCAGAAATACAACTAGACATTATGATGATTTGCTCTGAATTATTCAAATATTCCCAAACCTCCCCTCTCTTTAGGAGTCAGCAATGTGCCACTCCCCCCTCATGACACGAGGACAGCTCACAGGTACACTGGAGACTGGGCGCTGGGAAGGAGCAGCTACCCAAACCCATGAACCGCCCTCTCCTAAAGCTTCCTTCTTCAATGTTCTATTCTTTTTTAACCAAGCTGTTAAATCAAATCTGCCCTTAGAATGCATTCAGGCAGACAATAAAAGGATTCCAAAAATCCAGCTGCCCAGATGGACCAATTCATAACAGACTTCGCTAGAGCTGGAGACAGGAAATTACCTGTACATCAGGTACCATCTAACACCTCTCTGTGATAAGAGCACACAGACATCTGAAGATTCACAAAAGACAGAATAAATGGATTTTTCTATTGTCACTCTGCCTTGCTTGCACAATTCGATCACTTCAATAGCCCTGGGAAAGTTAGACCTGGTATGTAAAGCACTTGCTAGGCAATCTGCATTACTGCCCCAGCTTCAGAATGCTTTCCATCAGTCGTCACCAGCTACCTCTTAAATCATCCAAACATAAAAGTTAGGAAAAATGCTCAAAGCAGCAGGAAGAAAAGCAAACACATGCATGAGAACTAAAAGCACACAATCAATGAACCAGAAGTTTTATAACTTTTCCCTCCATTTATGGTACTTGCTGCTGATCTCCAAGATTCTTCGAACCTTGTACCAAATGTTGTCATGCAATTATATGAGGCCAGCAAGCTTGCCTGTTCCAGGATGTCGTAAGCTCTGAAGCAGAAGGGAATAATTGTTCTGTATCTGTGGTAGCTGAAGGTTATTTTAACACCTGCATATTTCTTGCTTATCATGAAAAATGACCCTCAAGTTTCTAAAAAAAGCCACTGTTCAATATTCAGGAATATTTAGGCACACTGTAAATCTACTCTCGCTATTAAACAATGAGACTGTCTGCATAGACATGCTTTGATTTATAGAGCTCACCGTCTAAAATTCATCCCTTCTGCTTACATTTAATATTTGCGTGTTTCTACTTGAATTACATTGTTTATAAAAACAAAGAGGTAACAAGAATTAAGATATCTTTAGCAGTCAGCCCCCTCAAACTATATTCTATGAAGCATATTTACATTTCAAACAGCAATGTTTTCCTAAAACATACATGAGAATAGAGAGCAAGACCAAGCAGATTTGTTAAAGATAAATGTTCCGAAAGAAGGCTAAATTGATTATGACAGAAACATTCATCTAAATAAGTTCAGTAAGGTTTTTGGACTTTCTGTTAATAATAGCCAATAGCTAAAAACAAACCATGACATTTCTAGAAATTAGAACAAATTGAGAGGATATAATGATAAACTTACTAAAATGTAAACCTTTCATTCAGAGCTTTGGGAAGTGACCTGCAGTTTACTAAAGCACACAAATCTGTCTTGAAGTTCTTGAAACAATCTTAAACATAAACAAAGAACGCTTTAAGATTATGTCACATTTATTTTCAGAGTTGCAATGAGAGCTACAATACTATATAGACATTTAAATACATTTAATTTGCCTAAAGAAAGCATATAACGTCATTTCAGCTACCTTTCAGCTCCCCTGATACTCAAATGCTGCACATGCACATACAGATTAAAGTAAATGCCTCTGCAGCAACTGGCTTTCAGAATAAAATATTTTCTATTTCTTAATATCCTACCTTCGAAGTTGTCTTCTAGGAGACCCAGATGCTCAAGTGCCTTCACAAATCCAACAATTATCACCAGTACAACAATCATTTCAAGTCCCTCCAAATTCATCTTGAAAAATTATTTACGTAAAAGCATCTTTTCTTAGGGAGCGTCCTGACTTCAGAGTTAGACTTTAATTAAAAAGCCCTCCTAGTCCAAGACATGCCACACAACCAGATAAATACAATGCAAAAGAAGCCCAGAATATTCGCACTATAAAACATTTCCATTGACAGCCAGATGAACACAGGAATGTAAGGAAGCCAAATCTTACCATGTCTGCATCACTCGCCTGCATGGATACAGATGTTTCAGTCTCTAAGGCAACAGAATATACAGTAACCACTTTGTTTAGCATTTCCTCTCTGTCACAGCCAAAATCCACCAGATCTGTTTGATATCTAGTAAAATTTTTCACACTGAATTACAGCTTTAGAGGGATCTTATACTTTAACAACACAGAGGAAAAAGTCTAAATACTTTCTTTTCTTGATAGTGAAGTTCAGAAAACTCAAAGCAAAATCATTTCATTAGGAAGATGCCCTATTCCTGTATTTCACTATCAACTGGAATACAGTTACAAAAGGCTAGCTATTTGTTCAATCAGCTTGTTTTCCCACACTGCAAACACAATTACAGGAATCTAGCAAAATCTGAAATATTATAAGAAGGGGCTTATTAGAGGGAAATCAGATGAAGTTTGAGGGATCTATGAGAAGCAAAAGCCTTTCCCTCCTGCTGCACAGCCCCGGGGGCTTGTGTGTTAAACAACTGCCCTTGGTGCAGGTCAGCTGCTGCTCCCGGGGCTGCCCCAGGTGAGGAGAGCCAACAAGCGGCACTAAGGACACAGTGTGCCCATGGCCAGCACTGCATGCAACTGACTGCTCTGGCTCAGGAAGCACTTCCACGAGCACCCAGGAACACTGAAATTGCTTCCACGTCCTTGGTCAGGACCATTAGGAACAGATTCTCTGGAGGACCTTATCCTGAGCCACCTAATAGCAGTTATTAGCAAGCACTTGTCTGTCCTTCCTACTTACCTTCTCTTAGCTCTCCAGATTTGCAGTCAGACATGCACAGAATTAAAAAAAAGACTCTGTATCCTTTTGGAAATAGGTTCTGGTAAATTTTGATTACTTGGTCTGCAGTGACTGAGAATTCTGTGCACAACATGAAGTACCACACTCATCATTGTTTTAACTCATTTTGGGACAATCTAACCTGGAAAGATAGATTAGATAGATAGACAGATATAGATATAGACAGATGCGTATAAAAGTAAAAACTTAAATTGCCACTGTAATTATTAAACTACTGCATTAATAATACTCCTCTGAAAGCCTGAAATCCAGCTGGCTGTTTCAGTCACTGTTTTTTTAACCATTTGTGTACTTCTATCCTCAGCTGATGCTTTATGTTAATGTCTCCCAGGACACTATTGTCCCATTACATTAAGCACTGAGATGATGCTATGAGTCCCAGGCTGTCTGTGTGATGAGAAGGGACCCTCCTGAGCTGCACAGTGGACCCAGTGCTGCTGTTCACAGCAGAACCGGTCCCACAGATTCTTTTGAAAGCTGTAACTGGTTTTCATAATGACTTCACCAAAGCTTTGCTCTGTAGCAGGGTGTCCCTAAAGGCCTGAGTGAAGCTGTTTTCTGTATGAGTATTCCAATATATTAATATTTATTAATATTTTAGAAGTATCAATTCCTTATCAATATAATTAGCATCATTGGCATCCACAGCTTTTCTCAGGTACCCCCCATTCAAAAATAAAACTTATACTTTTCTCTTCATTATTGAACTTCACTTGAGGATATCACAGCCCTTACTGAAATTCTCATTGAGCCTGAGCACTCCTGAGAGGAGGTTAAGAATTTACTGAAATATCAAATCCAATTACCATGGAAATCAAACCACCTTTGGGACAGTCCAGACATAAGTTATTATCATTTAGAGCAATAAACGATGGTTGAGTACAGAAAGCAAAAGAAAGAAACTCTACCTGATGGAAATGGACTGGGACAGAGGGTAAAAAGAAGAAAGTAACTTAATCTTAATTTTGGTCAGGTTTAAAGTCTTTGCTCCTACTAAAAATGAAATGAGCTGGGTGATGCCAATAAGCATTGAAAATTAATTTTATTTCTGTTTGGGAAAGGGAATTTCTCACAGTCCAGTTCACTTGTACCTCTTTTCTGGTTTGCTGCTGCTCTCAGCTGATCTACCAACATAACCAATTAAGAAATACATAATTTCTTTTTCTTGTTAAAAGATCTATTTTGTAGAAAATAAAAATGTTCAATAGAATTTTTTTTTTCTTTTCTTAAAGAAAACTGCATTTCCAGAGCAGCCCAGTTGTTTGACATGCCAAGGCATTCTCCCTTCCTCAATGAGATGGAGTAACTTTCCTATGAGGAAAGGCTAAGAGACTTGAGATTGTCCGTCCTAGAAGAGAGAAGGCTTCAGAGACCTATTTGTGGCCTTCCAGGGCCTGAAGGGAACTTATACAAAAGATGGGGCAAGACTATTTACAAGAGCCTAGAGTTAGAGCACAAAGGGGGAATAGGTTCAAATTGAGAGTAGGTTTAGATCAGATATTAGGAAAAAATTTTTACTGAGAGGAGGGGGAGGCCCTGGCACAGGATGCCCGGAGCAGCTATGGCTGGCCCTGGATCCCTGGCAGTGTCCAAGGCCAGGTTGGATGGGGCTTGGAGCAGCCTGGGACAGTGGAAGGTGTCCCTGCCCATGGCAAGGAGTCTGGAACTAAATGACCTTTAAAGTTCCCTTCCAACACAAACCATTCTATAATTCTGTGATTCTCCCTGCTTAGATTCAAGAGGCAAAGTCCAAGTTCTGCTTTATCCCATGTGGAGCAGAGAGATGTCCTTGCTCTGCACACAGGTCCAGACAGGGGGCCTCACCCACCTCTGGAAAGCAGAGAGGGGACTTCCACAGATTCTGCCTTCCCCTTATGACACTTCTGTTACTGAGTTATTGGTTGCTCTGCACCCTAATTCCTTGAAGCTTCATGAGGTTTTGTCTTTTTACAGACATAAAAGGGCAATTTTTTTGACCAAGAGCACTTCCCAGCTGTTCTCTGACCAGCCCAATCCACCAGTAATAGTGTCTTTGGGGAGAGACGGTGGGGAGAAAGAGAGAGAAGACAACCTACTCAAATAAACTCCAACCAAAACTTATTTAGGCTGGGCAAGCTGACAGAACAAAGCTGCAGGCTGTGTGTTTCCTGCTCATTACCTTCTCACAGCAATAGATCATATTTGTAACAAACTCTCAATATAATTTTCAGTTGTTCTTGTTCTTTTTTGAGCCTGAGCAATTCACTGTGCAGGAAACCACTCCTGTCAACAAAGAAATCCAGGAGTGTTCTGGGAGGAAAATCTCCACCTACCATTATCCATGACTTTCCAATTCAGCCATGCGCATACAAAGCAGCGGGGGCACTGCTGCCCATATTCCTCCTCTCTGTCCAAGGAGAAAGACTGGGTGCCTCGCATATTCTGACACTGGGTGAAGTTTGAACTGGCGCAGAACCAGGCATCAAAATGCCTCTGGCACGTAATCTGTTGGTCAAAATGCTGGGGACCCCACAGACAAATGGCTCATGCCAGGGTCATCTCCTCACTTGTGAGAAATATCTCCCTTTTCCTCCCAGCAGACAAGGAGAGATCTCAAAGTGAACTCACCCGTGCATCAGAAAGTGGGAATCCCAACAGCAATAGCACCAAGACAGTATCTATTTGTTAGTTAAATTTTCCTGTACTGCTACCCTTAAGGGCACATCTAAGATTTGGCCCCACAGTGTCCGTTCACAGTGCAGATGAACTGTTCCTCTCATTTCTACATGCCATTTTGCCCCTATACAAAACTCCTGGGTTTTTATAGTTTTCTTTAAACCTTGGAAACTGGACCAAGCCCAAAGAGGAGAAGATGACCTGTTTGGCACCATAGCAGCACTCCGACGAGGGCAGCAACTGAGAGCAAAGCCCCTGAGAAAGCCCCTGAGCAAAGCCCCTGAGCAAGCCCAGCCATTCCTGATGGTATTCAGGAATTACCTTCAACAACAACTGGAAACAAGGAAATCACTGCAGAACCCCCCCCCAGCACTCACAGGGATCCACCAGGGATGGCAGCAGCACAGCAGGGCTGCAGACCTTCCCTCTGCTCCCTAGCCCCTCACTGCACACCAAAATTAAAAGGACAGTGCCAGCTGCCATGGGAGACTTTTTGAAATTTAGGGTATTACACAACTGAACAGCTAATTCAGGATAGGGATTTCCAAGCTAGTCCACATGCTTCTGGTCTTCAGTTCTTACGTTGCTTTGCCCCATCTAGACAGTAACCAGGCTCTCAGCTGAGTTTTGTTGCAGCAGACGCTGGCTGATCCATCATTTTATTAATAGCATGATTACAGTATAAATATTTTATTCCATGGTGTGTGTAGGAGGCTTCCTTATGCCTTGGATTCTTCGTGTGCACATCTTTTTTTAAATACAGCTCTGTTAAGGCAAATGTGTCAGTTCCAGCTCTTTCAATATTTTCTTTAATGTTCTCAGTATTTTCTCAACTGCTGATAATGATTAATTTCAGGCCAATTTATTTGATTAATAAAATTCACACAAAACAATATAATTCTTTTCTAATGGGGTCATACAAAAGGATGCAGTAAGAATTTCATGCAAATAGGAATTAAATCTTCAAAAAAAGAGTTGCCATCTTCCTGCTTTATGCATGGTATAACAAAACAGTACAGTCAGGATTTTTGTCCAGGGCAGTATTTTCACATTCCAGTGTTTCACAGATAAACTTTCCTAGACTTCTGTTTTTTGTAAGTCTCCTAGTCATATCCTTAATATGACAGTGTAATTTTATTTTTTTTTCAGGCTACTAACCCCATTCTTAATATAACACTATTAACAGTGTTCAGTGAATCAATCCAGGGACAACCAGCAGAGTGAATGACAAATACACTTTTAACAAGCAAGTTTGATGCTCCATCCCAGCAAAGGGAGTGCAAAACACCTGCAAGTGGTGCATCAGTTTTCCCAACCCCCAAGGCCAGCTAGCACTCCCACTCTAATTCTCTATTTTTACAGTTCTGATTTCAGAAGCAATGTGGACTTTCTCAGTTTAAATAAATGATAAAATAATAAATTAAGATATATCAAGTAGAGATTTAATTTTCAGGTAAATGTCGAGAAGAATTTCCAGCTTGTGTCACTGACAAAAAAAAGATGATTTGATTACGGTTCAGTGATACCAGTGATCTCGAAAGTGATTATTCCACATTTAATTCCAAAGTAATAATTAACATGTGTACTAAACTTCTAGTTACACCCTGGCCCATGTTTTAAAGAGGCCACTTACAGCTGCACTGGAAACACAGGCGGGCAGTTGCGTATGCTGGCTTGGCCTCCTGCACCTGCAGCAAAGCAGCACCAAGGGCTGCTGGGGAGGAAAAGCTGAGAGGCAACAGCAGCAGCAGCACCTAATGCTTGGTAACACCCTCCATGAACCATTTCCATGGTGAAGCTGTATCATGGACCCAGGGGACAGTGGAGAATGGGATGCACATTGCGGTGAAGCGTTTGACTAATGTGATTGTGCCTGCCCTGGAAGGGCCACCAACAGAAAACAAAACTCCCAAATCACTCCTCAGTATTCTCCCAACCATCCAATGCCATTCTGCTCTCATGGATTTAGCAAGGACAGATACCAGGCATGGAAAGCAGCTGAAACTCTCACATTTCAGCAAGTTAATGTGTAAAGGTGACACAAAAGGCGCCTCCTTGTGTAAAAACCTATCATTTCAGACACAGCATGAAATTAGGGTTGAAACTGTGCAGCCAGCACAGGTGTGTACAGCTGTCACAGACATGCCTGCAAATAACTGCTCGAGCATTCTCATCCCTTTCCTGAAGCTTCAGTCATTCAGCTGTACCACACTGACAGAGCTTTAGAGAAGTACTCCGCTCGCTCAACTGAATGACAATGCAGAGTGTCCTAGACACCCAACACAGCCATTCTCTGCTACAAAAAGGAGATAGACAGTGCTAATGGTATGAGAAAAATTCCAACATAGTCCAGAGAAGAGCAGGGGAAAAATAAAGGAAGTTTTTAGAATTTTGGTGAAATTTTAGTTTGAAGAATTTTCCTGTAAGACAACACAGAGGCACCACTGGATTGACCTCAACAAGCCAAGGAAGGTTATGTGACAACCAGGGAAGGAAACATTTTGCATTTTCTACATTTCACATAAATTAGTCCCAATTTATGATTATCATGTAGGAAGCCATGTCAAGGAGCTTCCTTGAAGAAAAAAGCCCTATCTTAGCACAACAAATAGACTTGCAAAAAAATCAAGGTCAGTTTTAATCTTTAACTTAATTATGTGAAGCTCTCACCATTCTCATGGTTGGCCAAGGCAGCCTCTGTTTCCAGCCATGGCTGCAGTCCTGGGTGTCAGCTCTGCTGCTTTCCTGCCGTTCTCCATCCACAGCTATTGGCACGTGCAGCTAACACTGAGCCCATGGGCTCAGGCCACCATGGCACAGCTTCTCCTCCCTCCCACCCTCACATGCGAGGTAACTCCAGCTTAGCAATGTATGTGATGGTAGGGCAGGAGGGGACTCCTTCCCAACAGCACCAGTTCTGCTGCATGAGCCCAGGGGGGACGCCGGGGGCTGGACACCCACTCAGCTCTCTGGTTACATTCCAAAGTCTCTGCCATTCCTGAGAGGGATGTCTACACCAGGTACAGGCTTGTATGCAAGCATATCTCACTCAAAGTGTTGATGAGAACCAAGACTGTGTCTACAATGTCACCATTAAGAGTAGCAGAACTAGGCTCTGAAGCAAAGCTTCCAAATCTACTGCAACTCCCCACTGCTTCAATTCTGCTAGAGCATTCAAAATCCCTCTTGAAGGAATAAAACCTTATATTTGATCACTTTTCTCTAAAATAACAACTTCAGCCCATATCATGTCAGATAATGTACATTAAAACCTTCAGAAAGATTACTTATTAATGGAACAAACACTACGTTGGTTCTGAAACATTTTGAAAGACATATCTTGTGTCTGAAGGCAGCTTGTTGTGTTAGCAGATATCTGTCACAGCCCAAACAAAGCATTTAAGAAATGAAGATTAAATATGCTGCTTGCCAAGTAGACTGCACTGATGAAAGCTACTTGGCGTGTCTCAAGTATGGAAGCACTCTTTCTCATACAGCATTTTCTGTAAGACTTGCTGAGTAAAAAACTGTTTCAGACTTATTGGTGAATTTTTACTTTCTTCCTTTCTCTTTTCAGAAGTTAGAGTTGTAAATTCAGCTATACACAAGATTCTGAAGTATGCCTTCTGCAGCCCAGCAGGTCATCAAAATTCACACCTTGGGCTCACCTATCACAGTTTTTGCTCCATCATGGCCCTGAGCAGTTTTCAGCAAGACTGAAACCAAGTAGCTGATCCTGTATATCTGCAGGAATGATGAGATTGCATCCACAAGGCTGCTAGAGAAGACTCGTAGAGATACATTAAAACTAAAAAATACTTGTAACTTGACTCAGGAAAAGGTGTTAACTGTCTATTTATATTTAAAGGGCATAAATACCAAGGAGGAAGAGGAATTGTGGAGGTCTACAAAGCATACCTGAAAATCATGGGATGAAGCAGTGCCAAAGAAAAGTCCAGGTCTGATCATGATTTCCATATGCAGGCAAGACTCACACTTAGACCCCCAGAATCTCTCTGCTGAAGTGCTCTGGGTCTGAAATACTGAAATACTGGCTGAAATTGGCACTCGTTGATGAAGAGCATCAACAATGCATATCACTGAGATCACTTGCTCTCTGAGAGCAGTTTCAAAGCACTGACCCATCCCTCCTTGTCTTGTCCCAGGCTGTGCCAGATGTGCTTTGAAATATGGAAGCATCAACGGAGATGCTTTCCTACAGATGCCTGTAGGAAACTCAGGGAAATGAAAGGCCTTGCTCCATGCAATACATTTCAACACATATCTCTGCAGCAGGGCAATCTGAATGTGCCCCTTGGTCATTGTCAATACAGATTAGTGGATGCCATGTGGTCCTGATAACAGCAACACATGGTCTCTATGAACATCGAATGAAAAGTGTGCAAACATGGTAACCAACCACACTTTATATATATTTACAGAGGAACTGTAGTTGGGTGGACACCTGCAAGAAGACAGCAGAAAGGCAAAGGAACGTTGAGCCCCAGGACCACTGAGGTACCCAGTTTTCAGGATCTCTACTTCAAACAAGGGGGAACTATGTAATGTTACTCAATTTCCTAGAATTCCTCCTCAACAAGTAAAAAATTCTTTTTAAAAAGCAAACAACAAAATTTGTTGATTCAAAACAGACAACAGAAACAGAAAGGTTTATAAAGACAAGGTGACAGGAACGGCAAAACAATCAAATTTAATTTTCTCACCTCTAAAAGCAAATTCAACAGACCTGGCAAACTTCCAACCACTGTGTAACACAACAAAAATCAGCACAGGAGACGGAGTCACTTTTCCAACTTTGCTTTGGTGACCATGTTTCTTCCTGGTGATATATTTACCTTTAAACTCCCTCACTCTCTCATGCATTGATTAATTCTTAACTAATTCAAAATAAAATTTCAAAGCTTCCAAAGCATTAGCTGGCCTCAATTCTTTTAGAGGTCCTAATAACTTACTGGTTGACCAAGTGCCATTCCATGGTCTTGACTAAATTATTAAAGGGCTGAAAACTCGAAGAAAAATATACTCCTGAATTTTGTCAGCCGAAGTTTAATACTTTCATATATTGTGCTTATATTTAAGAGACTTATCAAGAAATTAACTTGCCTGAAGAATGTAGATAAATGCATAAGGCTCATTGACGCTTCTCAGATCAGATCAAATACAACACAAAACAATTGCTTTGGTGTAACCATCTCTAAGCTACAGAGACAGACATCCAGAAGATCTAGAAAACCTATACAGAATTAGGAAATCATGTTTTGTGACAAGTGCATCCCAGGGGCAATCTATTCACATACTAAACAGTTAATGGCTCTAAAAAACCAAGGAGAAATAAAATATCACAGATGTACATCGAGAAAAATAATGAAGATCTGCACGTTGTGATAATATTGAGAGACAGCTACAGGAAGAAACAAGTTACTGAGGAGAAACTGGAACACATAAAAGGCAATAAAGTGCCATGGGATGGGGCAGAGGCATCCTTTCTCAAGGGCCTTCTGCTTAAGAAGAGGAAAATGTAAATGGATTGATTTGCGGGGTTGAAGTCACCTGGGATCCAGCTGAAAGGAGGCAAAAGAAGCTGGTGTTGTACATGCATGAGTCTATCAGAGACAGAAAAATGTACCTGTCTGAAACTTCACAGACAGACTGCCTTACAGCCACACTTCGCAGACACAAGACATAACGCTTTTCTTAGTGTAAAATAATTCTCTTTCCACTGTCAAACATTTTCCCAATAGCAAAATATTGAATTTATTGAGAGGAAAACATTGGTGATCGTAACACTCATAACAGCTTGAATGGCACCGGTGAATGTGCAGCTATGCTCAGTGTTCTCTGTTTCTGCAGTAAATAACAGGACTGAAGTAGAGAGCAGATGGACAGTAATCTGAAAGTTCTCAAAAATCACAGATGCATATCTAGTGGTTGCACGGATGTGAATGTAATTGTTCCTGGAGATAATGGGAGAAGAAAAAAGAGGAAGAAAATTTCAAAAGAAATAATTTTCAGCTCTGACAATAAACATGCCACCATCTGAATGGAGCCCATTCATTCCAGTGCTTGGAAGCTTGCAAAAACCCACAGAGCACAAGTTAGGCGTGAAGCAAGGCATGTCAGTCCAGTAACAGCATTTTATTGACTTCTAGCAAGGTCCTACTGTGATTAATAAGGTGATTAATAAAAGATAATCAGCTCTCAATGATCCGCAAAATAAGTTTTTCAGAGTATGACCTGTTAACTTGGCCCTATTCAAGTGAAGGTAACTGTAAGCTTTATATCTGGGAGTCTGTCATAATTAGAGAACTCACTTACACGATCAATGAAAAAATAGTATAAAAAGTTGTATTACCCTTTAAAATGTCAGTAACGTGAATATTTCATATTGTTCCCACCCAGTCTTAGTTTAAAGATGGACCAGAGAAACAGTAGTAGCCTGCATAATAGTTCTCAGTGCATGTATTTATTCTGTGACATTCACAGCTGACATAAAGACCCCATTGTGTCTCACAGCCATAGCAATCTGCAATTACAGTATCCATTCTATTTTAGTTTTAATTTACAGTATTAGAGCTCAAAAAAAAAAAAAAATACTCTGACCTTGTTAACAGGCCGGGACAGCTTGAAGAAGGCTTACTTTATTCACTTACGTTCCCAAACTGCACAGTTCAAACAGACCAATCCAGACTTACCTGCAAGGAAACAACACACAAATCTGGGGTTACAACTTTAAGCTTAATAAAAATCTTTCACTGAGGAATGCAAATAAATAATGGTTCCCTGAAAAATGTTACAGGACTTAGAATTAAAATAACTATTTGTAGCATGATTATTTATTTAACTGTACTTTTCTCCTAGTCCTTAAATAATTAAAAGGGGTTTTTATTAACCTGATAATTTAATTACAAAAAGGTTGCACTGCCAAAGGCAAAACACAGGATCTGTTGTCATTCTTATTACAAAGTACTGTTTTGTCTGTTCATCGAGTCTTGCCCTCCAACCCCAGCTTTCCCTTCCACTGCTGCTTTACAACGCAAGAGAGTATTTCAGTATTGTTTAAAACAACATTACTGAATGCAAGGCTGAGTGGACTGGAAAAGTCAGGATTTGTACACTTTTCATTGACCTTTTAAATAGAAGAAAGGTCAAACGCCAACATCCACATGGTGAACTTCTGTTCCTATCATGTAAGCAAGTACTTGGATCCCAACTATCAGCTGGAGTCAGGTGAGCTTTTATAACGATGCCCTCACATCAGTCTCCCAGCAGTTTTTTTTACAGAATGAAATCTGGGTGAAAAATATTTGAGTGAAACATTTGTTCCATTTGCCAAAACACAGTAAATTTATTAATGGTGGTTTAATAATCATCACCCCAACTCGCCAACACCGCCAGCTCCATGGTCCAGCCACCATGAGGCCAGCACAGCCCTGTCTCGAGAGCTGTGCTGAGCCACTCAGCTCACGGATGGAGCAAAGGTGACATGGAGAAATTTATGTTATTCTTTTGCCTTCCCCAACCACCAATCAAGTTTAATTAATGTACTTTAACAACTTGCCACCACACTGGTGATACAAGCACTGCTTTCAAGAGACGACTGGAAAAGGCCTGTTAGAGCATGGTCTGTCTGACAGGGTCCTGGGACAGAGCTGTGACAGGGAGCACCACCGGACACCCGACCACCGGACACTGGCCACCAGAAGAGCCGACCCACGCGGCCTGCAGTAAACACTGCTAGAGGATCCGTCCAGAGTAAGTGACTGGGAAGGAACACCTAACTTCAGCCTAGAAAGGCTCTTATCCCCACCTAGTGGCACTGGTGCCACTGTCAGGAGGCAAAAGCGAAGAGCCACAGTCAGGCTGCGCCCGGAAATGCCGTTCCCTCCATGCTGCGTTTCCATGCCGCTGTGACAGCACCAGGCTGGCGGGTGCCCAGCGCTGCCGGTCAGTGCAGATCCAGCGGGAACAGCCGCACATTCCCGGTGTCCAGAGGCAAGGACGAGCTCAGCGCGCTGCGCAGTGGAGGGGCCCCTGCAGCTCCCGCCGCTCCACCCGCGCCTGCCCCGCTGCTGAGGCTCCCAGCCCGTGCCCCGGAGATGGGTTAACGCCGGGAGCCGCCGGGATCCTGCTGCCACCTGCTGTCACCGTGTCACACACGCAGGAGCCCCGCACACAGAGCCGTGGCAGCCCACAAACGCAGGGAATGAGAATTGCGTGAGAAAAGAAAAAGATGGTGATAACTGTATGACTTTCGGTTAGATTATGAGGAATTCTTCTACTTTCCTGCTGCATAAATGAACAAAATTTGTGCTTTACTCACTTTGCACATTAACGCTCAAAATTTCAAAGGGACTATTTGGGCAACCCTACATGAACATTATTGCTGCACAAATAAACTTGGGTCTTTGTATGTGCAGTCTTTGAAAAACCTTGTCTTTCTTCCTAAAGAAACTTGTATTTGTGGTCCAGCCCTCAACACAGACACACACACACACCAGTGTGCCTCAGTGGATGACAGCAGAGGCTCGGCATAGTCATAACAGGCAGAAGCCAGAGAGAGGGATAGGGAAGCCAGAGCCAAGGAAGCAGCAAGCAGGGCACCCAAGGGCTCTCTCTTTTAGTTGCTGTTTTATTTCTTTTCCTAGTCTCCAGCCAATGCACACCTAGATAATGGCAGGAAACAGCTAAAAGGCAGAATTTAGCCCCACACAGCTCTGGGTGCCACCAAGCAGGAGCAGCCAAGGCTGGCTGGCCTGTGACTCAGGGAGATGCCAGCCAAGAGCATCCTCTAAGGTTTGTTTCACGCCACAGCCTTGCCAGGCTTTAAGTCTAAGCACTTATAACTTTCATTTAAATAAAATTAATGCATGTCAAAACATGCAAATACAGTCATAAGCATTCCATCTTATTCGCATTATTGAATTTCTGCCCTTAAAAGTAACAACAGGCAATGAGCTGCTGAGAGATGATAAGAATGTCACAGTGCCTGTCCCAGCCACAGGACACTTCCTGTACCACGCTGGTCACCATCAGTTGCAGGATTTAAGTCAAATCTTCTTCTAGTGAGTACAGAGAGTAGCAGTCACAGAAGAAAAACGATTAGGGTGAAAGACGGGTATAATGGAGAGTACATTGACATGTTACAAGTGTTGGTTGATATGGATGTGTACCAGATCAGAGTGCCAAGAGATGAAAGGATAGCTCTTGAAAATGAGGATGTAGGAAGAAAATAAATATTTGAAGAGGCCATTTGTGTCAGCAGCTGGCAGCACTGCCAAGGTCCCTTTATATCTTTTGCTCCATGTCCTCTTTTTCTAGCACAGCACTGGAATGACATCCAAGTCAGGACTGTTGAAAATATTCATTGGTCCCTTCCTAAGCAGTATCCTAAAGAGTGTTTTTCTCTCCTTTTGGGAGAGCAGAACATTAATAATAATATATAACATTTATAAGAATTTAAAACTGCTACCTTAGCTATAGATACACAGAGTAATGTGGTATTTTAGTACCCTGCACATGTATATGCAAACCGTGCTTGGCCAGTGCCACAAGCTGCTCTGGCACATGGAAAAGAAGAAGATACCACCCAGACAGTCCATCTCAGGGGGCTTGTGATACACTAGGGACACAGGGATCCACAGTCGATCTGACAGCAAGCCCATGAAGTCCTCTTCAATGGCAGCTATTGAAAAAATTATCAATCTAGAGATGGGTTTTATTATTCCACATGGTTAATCCCACTCAAAAAAACATTCAAGCATATGGGTATTCCCATGTGTATTCCGAGTGCTCAAGAATACACTTAGCTTCTAACGATGAGATATAAGCACATGCCTAATTACTGATTTGAGAAAGGTCTAGAGATGCTGCAATGATGGATAACAGAAAACTGAGTGAAAGCAGTTTTCTGTGAGTGGTTAAAAGTGAGTGGTTAACTTGCAAGAGCTACAGCTTTTGTAACTGTTAGGGCAAAACATTTTTTAGACTACCCATCCGTAAGTCCCATTCCAAGCAAGACCACACAGCTCCCAGCTCTGTGGTTTTAAACCTGTCCTTAACACTGCTTTCATTCAACTAACCCCACACACAAACTAATTCTTTTCATTATCAGCCAGTAATTCATGGCCAGTAGAGACATAAGAGATTGGAGACCACAGCCCCTGGAAACTTTATCTTCTCACCCTTTCCTTACCCCAGGGAAACTCCTCTTCCTCGGATTGAGATGGTGGATAGGAGTGAAGAAGGAGAGACTACACCGAAGGCAATTCCCTACAGATCTAGTGAAATCCAATTGAACTGAGCCTGCAACACCATTGCTGTATCAACATCAATGCTGCAGTACAAAACACTTCATAAAAGCATATAGGTGCCTCTGGGGAGCTGGGATGCCTTGGGTCTTCAGCTGACCAAAGAACAGCTGGGGCAAGGCCAGAGCTATGACTCTTGCTTTTCTTTCACTCAGTCCTTCTCTCAATGTAGATGGTAACAATTGCTTTTACAGGAGACTCAATATGACTTTCTGTTACAGGTTTTAAAGGTACATTTTCTATAATCATTCTCAGACATTTTTGACAACTGAGGACACTCCAGTCACAGAGACAAGGAACAAAAACTAGTTACCTGATGCTTTTCATCTTGTTTTTTAAAAATATTTTTATAAGAAACATTAAAACCCCAGAAAAAACCAACAAAATAACCCTCTTTTTCTTTTATGCAGGCACCAAACACAGCTCAATCTACAGTGATGCTTGTGCTTCTGAGAAATTGGGAAATTCTCCTCTGAGTATATTGCTCCCTTGGTTTTGTGTGACAGTTAAAGAAGCTTTAATAAGCAGCCTAAGATCTTTTACCACCTTTTTTCATTTCCTGTGTTATCACAGGCTGTTGACACAGCAGCTGATAATCTTAACAGACTGAGAGAGGCATCTTCTCAGAGAGACTTATAGGAACTAACCGATCTCCAGTGAATTCATTTTCACTTTGCGTTTTCTACAATCCCAAAGACCAATGCCATTTCATGCTCTTGAACAGCTCAGATGCTGTAAAGTGTTCTGTCATGAGAGCATCAAAGTGAGAAAAAGTATTAAAACTCTTCTTGGGGATGTAGACGTACAAAGTTCAGGAGTAAATGAGAAGTTTCTGGAGGTTCAATTTCCTTTCTTCTCTCGAGTTACTGTGCAGTAGCGGAATCATTCCCTGATTTTAAGTGCTCACTTCAGTAAGATTACTTTACAACACACTATAGATACAATTCGAGTGACCAAACACCAAGGCCAGCCCAGTGGTCCTCACTCGTGGCTGGCTGTACGGCACTCAGCGTCCTTCTTCCGGAGGACCCCGCAGCATCCTGACCCACGGCCAGCACACAGACACTGCCCAGCCAAGCCAGCAAGTGGCCTCAGGAGGAGCATCACTCTGCCAGTGATGCACAGCCCTCCTGACCTAAAAGGCCATTGCTACGCATGGCTGGACGCAATTAGTGAAAACAATTGCGTGTGAAGGAATGTGGAAAATGACTCACAGCTTCACAAAATGGAGTGACAGCTCTCAAGGACTGACCCCAGTGGTTGCTGCAGGGATGAAATGAGAGGGAAGTTCATGCCGGGCAGAGACAGCAGAGGCAGCTGGGCAACGGAATGAGAGAACAGCTGGTCCTCAGCACTCTCTGAGTTCAACTTCTGTGTGCGAATTAGAGGCCAACAGATTCTCTTTCTCTCTGCTATTTTGGGAAATACAGCTCACAAGAATGAACCATGCTTCCAAGCGTGACAAAGCACACTGAATATCCTACCTGTGTATTATGGTAGCCCACCCCCAAAGCTGACTCAGGAGTGGAAGGACTCACTACTTCCATTAGTGGAAAACATGAAATTAAAGCTGTTCTCTCTATGCCTGGATGGAGGACAACTTTTTTTTTTTTTCCATTTTTCCAAAAGCCTTAAAATTACCACTACTTCAAAAGTCACAGGCAGAAAAAAAAAGACAAAAATATATTTGTTTATGAGGTTGGGGTCAATCTAGCCTATTCCTGACCAGCACCAAATTCAATAGCTAATACCAACTTAAAAATAAAAACAAATAGAAAATGTTCCTGTATTCTGGCTTCCATTTTGAAGTTATGTATGAGGACAAAATTGGCTGCATCAGTCTTTATATATTTACCATTTCCCCCAAAGTAGTGACTCACTCATCCTAGAACTTCAGTAAAATTTTGGTTAGAACAAAATCTTAACAGCCCTGTTCCTCTCAGTACTTGTCCAGTGGACAGTGCATGCAAGCTGATGGGCCACTAACAGCACTCTCTTCTGCCCTGCCATCCTGGAGGGCAAAGCCACCCACCTGGTGGGTCAGATCCTGAGCTCCAACCTCATATCCTACAGCCCCAATTCCTCTGGCATGTTCCCTCTATGATATTGTCAGTTTATCCTTCATGAGGCAGGTATTGCAGCTGTTGCTGCTGCTTTTTGGATGTGTTTTGAATCCTCAGCACAGCTCACAAGTTGCTTTCATCATGAAAGCCTGCTGGTTTCACAGGAAGCTGAAAATCACCCACCAAACTAGAGGACGGATGTTTTCTGTGATGAACCAAAATCCCATGGCAGACTCCTTTCACTATCACCCAGCCTTCCAGTGTAAGTCATGTGAACCTGAGCCCGCTTTTACCACGACTTCTCAGAGCCACCATCTCTCTGATGTCTGGAGAAATTGGATGCCGACCTGGTGCCTGAGGAGGCTCATTGAGGAACACATCTAGTGCAGTAGTTCGTTTGCAGCTGCAGTGCAAGATGCAAGCTGAGATGCAGGTTGAGCTCTGGGTGGGAGCCCAGAGAGATGAGAGCCCATAAACTGCCAAGCAAGGGCACAAAGAATGCTGGCACAGCTGGGTGAGGGACACTGGGAGGCACAGCAGGAGCCGAGGGCTCGGGAGGAAGAGTGAGGCTTTTGTGCATTTGCACTGTGAGGGGGTAACAGCCCAGGGCTTCCTTTGTCAGAAGTCCCTCCTCAGAGGTACCAGCTCAAGCTGTTTCTGTGTTACTGCACCAAGAATAACTAACTTTGTGGTACAAGACGTCCAAGACTCTGTCATGGGAAACCTGGGGTGGAACCAGTGAGGTAACCTGGCCTGACTGCATGTGAGAGGGTGTGTAGGAGCAAGGCGTACGTGGGCTCACTGGAGCCGCTGCTGTGAAGGGGCTTCGGTACCAGCAGTTAAAGGCTCTGGCATTTGGAAGTGTGACAGCCAGAGAGCCTCATTAGTCAGACTGGGAAGTTTCCTTAACAGGCTTTTGCTACCCCAGGGTACACAGGCCATTAGTCCTCTCCTTGTCCAGCTCTGAAATATCCTCACAAAGAGGTAAAATTGAAAAAACCTCCCACTAGAATAGGTTTTATGGCTCCTACCCAAGCTGATGGGACTCTGCTGCTCTAGATCTTCAGGTCAGCATCAGAGTTTTATACTCCAACTGAGCTATCCCTGCAAACTCGGTCAACAGCCCTGTCTTGCTCCAGATGGTGAAAAGNACTTCTGTGTGCGAATTAGAGGCCAACAGATTCTCTTTCTCTCTGCTATTTTGGGAAATACAGCTCACAAGAATGAACCATGCTTCCAAGCGTGACAAAGCACACTGAATATCCTACCTGTGTATTATGGTAGCCCACCCCCAAAGCTGACTCAGGAGTGGAAGGACTCACTACTTCCATTAGTGGAAAACATGAAATTAAAGCTGTTCTCTCTATGCCTGGATGGAGGACAACTTTTTTTTTTTTTCCATTTTTCCAAAAGCCTTAAAATTACCACTACTTCAAAAGTCACAGGCAGAAAAAAAAAGACAAAAATATATTTGTTTATGAGGTTGGGGTCAATCTAGCCTATTCCTGACCAGCACCAAATTCAATAGCTAATACCAACTTAAAAATAAAAACAAATAGAAAATGTTCCTGTATTCTGGCTTCCATTTTGAAGTTATGTATGAGGACAAAATTGGCTGCATCAGTCTTTATATATTTACCATTTCCCCCAAAGTAGTGACTCACTCATCCTAGAACTTCAGTAAAATTTTGGTTAGAACAAAATCTTAACAGCCCTGTTCCTCTCAGTACTTGTCCAGTGGACAGTGCATGCAAGCTGATGGGCCACTAACAGCACTCTCTTCTGCCCTGCCATCCTGGAGGGCAAAGCCACCCACCTGGTGGGTCAGATCCTGAGCTCCAACCTCATATCCTACAGCCCCAATTCCTCTGGCATGTTCCCTCTATGATATTGTCAGTTTATCCTTCATGAGGCAGGTATTGCAGCTGTTGCTGCTGCTTTTTGGATGTGTTTTGAATCCTCAGCACAGCTCACAAGTTGCTTTCATCATGAAAGCCTGCTGGTTTCACAGGAAGCTGAAAATCACCCACCAAACTAGAGGACGGATGTTTTCTGTGATGAACCAAAATCCCATGGCAGACTCCTTTCACTATCACCCAGCCTTCCAGTGTAAGTCATGTGAACCTGAGCCCGCTTTTACCACGACTTCTCAGAGCCACCATCTCTCTGATGTCTGGAGAAATTGGATGCCGACCTGGTGCCTGAGGAGGCTCATTGAGGAACACATCTAGTGCAGTAGTTCGTTTGCAGCTGCAGTGCAAGATGCAAGCTGAGATGCAGGTTGAGCTCTGGGTGGGAGCCCAGAGAGATGAGAGCCCATAAACTGCCAAGCAAGGGCACAAAGAATGCTGGCACAGCTGGGTGAGGGACACTGGGAGGCACAGCAGGAGCCGAGGGCTCGGGAGGAAGAGTGAGGCTTTTGTGCATTTGCACTGTGAGGGGGTAACAGCCCAGGGCTTCCTTTGTCAGAAGTCCCTCCTCAGAGGTACCAGCTCAAGCTGTTTCTGTGTTACTGCACCAAGAATAACTAACTTTGTGGTACAAGACGTCCAAGACTCTGTCATGGGAAACCTGGGGTGGAACCAGTGAGGTAACCTGGCCTGACTGCATGTGAGAGGGTGTGTAGGAGCAAGGCGTACGTGGGCTCACTGGAGCCGCTGCTGTGAAGGGGCTTCGGTACCAGCAGTTAAAGGCTCTGGCATTTGGAAGTGTGACAGCCAGAGAGCCTCATTAGTCAGACTGGGAAGTTTCCTTAACAGGCTTTTGCTACCCCAGGGTACACAGGCCATTAGTCCTCTCCTTGTCCAGCTCTGAAATATCCTCACAAAGAGGTAAAATTGAAAAAACCTACCACTAGAATAGGTTTTATGGCTCCTACCCAAGCTGATGGGACTCTGCTGCTCTAGATCTTCAGGTCAGCATCAGAGTTTTATACTCCAACTGAGCTATCCCTGCAAACTCGGTCAACAGCCCTGTCTTGCTCCAGATGGTGAAAAGGGCAGAGAATGGCTTCCCTCCTTCTCTAGGGCTAGAAGGACAGCTGGCAGCAGGTGCCCTGTTTCTCTCTTTTCACATTCCACAGCATGTCCAGCCATATCACAAGGCCTTGCAACCAGAAGACAGATTCCCTGGTAGCTGTTCTTTGGGTGCTGATTTCATAAACTACGGGTATAAAGTACCTCAGGCTCCCTTGGGTTTCACCAGCAGCTATATCCATTTGTTTCCCCAGAGAAGGAGGGTGTTGCAGTGATCGGTAACTTCCATGCAAGCGCCCTTCCTTTTGCAGGGTCTCTGCAGATTCTCCCTGTTGTAATGATATTAGGAAGCATCCCATAGACCCCCTGCTTCCCAGCAATGTTAGAAGTGTTCCTCCTCTATCAGAGACAGAAACCAGCCCTGTTGCAAGAAAGATCACTGCATGTTATCAAGAATGGGTGAGCACTCTTTAGCTAAACTGAGGTCTCCGTGGCTCATGCAGAAGTAAGAAGAGAAGTGGATTTGCTGGAGTTCATTAACCCCAAGGACTGGCCTGGGCTGGGTGCAGGCTCTTGGAATTATTGTCTTTGCAGAGCTACTTCCCTTGGAGGAGAGGAGAATCCTGTGCAGAAAATTTTCTCCCTTTCAGAAAGAAAAACACTAGTAGTACACTAAAAGCATATTTTTGTTTATGGATAGAATGCATTATCCTAATCTGCTGGACTGAATCATAGGTTGCTAAGTGTTCTTGGCATCTCTATCGGTGGGTATAGCTCCATGCTTGAATTACAGTGTTTTTCACTGCCCAGGATGGCTGGGGGGGCTGGAATGGAGCATTAGTCACAGTGGGAAAATAGCACTCTGAGATGTGATCATCTCTTGCACATTTTGTGGAACATGCATTGAACTACTGGTTGGTACTTTTCAGTGGGAGGCATTTCTACTCTTCTGCCTCCAAACCAAGCTGTCTTACAGTATGAAGAGCCTTTTGCATAAGTCCAACCAAATTTGAAATGCAAATACCTGAAATAGGATTTATATAAACTAGTAGCATAGGGATTTGCAAGTTGAATATCTCTGAAACAGGAAGAGCTAAATATAGAGAACTGGATACAGCTTTTAAATTTAAAATCCTGTTTCAGGTGCTAGGCATAGATTAATACCCCTCCACAGGGGTAAGGCATTTTATGCAAAGCCAGTGATTTGATAGCACTCATTAAGAAGAACTGTCATTTCACATTAAGAATGAGGTAGTCAAAACAAGCGTTAAGTGCACTTCTTAATTATTCTGCAAGATCTATGGGAGCAGGACTAGGCCTTTGCTGATTCCAGATCAGTGTTTGCATGGTGAGAAAAGAATCTGTGAGATCAGAGGGAAAAAACAAGATGACCCATTTTTGAAGCATTAGAGACATGCTTAGCTAAAGCAACTGCAGGAGAATAATTTCCAGTGGCAGTTGATGAAATTCAGTACTAGTGCTCCCTACTTCAGGCAGACTAGTGCACAGGAGCACAGGTAGAAATCTACTCAAACCCAGTTCAAACCTAGTTTAAAGCCCCTTCACTTATCTGGAAAGTCCCAGACCAAAGATACTTATTCCCTTCTTTGTCAGATAGAACTCCTCAGCCCTGAGTAGACCAGGCTTGGCAGAGTGAGACCCGTGGTCTGAGTATCACCCTTGACTATGGCATCATTGCTCTTACCATTTGTTGACCTACAGATTTGTCTGGCCATTTCACGTTGCCTGGCTTTAGTCAGGCCGAGTACTCATTTATGACTGTATTTCACACAGACATTGATCTGCTGAGATGGATAAAACCCTCACATTATAGTTGATACAGAAGGGAAACACCTGTCAGCTTGACTTTATGAAAGGAAGGTCCTGCTTGACCAATCTTATCTCCTCCTATGACATGGGGACCCACTTAGTGGATGAGGGAACGGCTGTGCGTATTGTCTGCCTGGACTCAGGCAGTCTCCTGTCCCAAGTAACAAGTGACTGGACAAGAAGAAATAGCTTCAAGCTGCACCAGAGAAGGCTTAGATTGGATACCAGGAAAAATTCTCCACTAAAAGGGTGGTCAGGCATTGGAACCAGCTGACCAGGGCAGGGATGGAGTCACCATCCCTGGAGAGATTTAAAAGAGGTGTGAATGTGGAAGTTGGGGATAGGGTTTACTGATGGCCTTGGCAGTGCAGGCAGAATGGTTGAACTTGATGATCCCAAGGTTCTTTTACAACCTAAATGACTTTATGATTCTATCCAACCACACAGGATGCATTCTACCTGGGGTTTTCCAAAGCACTCCATGTAGTGACAGTGAGTCTGTGATCCTCCTTTGTGAACTGCCCTGTGGAGAGGCAGGCTGTAATGAGAAGGGTTGCCAAAATAATTCTGTAATGCTGTGAATGGTTCTACAAGCTACACACATTACTGAGCTAAATTAATTTCTTCTGTACCTGACCAGTAGTTGAGGAATCTTGCTTAACGGACTGGGAGTAGCTTGTTTGTTGGATCTATAAAATATTGTTACTTAAACAGTCCAGTGAGTTCCTCTGAAACGAGTTCTCTTTCCTCTAAAGGGTTTTCTTTCTAACTGGAGTTATTGATCACTTTGACTTTAGACAGGAAATCATCATGCGTTAGCAATCACCAAAATGGTCTTCAGTCCCTAGAGTTTATTCCCTGACATGTCACTGATTGGAATTTTTTGAGCTGATAATGTTGTTAAACTACTGTCTGATAAAAAGCACTGTAACATGCAATGTATTTTACATTTCTCATTTTGATCTGAAATTTCAAAGCAAGTACGTGTGTATTTTCAAAATGTTTCAAACACTTGCTACTACATTCTGCTGGAAAGCAGCTTTCCTTTATAGAGAGCTCTCCTTTATATGGAGGAAAAGACCATCAGGGCAAAGTAGCCCTCTTCCGCTCCAACATGCTGGGTTCACTTTATAACATGTGCTACAATAGAGAGGGTCATAGAAGTTCCTGGGTTGATGTTAGATTCCCATTGGTATCTGCCCCTTTACATCCAACTTCAGCCAGCAGGTCTAACAAAAGATCAGAAGTAGCTGGTAAAATCTGAAATTTTCCCCACGCAACACTGCAACATTAAATTTCTGTTTGCCACATAAAAACAAAACAATCTCTCTTGAAATTGTATCATGGTACTTCCACACTCACGCCTTATTGCCCAGGGTTGCAGCCACAGCAGCCTGCTCTTGAAGAGAACATGTTATTCACTCTTCTTCAACCCTGATGTGGAACAGTAGCTACATTTAGTGGTAACACAGTCCACCACTAGTAAACCTTCTGCTCTGTTTCCAAGCCTTGGAATGCAGTAGCTCCTCCCCAGCATTATCTCTCAATACAGTGACAGAGCCAAGAGAAATATGGACATGTTTGGTAAAAGTACCTATAACTCACACCTCATCAAATACTGCAATGCCTTGGTAATATAAGGGGTGAAAGCAATTGATGTCAGCACCATGAAGCATAGTGCCCAAGCCTGTTTACAGATGCCCTGGTGTGCTGCCAAGTTGCAGGACACAGCTGCTTGGATTTGATTCTGTATGCGAAACCAGAAACAAACGAAAGAGTTGTGCAAATCTGCCTGCACCATCAAATCAGGTCAGAGGGTTTTTTGATGAGTGTCTCAAATCTAAATCAAGAAGATAATCAATGGTTTGATTTTTTTTGTAAGAAACAACATTTCAAAATTTTTAACACACTTTTACAAACTGTGACGTTTGTAATAACCTTGACAGTTATCTGTCCAAGGTGAATTTAACAGGCAGCTGAAGCATAAGGGAGAATCAAATTGGTTGTTTTCCTGCCATTCAAAACCATACTGAGAACAGATTCCCCGACAGCTCATCAGGGGAGAGCAAGAGTTCTCAGTTTGAGGAACATTACCAGGATAGTACCAGGGCTGCGGAACGTGGCTAGGAGGGGACGAAGTTCACATATGTTCAGCTTTAATGCTCTGCACACATATACACACAGAACATCCCTTTGGGAAATTACTGTCTTAAAGGAGTGACATGCTAGGAACACTGCTGGTGCTCATGGCACAAATTCTCTGTGGGAGCTACCTGCTTGATTCTGGGTAATGCCTGGGTAGGGAACCTGACAGAGTCCAGTTCATCAGTGTGCCAGTACTGAAAGGATGAAGAACGGAAACACCTCTCGCACAAGGAAAGCACAGAGCCTTCTAGCAGGGCCTGCCTGTTTTTTAGACTACGTATTTTCAGTGATGTCACTGAAGAGTCTTGCTCTAACTTAACCAAACACAACTCTTTGAATCCATGGCATTTGCATTGAAAACATCCCACTTGAAAAAATGTGTGATTGAGGCATTAATGAAGTGCCCTCTTGAGCTGCAGCCTAATTTATGGAGAACACAAATCCATGAAGAATGGCTTAGCTTTCACAAAAATCTTCAAGACTTCGAGAGTAATTTCAAATTTGCAGAGCAATTTAAGAAAATGTTATTTGCAGGATTTGACTGCCTCAGCAAGACACCACAGTATCAACACTAAACTATATAAGGGCTCAGAGGCTTGTGATAAACCCAGGCTTAGTGTGTCTGGCTGGTGCTATCTCTTTTTGTATGGATGACCAGTATTGGCCAGGTCTGTGTAGTTCAAAGAGCAGCAATAACGACGATTTTTTAAAGATCTGTCCTAACAAGAATATTTACCAATTTACTGCTTTTCTCAGAATCAGCAAATTCACAGTAATTTTCCAATCTCCATATTGTATGCGGGAAGCAGTGTGCACCCCTTTCCTCCAAGAACAAAAAAATGCCCAGTGTAGCTTCAGACATGGATAACACTAGACAGCACTTTTCATACTTATCTTTTTCTTTGTATGCATTATTTTAAGTCTACCTATTAGCAAACACTTCCTTTCCATAAGCTCTGAATTTATAACCCTCAGCAGAGGCTGAATAAGCCAAAGTCAACACCCCACTAACCTCCCATTTCATGTTCCTCAGGGTTATACAGTAAACTTCAGTAGCCACAATTTGTTTTCATCTCTTAAATCAGCTGATAAAATTTCAAGAGTAATTTCCACTTGTTCTGCATTATGGAGTTGTAAACATTTATGGGGATGTGAAAAACTGGCCATCAAGAACACTAATGTGCAGATTTTTGCATCTCACACCATTTTTGCCCTGTTGAGGCATCTCTGACACCTCCCTGGCAAAGCCAGGATGAGGGAGTAGAGACAGTGGGTGGTTTGCTTGGAGCAGAACGTAAAACAAGTTCAAAATTAAACCACATTTTTTCCAAGGTATCAAATGTAATTTCTTATACTGAAAAGGGCAGTAGGCTCCTGGGGAGGGAGGGACAGAGGCTAAGACTTAACCTTGGGTCCTCTCAGCTCAGCAGCTTCAACAGGATGTTTGCAGCAACATTAATCAGCATGAAATAATGAGGTTATGAGAGGCGTCGTGCGATTTCTTTATTTCATCTTAATTATAATTTAAAATTTTAATGTCAGGAATTTGACAAGGGTTTGAGCAAGTGGAATTATTGCCTCAACAGCAATTAACATCAGGCAGAGAAATGTGCTTAATCCCAAAGGAAAGGAACGAATGTGCTCTGTAACAGCAATGCAATTCTAATTGTTCTGCTGGTGGCTGACAGCAAATGGGCGGGTTCAGAAGCCCAATGCTCCTTCCCAAACACGTGTCCCTGGTCTCCAGCCAGAAGTAGGCCCTACCACAGGGTCACTTTCAGCAAATGCCAGGTTTTTGGGAAAGGAGCATCTGAGCCCACTGGAAGGCAAGGTGCACCTATAACTGGAGCAGGTATTACTAGGTTGTGATGCTGGGCACGTTCCTGCAGCAGGACACAACAGTGGTCTTGCTGAGAAGGAAGAGACAGGGAAGGTTCTCCCAGATGTGGCACTGGGGGTTTCTCTCTGATTCCTGGTCTTGTACAGCCAAAGCACGAAGCCCAACAGAGGCCTTATCCCTAAAACATTACACTGGAAATGTCTCACCCCTGTGGGAGGGAGAGCATAAGGCCCAACCTGGGCAGAGAGAACGAAACAGCCTCATGGTTTGGATTATTCCCAGGACTTGACTCTCATCCCTGTGACTGCATAGGATCATTACATTTGTGTGAGGCTGTGCTCCTTAATGGGATATCCTGACAGCATGGCCTGAGACCAGCACTGCTCCTTGGACACCTGGGTGGGCTGAGAGCCAGTGTCACACTGCCTCCTTTTCTCACTTGCAGCACATCACACTTCCTAAGTAATGTATATGTCTCAGAAAACCTCTTATTTAGACCTTACAGATGCCAGGCCATAGTTGTAGCAAGCCTACATCCATTCACTTGGCAGCCTTCACAACATTAAAAAAATTGCTAAAATACAGGGGTCAGATTTCATAGGGCATCTCAGGCTGTTGGGAGAAAGGACCAGGCAGTATTGATTCATGAAATTTAAAAGAATTAGTAGAAATTAAAATGAAGACTAGAATGAATCATTACCGAGGTAAAGGTTGCCTAGGTAAAGGACATGACAGAGACTATTGACAGAGGAGAAGCTTTCCAAAACCAATCTGTAAAGTTCTAAAAGAAAGAAGACAGTCGTGTGATGATAAGTCTCTCTGCACAGCAGAAGAGATTTCTGTTTCTCTGGCAGCAGACCTGTTTTCTTTAAAACATCACCTTTTAAAAATCATCTTTTATAGGCAAGGTGATTAATAACAGAGATTGGAATAGAGCAGTGCTGTTCCTTAGTAGTGCTCAATGAGCAGGTGTCATAGTAGATTGGCATTAGTGTGGGTACTTAACCAGAGATAACAAATGGGATTTTTAAGTATAAATCTTCTCATAGCAAGTTGTTTCTAGAATGAATATGAGCAGGGAAACAGTCTGTTAACTCAATTAGTTGTAACTGGGTATAGAATTACACTGCATTTATACCCCTAACAAAAGAAAAGCCTTTGCTTTGATGGAAAAAGGGTTTATATCACAACAGCTGGTATGATGTCAGGCAGAAACTAGGAACAGAAATTGGAATTGCTTTTCTAAAACCAGCAAAAGCACCAATAAGCTCATTCTCCCTCTTAGCAATAACTTAAACCTTGTTTTTGGAAGTGCCACCAACATTTCCATGAGGCTGCATTAATGAGGTTTCAAACCATTTGACATATGTCATGTACTTCCTTAGTTCTTGTTTACACATATGTTAAGGAGCTAATCTATGCAATTTGCGTTGAAATCTATTAGGAAATGGCAGTTTCACAGTGAAAAATCACTATCTCTCCTTTAGAACTGCCCCAATACAGCACCTCATAAGGCAAACCAAAGTCAAAGGCTGCACAGATCTGGCACTCAAGGAAAAGGACAAGCCCAGATCATTCTAACAAAGACCATCCCCTTGGCTGTTGTCAGCTCTGCCTTCAGCATTTCCACCTGGTGAGCAACAGCAGGAGTATGGATTCTGTCAAGTCAGACTTTGAGCACATGAGATGTGGTCCAGCCACAGGCTGGAAGTGGACATGTGAATTACGGGCTTGACATTGAAAAGACAGAATTAGGCTGTGATGCATGCTATAGTGAGTAATTTGAGTGTCTCACAGAATCAAGGAATAACTGAAGGTGGAAGGGACCTCTGGAGCCAAAGAATTTAATGGAGGATTAACTGGCACAGGTATATTTGTTTTCCATGCTGCACAACCCCCCCAGCAGTTTAACTCCAGTGTAGAGTGAACTGATGAGCTTGTTTTCCAAAGACCAATACTTCTCCTGTGAATTTCCTGCTCAAATTCAGAATTGAAACTCAGCACAGATACCAGCTTATGTGCTCAACACTCCCATTCAGCTGGCTTTGACTGCAGTCTCCCTGCCCATGTCTTCAGCTGCCTGACACCTGCTGGCAGCAAGTCCTGAGCCCCTGATGGTCCGAGAGCCTGATGGCCCTGTCACCCTGCTGCAGGTGCTACAGGCACCCCAGCTACTGCACTGCTTTGCAGGATGCACTGCACACAGCTCTAGCTCAGGCACCTGCCAGGGATAAACCATACAGAAACGTTTGGGAAAAGCCTGGCAAGGAACAGAGCATGCCTGTAAATGTGAGAAGTTTGGCAAGGAACAGATCATGTCTGTAAATGTGACTGCACAATTCTGGGCCTACATAGATACATTTTTAAAGGCCTTTCTCAGCACCTTGCTTCTGAAAAACATTACCTTGTGACCACACAGATTTTGCCTTTCTGACCTTGTGCTTTAAACAATTACTCTTCCAGGTGAGTCTTCCTCTACCCCTGAATTAAGACTTGAAATTTAAATAGCCAAGCACTGTGCAGCTGGATATAGGGAATTTGACTAATAAAAGCAATGGTGCCAGGGTTCACTGTTTAAAACCACATCAGAGAAAGTGTTGAGCATGGGTAGAACAGCAGGGCCAATACCAGATTAAGGAATCATTATACTGAGCCCTCACCATCTGAGAACAACTTTTGAAATAGACAACACAACAGAATAACCACTTGCTGGTTTGTGTCACCTTCTCATTGTTTGATGTTCAGTGAATAAACACAGCCTCTTACTGCACGACTTGGGGAGGTTTTGTAAACTTTAGCAAATTGTCCTGCGGGCTTCATAGAACATAGACACAAAAAATAGTTTATATGTTCTGCCAACAGCACTGGAAAACATTTCTTAAGCACAAAGCACTTAAACTGGTCTGTTTTCTATGCAATAGTGTCTGGTATTACTGTTTTAACAGTAATTATTGGGAGCAGAGAGTGATTTATATCTTCACATCCTTCTCTCATTCCTTATCTAAGCATAGCACAGCAGCTCAGCCCTGGGGGCCCAGGATTCATGCTGGGATGTGGAAGAGCAGCGTGGAGGAGCCATGGCTGAGGTTTGGTCACCAGTCACATCTTGGGCTTGGGAGATGTCAGATGGAAGGAGAACACACGGCTTGGGGACCTCTGCAGGAGCTGTAAGCAGGTGTAGTCACAGAAAGCGTGGTGCTTGGCATCACATGAAAAATCTAAAGCATCTCCAAAAGCTACGAGGTTTAGCTACTCCCAATGCACTACAACTTACAGTGTATCAGAGTATTCCTAGTGCTTTATGCTCTTTGATCCTGTTATGGCTCTCCTGTTATTTTAAAGTCATTACTCATGAAATAAAACCCTTATTTAAATGTGAAATTACAGCTCCCTTATAGCAGAAACTTATGGAAAATGAGGCATGCAGGGCTGATTGAATTTGAGCTATTAAACAATTACAGATTTACTGATGATGGACTACCATGTGCTTCCATTAAAGAAACAGAAATTTCAATGAGTCTTACTGATTAAGGATGTGAGCTAATGACCTTTTTATTTAATTGTATTTTTAATATATTTTATATAGTTGCTGGCTCAAGGTCCAGCAGTGAGATGCCTAAAAGTGAAGTAGTAATTTTCTATGTGACAAATTATTTACATTGCCTGTACTTTGAGTTTGAGGTAGAAGACTTTAGAGAATGCAAGAAATTAATTACTGAACATCCCTCTTTCTATCCTCTGTTAGCTAACTGCAGTGAAAAATACAGAAGGAGATTACTGATAGGTAGATATGTAACTTGATGGTAAACTCCAGTGCAGAATCACCTACAGACACTAGTAACCAAAGAGTGTGAGAATAAAGCCAAGTGATCTGGCCCCTTCTACAGGGGCAGATCCCTCTCTGCATCCTAAAACCCCACCCCTGCAGAATAGTAGTTTTGTCCAAACCACCATTATTCTAACACTAGAGATAGGCAAACACTGCAGCCAAGGCAAAACCTTCCCAAAAAGATAAAATAACATGTTCAACTGGAAACTCCTTGTCTTTCCATGCAGATTATTTTTTCATGGGATAGAAAACCTGTACTGTAGATTTTCTGACCCTGGGAGCTGTATTGATATGAATTTTAGCACAATAGATAACATAAAGTCAACCCAAAGTGGGCATGGACTAGAAGAACCAGAGTTTACTCATTTTCAAGACTAGAAGTTGAGTTATGGGGCAAGGGAGGGCTCAGAGTGGCTCACAAGTGACATTTTTCACATGAAAAAAAAAAGATGCATGTAATTAACACATAAACATCTTCCTCACATGGAAGTGTAGAAAATAGAAAGGTATAAAAGTATTTTGGCACACATGCTATTTCATGAAGCCATTCTGGTAATTTAGCTTTTTACTTTTCTGTACTTTGCATACATGACTGTTGTTGAAACATAGTTCCTTCCCAGGAAAGGTAAAAAATAATTGATTGAGATAACATGAGAAGAAACTAGAAATCCCGGCGTTTAATTTAAAATTACATGAAAACTGAGAATAGCCAAATTATGTGTGGAAAAGCCTTACCTTTTCTAAAACATCGCCTTTCCTGGAGAAGGCAGGGCACCCGCGCAGCACCAGGAGCTCACACTGCCAACAACGCTGGGAATCTCGATGTTAACTCCCACAGTGAGACAAACCCGGTCTCCCTACTGAAGCCAGACCTTCCCTCGGTGTCTGCTGTGTTTTGCCAGAGGAGGTCAGCAGCACCCAGCGCCGCTCAAGTTTCCGACTGCATCCACGTGGAGTGGCACAAAGGAAACTCCCTTTTGCCAGTTCATCTGAAATGTTTTAGACCATTGCTATATTATCCAGACGTATCAAAACTGGGGCTGCAGGAAGCACAGCTCTACAGTCTAGCTCATGGCACAGATCACATGGGAGAGCAACAATTCTCACACACTTAAACATCCTTAAAAATGCTTCATTTTATTCCAGTTCTCTGTGATTTTGATCCTGCCAGAGCATGGAGCTGTTGGTGAGGGGAAGCACAGGAGTGTTTGATGGGCAGAGCAGGTTACAGCTGCTGTAAGTTTTTCCAATGTATATTTGCATTTCACCAGCTGAGTGCAGTTAAAGAGCTGTTTGTGTTGGGCCTTACAAACCTGATTATTTTACACCATCAGGCATAGTCTTAAAAGCCCTTTACATTTACCACCTACTGTTCCTATTAGCAAATTTCCTCACAATTTTCTGTCAGTTGACCTCAAATGCACCCCCTCAATGGGTTTATTGTCACAGTTTTAAGACAGCACTTCTCTTCTAAAACATTTTCCCTAAGAAAAAAACGTTAAGGCCACTGCAAATAAATTTAAGCACCATCGTGCATCCCTGCACAACACACCTGGGGAAACTGTCCTACCCTGACCTGCTGATGGTGTTCCTCTAGAGGCTTTCCTCTCTTTTCACTGGCCTTTGCACCAAAAGTACTGGATTTTTCCCAGAGGTCTAAACAGGCAAAATCGTGTGACAGCTCCAGGACAGCCCTGCCTGCTAAATTGTTTGATTCTTCAGCTCTGGCCCTTTTTTGTGCACCCAGGCACACCACTAAGGTAGCTGCAGCATTTCTGTTTGTGCCAGTGTAACTCTAGGGCTTGGCTGTGCAAATACTTCTTCTTTGGGCTGCTACCAGGGAATAAAAAAGGAAAGATCTTGCAGCTCGATCTCAGCTTTGATAGAGATAAAATGTCTCATTCAATCTGGAGGTAAAAGCCACTTTCAAGCATTGGAAAGTGGCTGGAAGCATCACCCAACATCTGGAAGAGCGGAACATGCCAAGAACCCTCTAGCAGACCTGTGGTCGGGGGCTGGTCTTCCTCTCCAGCTCTGACACCCCAGACAAGCACCCAGACCAGAGGAATTTGCAGATTCTTCCCCAGACCAACTATTCCAGTGACTGGCAGGTACAGATGAGACTCATTCTGGTGATTTACATGGAAAAATGCAGATTACAGATCCCCATGCTGTTGCTGAAAGTAAACACTGCCTCATCCTAAGCAACACAATTGTTTCAATAATTGTCTGTTAATTTTCAGGCATCTTCACTGCTTGTTACTTTCAGCTATATATGTATACAAATATATACGTACGTGCACACACAAATACTTCAAATATCTTAAATTACTTAGCAGAAATAGTGAACATTCTATCTTTCTACCTATACAGTGCAAAATAATTGGATGAGGACAACAGAGACTGAGAATTATGAGCCACAAAAGAAGACATTGTCTCAGATTTGATATGGCTCCAGCCCACCCAATGCCTGTCTTCTCCAAAAGCAGAATGAATTTCCCACTGGCAAGCCAAACCCATCCAAGCCAAATGCTTTAAATTTTAATTTAAAATTACATGAAAACTGAGAATAGCCAAATTATGTGTGGAAAAGCCTTACCTTTTCTAAAACATCGCCTTTCCTGGAGAAGGCAGGGCACTTCTCAGAGTCCCTACGTGTGCCAGCACAGCCATCGCCTTGGGCTGCCCTTGCAGTTCAGACCACTGCTGCACATGCTTAAAGATGCTTTTAGCAGTGTCGGCTTTTACACGGGGCTGCAGACAGAAATGGCACAAGACTGACTGGAAAGAGTAAGTAACATCTGCCACAAGAATTTAGGCTCCTGACACCTTCGAATGCTTTTCAAAATGTTTACTAAAATCTTGCCTGTAGAGCATCATCTCAGAGCTGAGATTTACTCTACGGAGAAACAATTCCCCTCACGAGGCAGAAACCTTCCCATCCTGCCTGTCTGGCATAACCAAACACATCCTGCTCTGGTGTCACACAAACTCAAGAGGGACAAAGTCAATCTCTCCACCTTCTTATAGTGTTCACCATGTTAACTCCCATCCTTTGCTGGTTCCCATGATGCCGCTGAGTTATGAGCCCCAAGTGCCTCTCTGTTCCCTGAAGCTTACTCTCATTTATGCCCCTGCCAATAATAATAAAAAATATTTTTGCTGGAAATTTTTTTTTCCATGGCACAAAGCCATAGATGTAACCTTGTTAAAGGCAAGCAGCTGCTTTTGAAAAATACTGCTTTCTGTTGTTCAGACCAAGTGACATGCTACATATCAACAGTATTATCACCAAGCTCAGGATGCCAAACTGCTGCACAGTCTGGAGAATTTTCTTTTGAAGAATTAGCCAAAGAATTAAGCAGGAAATGCAGAGTGGGTTATTCAAACATCAGTGGAAATCCAAAATATGTGGTGGGCACATTGTGGAACACCACTGGAACAGTAAAACAGAAAGGGTTTGACAGTTCAGTGCTGACAACATGGCTGGCACTTTAGGAGGGAGACGAGGGTGCTCTGCCTCCCTGCTTTTACCAAATAAAGAGTTCCAAAAAAACCCATCAGAGAAGACATCCACACAGTAGAAGATCTCAGAGTTAGATGTAAATCCCATTCCCTGTAAACGGGGAAGGAAATGACATGATGTATGCAGATTACTATTTGTCAGCTTCACAATAAATGGGTTCTCAGAAGGGATTTGACTTGAATGAGTAAGTGAAACTCCTCTTAGCAAAAGGAGCTAAGACCTAAAAAGCAAGACTTTAGTACTTTTTAAAGCACTGAATTCCTTTTACTTATTTCTTTGTAAAGCCTTTGCCATTTTTGTTGCCTGCGGTTAATAGCAAAGGCTGGTTCGCCCCTGTGCGGGGATGGCTGGAAGGTGCTGTGGGCACTCTCCATGCTGGCTGGACTCAGGCAGATGAAGCTGAGGGAGCACAGCATTGGGGTCACTGGGGCCATGGGGCAAACCTGGCAGAGCAAGGAGGATTACACACTCCAGTAGCCCATGAGCAGGCTCTGGGGCTGCTGCAGCTGCAGGCAGACCCAGGGGTTCAGCCTGCCCTAGGGACAGGAGGGGCAGAGCTTGCCTTGTACCTGCACTGCACAGCATCTCCCCCAACCAGAGATAATAAAGCACTGTTTAACTATCTGGTTTATGAGACAGCGTCATTTGTAAAGCATAAGGGGGTTGTAAACGAGGAATGTGTCTGCACCATACGGCAGTGGAGCATCATGGTCTCGCAGCTCAGTTTAGTTCCTCCCATTTCTCATTTTAATTTTTTTTTTCTTTTAATACCCAACTTCCCCTGCATACAGCAAGGCTAATAGCGTAACAGACTTTTCCACTAATCTTTGATCACAAGAAATAATTATGGCTAATTGTTCTCCTCCTAGAACAGAGAACAGGTTCTGCTCATTTATAGGCGGGCTGTGGGATTTGTTAGTCTGTTTTCTTTTGGAAAGGGCATAGTTGAAGAGGATTTCAAGGCAGGTGGAGGCCAATTTAGCCTAACATAAGGGATCCAATTTCAGCCCTACATGTAGGTATTTCCCCAATGAGAAGATGCTCGCCTGGAGCACTTCTTTTACCTTCACATCAACAGAAATCCACTCACGCGTGTCTGGACACCTAATGGTTGTGTTTGCTGCACCAAAGCACTAACAAATACTAAATCACAAGAGGCCAGAGGCTGTCAATGTGGCTGGACTATCCTGCTGGATATTCCATGAAGCAGGGTTACCTCAGTGCCAGACTACGTGGACTAGCAGGAGGTGGACTAGGTCATGCCAACACTACCTTCAGAGTCTGCAAGATTTGGGAAAAAGGTGAGCTAAGGTGAGCTAAGGTCTGCTGGGAAAATATGAGCAGATTTCACCCGAGCAGGGGAACTCTGCAGCCTGCCGTGACTCGTAAGTGATATCAGTGTGAGGCAGCACACAAGACCTGTTCCATCAGAGACAGGAGCTTCTCTTGTCACCCACCTGGAGCCCCTGTGGTCAACTCTGTTATGGCCAGAGCAGCAGCAAGCAGGTTACCAGATTTTTATGAGAGGTGCCTTTTTCCGTATCTCACAGTCATTAAAAGGTCAACTTTCCATAAATCCTGTGTCTCAGAAAGTCTGGACATGTATGCAACTCTCTCAGGAGCTTGAGGTGGAAAAAACACTTAGGATAAAAAAATGTTCAGAGAAGGAAGTTCCAGTCCATTTCCCCAATCTTTTGGGACAGGAAAACCATGCTCTGTAGCACATACAAACCTCGCATTTAAGGACTAAAACTCTGTGACACATAACTTCTCTTACTCCCACTGCATATTGTTTTTCCTCCTCCTACACTTGGAGATGGGAAAGGAAAGGGCCAAGTAGATGGGGAAGGAGCATCAGTTGCTGGAAGTAGTAAACAGGGAGTTTTTATCAGCTAAAGGAGGGCAATGGCAGGTAGTCAGCAGCGTAGAGGGGGCCATGGTGTCTTAACTGCAAACCATCCAGTGCACATCGCTATTTTAGAAGAAGCTTTTAAAAGCTCGTCTGTGAAGATTGAACGGTGGTTCGAGATGGCTCCCTCATGAAGCAGCACCCGGATTCTTCAAATAATAGATCAGCATAAAATTTTCTCTTTCACCACATGAAGTTTAATCCCCTTCTATGTTTAACTCTTGAGTAGATCAGTATCATTTGCAGTCACAGCTGTGGAAAAAGTCCCACCACTTGAAAGATCAGGAAAAATTGAGAGACCAGGGCTCCAAAAGAAGCACTTCTCTGAATAAAACTCCTTTGGCAAAAAAAAAAAGTTACGTTCAGGAATTATCTTAAACTGTAAAATACATTATCTCTCTTTAAAAAAATAAATGCTGTGCTACTGATATCTGGTCAGCTAATGGCCCTGAAGCATGTTCCTGCTGTCCAATGCACCAATCTCATGCTCCGTCCACGTTGGTGGCCCTGAAGGCCATAACCAGGAGGAGATGAATTTTCCACCTGCTGTCATTCCTGCCTCTGCTGAGAAGGATGCCAAGCACGAGCATGACATCTATTTTCCAACAGATATTGGATTTACACTGCCAACTTATTAACTCACTAATGAATAATAAGAAGGAAGGACCTTCCAGCAGCACAGGCAGAGAGCATATAGTATCAAACACTCATGTAGGTGACTGTAAATATCAACTTTTCTCAAGATAAAGTGATCACCATGTGGGACTGTATACAGAGCATCAGCTTGCAGCTAAAAGTAGGGCTGGCAGGAGATCTTTGGCCACAATAAATGCTGTTTTTCCAAGCCTTAAACCTGCTGCTGCTGAGCAGAAGGGATGTCTGGGACTTGGTGAGGGTTCTGAAACTCTCACTCAAACTCATGTTGATGCCAAGAGTGCCCAGATGCCTTCAGGCTTGTGGAAATCTGGGTTCAGTGTGTCTCAACTAAAATCAATCAACTCCCCCACACCAAAATCTAAGAGAGTTTTCTTTAAACCTGCCTAGTAATCATTGCTACCCGTAACTATCAGCAACCAAAGGATGACACAAGCAGTATGAAACCCGCTGTGAAAACGGATGGAAAATTCAAAAAACTAAAAACCTGGTCATCTGAATTATTTACAGAAATCTGTTTCTGTTTCACCGATCTGTGGCACTCAGAGGAGAGAGGGAGGAAGGACCACTGGAGCAAGGCTGTTCCATGTCTGCAGCACATAGAGCACACGCTGAAGAATCACTCCAGGCCCACAGTGAGTGCACAGTAATTAGGGGAAGGCAGCATGTGCCTGTGCTAATTGTAGCAGCCAGCTGGGCCAGAATGTTTCCCTGCTATTCCCAGAGCCACCGGCACCGGCAGCCCAGGGAGGCCTCAAGGCATACACAAAATGAAGCTCTTGGTACAGGTTGCTGTTTCCAAAGACATTTAAAAATGCAGTCCCCATCAGGGTAAATGTAATTTATTTCCTCCCTTAACGTGGGCAAACCTTTCTCATTAAGACATGGGCATTAATGCTGTCTTGAAAGCATGGCTCAGAATCCAAATAGGGCTCTCAATTGTTTCAGAGAGGCTGGAAGATATGGAACTATATCAAAAATATTTATTGGATGTAGCAGCACAAAAGTCTCTTGCAGTCTAGCAGTGAGGGGATGCATCTTTGGTCCTGTTGTAGAATGAAAAAAAACATAAGTCCTTAAGAAAAAGCCTGTATTTCTAGGTAAACAGCTGCAGAATGAAATCAAACTGTAATGGCAAATGTGAAAGAAATAACAAGGATCAACCATTCTTGATCTGCAGATAAAAATGTTTTTAGCTTGATGATGGTATTTCACATTTTGTGTCTTTTTATCTTAACTAAGTGATTAAAAACCAGCAAGAGAAGTCCTGCAGCTGGGTAATCCTGCCATGATTCCCCGTGGAGCTGGGCTGTCCCTGCCCCGCAGGACAGAGCCCAGGGCACGGCACTGCCACCCCTCAGGCTCTGCACAGGGCAGCTGCTCCAGAAGCACAGCTGAACCCCGGCGTGGCGCAGAGGGTTTCATTTCCAAGGCTTTCTGCCAGCAGAAACCTCAGCCTGCCAGAGAACTCCCCACAGATCTCCTCAAGGCCTCACCAGGGAACACATTCAGTACCTTAAAGAAGACTTAGCTTGTGAACTAGTTGCTGAAGTTTCACTTGCAATTACAATTTGTGCAGAAGGGGTTGAGGACCTTGTGATTGCTATTCATGGCACATCTTAGAAGCAGCCAAATTAAAATCCTTATCATTAAGGAGCTGATAGCTCCTGTAATTGCAAGCATCTTTCTGTGTTAGCTGGAGGGAGTGGCATGACACACTGGCTAAGAGAAGCGGATCTGTTCATAAAATAGGAAAACTTCTAACCAAAGAGATTTTCCTGAACCATTAAATCCTTTAAAGAACGTACTAATTTAAAACAAATTACTTACATAATTTGTGCTGTCAATACAAGAACATTCTTCTAAGTTAAATTTTTTTGCCATGTACTTCTCTAACTCACTTTCCTGCCTGACCTAAAGTGCATCCATTCATGACTGTAAAGAAAAATTTTATCCGTGAGGGATGAGTCACACCTCTACTGTCCTTCAGGCTAAACCAAGTTTCCCTTTACCTTCATTTTTTAAGAGCTGATGAGTTAAACAATTGATACGTAGATCCATTTGACCAGAATAATTTAAAAACAAATATTAAAATATTCTCATCTCAGGCACCTGTCCCCTATGTGGTTATGATTCTCTGTGAAACGATGATCTGTCACTTGAGGGAGAAAATCCAGAGGGATACAGAGCTGGTGCAGGTTTAAACAGGATTGTTCATATCTTTTGAGGTCAGAAAAATAAAATGAAAATATAGAGATAATTGCATCATGCACTAAGGGATTGGCAAGTTTTGCAGAGCTCATTTTGTGAGTGCAGTGCTAAAATGGGGGGGGGTGGTGGTGGGGGGGTGGTCTAGGAAGAGGCTGCAGCACACAGCCAGCCAGGCAACCCATTTACCATAAGCAGTGACAGCCCGAGCCCATGGGGGAGCGGCCGAGCCACCAGCCAGCCTGGTGCAGCACCACAAAGAGCTCTGTTACTTGCAGACTGTGTCCTGTTTGGAGAATTCAGCTCAAGACTAAAATTAGTAAGTGGTCTGACTGGATAAGGTGACTCTTCTAGCCTTAGGACTGCTCAGACCAAGGTTTAATACCAATCTCAGATCTCTCATTCAAGAGATTTATTTTAATATGGGGACAGTTAATGTGGCTGTGAGCTAAAACATCCAGCAGCTGCCACCAGAATTTCAATACCTGCTCTTGCTTCCCATAGGGATTCGTACCAAAGAAAGTATGTTCTTAATGCCCTGGAGTCGTTACACTCTTTATGTGAGCTCACAGCAGCAGATGGGAAGTGACACAGCCCAAACAAGAGCAAGAAGGAGAAATAGCCCAGGTCTGCAGTGGGGCAGGAGCAGGAGAGGGCCTCAGGATTGGGATGGAGAGGGCATCTGGGAGGCCCCTCACCAACTCGGCACCCTCAGCAGCACCCACTGCTGGAATTCAAGGAGAAAAATGAGTTACTGGAGCAGTTCTGTTGATGGAGTTCAATCTGGGAAAACACCTGAGGCAGATGACAAATGCAAGCAAAACTTCTTTACTTTGCCTTTCTACCGATGCAGCCTAAGATTCCAGAGCCCCATGTAACCAGAACAGACATTTCTAGGTAATTAAATGACCCATAATTTCAGCAAACACTCAAAAGCAAACATTCACGGTCTAAAAATCTCTCCTGTGAATGCTTAGGAACAAACAACTGATTCACAAAATAACATGGAAACAGAAATAAAGGGGGCCTAAATCTGAAATCAATAATTGCAGCAGCTCGCTTTCACAACCATTTGGCAGGGAATATTTAAGGAAACAGCAACTATAATGAAAAATATTCAAAGAAGCACAAGAAACAACAACAAAAACTAAGTGCTATGAGACATTCTATGATTTGAAGGCATTTTTGTTTCCACAAAATGAAAATGAGGTTTATCCACTGCAAAAAACCATGATAGCAATGTTTGTGCATCCAAACAAATGGTGAGAAGCTCCCTGGAAAACACAGCCTGCAGTGCCTGGATGGGATGAGCCTGGGAGCTGAGCATGCCTGCTGTAGCCCACAGTGATTCCAGTGCTTGAGCCTCTGGGCTCTGCCTTGTCTGCTGGTTACATTGCTTGGTCAAATAAAACACGAGATTCCTCTGGTCAAACCTTGTCCCCTTGGATCATCTTAGGTAACAGCACTAGAAGCTGCTTTTTTACTGTTGGTGCTCTGATTGTCCAGGGTTTATTTAGTCTATAGATTGCTGTCCAGAACAGAAGTCCAATTTTTATTAGATTTCAGTTGCCACAGTACACCAAGAGTGAAAGGCAGTGTTTTACTGGCTGGATTTGGTTTCCCTCCCCTTCTACATGTACCAGGTCAGTAACGGTGGTGGGCAACTAAATGAGCCAGAAGGGCAGTGACTGGGTTCACTTAGGGCAGGAAGAAAAAAATCTTCTTAAGCCATATGCAAAGCAGCTTAAGTCTTGAAAAAATCTGCATTCCCCAGGAAATGTATCGATACATGAACAAAGGTCAGTGATGGCACATCAGGCAGTGCTGAGCTCAGCAGTGCCCTCCTCGCAGAACACAGAAAATGGATAGATCCTTTTGGATTATCAGATTAAGCATCACCTGAGAAAACAAACTTCAGTCACAGACTTTAATGATCCTCTTGAACCACCATCAATCTTTACTGCTCATTAATTGAATCTGCTCTTTCGCTGATGATGTGCTGGGTGAATGTGTATGTGACACAATCCTGCTTCATAAATTCTTTAAAGCCACAGGAACTTGACCATAAAAGCACTGTGGCTGCAGTATTTGTGCAACTGATGTTAGGAGACCAAATGGGGGGTGAAGAAAAGGAGTAAAGGAATGCATGAAAACAAAGAAAGGTGATTCTGCCTGCAAACTGGCATCAAAGGAGCATTTGACACTGTCTGTTAGCTGTGGAGGCTTTCCCTTCATGACAAAAGAACCACCCTGCCCTGAATCATTCATTAAACCTCAAAAAGCAAAGGAAGCCTCTGATCTAACACAGCCATTAAACAGGACAAAATTGAATGGCACTTGTCAGAAAGGAGAAGTTTCAGGCAGACTGGCTGGTAGGCAGCATTTCAGCCTTTCACAGAGGGTCTTCCCAACAGATTCATATAAACGAGAAGTGGCTGGAAGACCTGATCCCAGGATTTAGGGGGCCACACACACTACCAAGTATGCAACACTGTATGCTCCAATAACTACGAGGCAAAGGCTCAGTGATGCTGAAAGCATCTATAGGGTAGGGAAGGAGGACCAAACTTCTGCGGATAATGATAAACATTTATATTTGAAACTTCTTCCAGGTGTAGCACAGAGGTATTTGGGATCTGAACCACCTACATGCACAATGCAAGAGTAGGTGGTGAAAGTGCCTTTTAACTTGTCAGGAATACATGTCTCTGTGAATGAAATAAGAACTCTGTGGAATGTTACATCTTCTATAGCTCCTCATAGCTACAAGCTAAACACAAGATTACCATTTTCAGAACAGAAGATGGGGATTCCTCTTTGCTTTTCTTTGCTTTCTATGCAAAACAGAGATATTCTAGGAAGAAAAAATATATTCAGAAACATTTCCCAAATATTTATTGTTTACATCTTGTCTAGGAAAAGAGCCAACTATTTCCAGTCCTCTATAGAAAACATCAGAGGTGAAACCTTCTAAAACATCCCTGCCTACTGTCAAAAGCATATGAGCCAAAGAAAGAGAAAACACAACGTAAGTACTGCTGTAGGTATTTGTCCTGCCCCAGCCTGGGATTCCAATAAAAAAATGATTCTATTTAAGCAGTCTTTTCTTGTTTTTCTTTAATGAACATGGCATGCTGAAATGAACTTGGCACTGCATAAAGATGGTGTAGCTCAAAGTGAAATTAGAAGATTGTCCTAAAGGCCTAGAATATTACTAGTTAATGCTATGTTTTATAACATAGTAATAGGCCTGTTAATACTATATTTTTCATTGAACTCTGATAAACTTCTCTATAAGTATTCCAGGCATGATTTTTATTACAGCCGCATTTCCCCACTCACTTGCTGGATTTCATTTCACCATGAATAAATAACTATCCAGGGATTTTTGGCAGCTTAGTGTTGTTCTAACCCACTGGTCTTGCAATTAGCTTGTAATGTTTTTGTGAAGCCATATTCTTCTTTAGGTATCTTGAAGTCCCCAGTTATCTTCTATTATATTAAGGCTAAGGCACATTCATACACAAATAGCACTAAATTGCAAAAAACTGCTGCCTAGATGTTTTCCGTGCAGGTCTTTGAAAAGGAAAAGTTTTGTTTAAAATGTTCCACACCTGAGAATGCACCAAATCTCTAACTTCTAGAATATAGCTGTAGCTTGGTATTAAAAAACGCTGAGGTTTGCTCCCAAATCTTTCAGGAAGGATGGCTCAAGATGGGGGAGCTCATGGCATTAACAAGGAGCAAATGGGGTCTTCCTGAGAGACTGATGGTTGCCTTAGCCTTACACTCATGCTTTCACTCACTTAAATTCACATCCTGTTTTACCCCCTGAATATCCTGCTGATGCAAGGATACCAGGAATAAAAAAAAAAGATGTTTTAAGACTGACAGTGGGACTGAAGTACCTGAGGGTGTGGTAGATCCTCAGTATGGAATCCCCATGCCGAGCCAGATTCCAGGGAAAGCTGCTCACAGAGGAAGATGTGACCATCACCCAAGCTCATCAAGAGGGTTCGTCAGTCTAGTGATCAGTACGCAACATTGATGTACTCCTTTTATGCATGTATACATTCGTGTGTGTACATACTCACACATATGTATTTGTACATTCTCCAGACCATATCAGACTGAAAAACTGCTTTCCTCAGAAGGGAGACCTAATAATAGACTCATATAATGGGCTGGGTTGGAAGGGATCTTAATGATCAGCCAGTTCCAACCCCTTGCCATGGGCAGGGACACCCCCCACTAGACCAGGTTGCTCCAAGCCCCATCCAACCTGGCCTTGGACGCTTCCAGGGATGGGGCAGCCACAGCTTCTCTGGGCACCCTGTGCCAGGGCCTCACCACCCTCATAGGGAAGACTTTCTTCCTAATATCTAACCTAAACCTACTCTCCTTCAGTGTGAAGTCATCCCCCCCTTGTCCTGGCATTCCAGGCCCTTGTAAATAGTCTCTCTCCATCTTTCTTGTAGGGTCTCTTCAGGTCCTGGAAGGACTCACCACACTTTTCTCTGAGTGGAAAATTACAACTGCACCACAAACTTGGTTTTTCTTTCTTCTTAAATCTGTTACCCAGAGGTGTTATCACCATTTCTAATTGGCCCAGCCTCGGCCAGTGTCTATCTTTGGAGCCATCAGAGATTGGCTCTGCCGGACATGGTGGAAGCTTCTAGTAACTTCTCACAGAAGCCACCCCTGTAGCCCCCCTGCTACCAATGCCATGCAAACCCAATACAGGCAGGAGTAAGGAAAAGCATTATGTCAGTTAAATGTGGTTTACAGCTTCATTTGGGATTTTCCTTAAAAACAGCCAGTAATAAACCTGCATGAATGGATTCACTTAACAGGAAAAACAACGCCAGCATCCCTCAGGGTAGTTGCTGGACAAGCCCACTGAGTCAGCAGCAAGACTGGCACAGTCACTGCTGTTTGCTAAGCTGACACCCAGCAGAGGCTGTGTAGCCACTCTCTGTGCTTTTGGGTCTTGCCTGGAATCACTGGAAAGTTGTTAGACCACTATAATTGTAAACATATTGATGAGAATTTAATGTTGATGAAATGTTAGTGATGAGTAATTCTGGCAGATGAAACACAGTTCGTTCACTGTATATCTAATTTTTTTAGTGCTAAATGTTTGCCTTGATTTCCTTTTCACATTGAAAAGTCAGATTTAGATAAAACTTTGTATATCAAATAGGAAAACTCTTCGAAAAATCAGTCAAATTTCTATGTAAATGCTTGTATTTGTGTTTCCCACAAAACTCTGTTTGGGGGCATAAATCCTGCTATGATGGAAATTGAAGGTGTACACCGCTCTGGGTGCCCACTTAATCATAAAACCCATGATGAAGGAGATGGGAACTATCGCTATCAAACCATTTTAACAAATGCACCGTCAGTGAACAGCTGAAAGAGATCCTACACAAAACCACAGGTATGGGAAGGTCATGTGGTTTAGGACTAGCCCAGTTTTATCATCTCTGGGTACTGAATTCAGAGCATCTGTGATATTCGGCACTGTGAGTGCCAGAACATCCTATCTGGCCAGCAATTTATTACACTGCACGCAGTGTATTACTTGTGGTAGCCACTGAAAATAACAGACAATCTCTGCGCCAACAGGGAGATCGATAATGTCCTGTGCAGCAGTGCCGGTGCACGGGTCAGCGCTGCACGAGGGGCCCCGCTCACCTCGCTTCTCCCCCCTCCATTCCTCTGCACAGCTCCACTGCGGCGGCGGCTCTTGACACGCAACAGATATGGGAAGACAGTCTGATACAACATCTGCCAGCTGCCTTTCTCAAAGAAATCGGACAACATCAATATCTACCCTCTTCCCAAGAAAAACACAGCCATAACACTATACCATAAGACAGTGTTGCCAGTACTATCCCTCTCTTCTACTGGCAAATGCAATCCTGAGCTCAAGAGACTTTGCAATTGCATTAGTTTCTGAACAACTGAGTAAATCCAGAAAAACAGATGGTGAAGAACCTGCCCTACTGCAGATCCCTGCCCAACTGCCTGAGAAGTTTTTTCCGATTTGTCGTACCTGTACCTGAGCATGCCGAGCCCTGTGGGGCGGCCAGGGGTGAAGAGGCAGCAGGCTGCAGCCAGCACCTGAGCTCCTCTGGTACCTCAGTGCTGCTCAGGGGCTTTTACAATGCTCATAGCCCATGGCTCCATGGTGAGGCTTGGGCATATGTCCCTTAGAAGCTTCACCTGTTTTAAGTAGAAAGCTGTGCTCTGGAGAGGAGGAAGGCAGCCCAATTGCTGTAATTGTTGGCAATTTATTCGCAAACAAGTCCCTGAAGGGCAATCTATTAATACATAATGTGCCTGCCAGGAGCTCAACTCATCCTGTGTAACACAGGGCAATATAAAGCACTGAGACTCCCATCAGAGAAGCTGGTTTGGAGGGCTCAGCACCTCTAACCAGTGAGCTCAGCACAGAACAAGCCAGTGAGTCCAGCTTCTGCCCCAACACTGTGGAGCTCCTGACAGCCCCAGCTGGGCAAACAGTGTGGTACCTGGAACACCAGGGATTGCACCAACATCAGCAGTACAGCTTCTCAGGGAAGAAAGCACAGAAGACAATGCTGAGGATTTTTAGTACTGTGGGGATGGGATTTGGCTACCCCTACCCACAAGCAGCTGTGCTTTTTTTTCCCCTTCCTTTTTTCCTTCTCTTCTATTTTAGTAAGGGGGGTATTTAATGAACGCAGGATAGCTGGAAGACTTACAAGGAGAGATGGACAGCAGGACAAAATATCTGTTCACCATTAAGAGTGGGAAATAGAAAAAAACACAGAGTAAAACAATTTGTTTCTTTCTTTCTCCTCATGTTGGCCCAGTGGCAGGTGAAGGCTCGGGCACATGCTGCCCCAGCCACTGCAGGGATGGAGCAAGAACCCAGGTACATGGCTGATTTCCAGAAGTGTTTTTGCATTGTTAGTGAAACTTTAAGCTCAAACAGCAACTAAAATGAAATCAAGACAATAAACTACCATCACTCTACCAAAAGAGATACCAATGTTAGGTGGGATTGAGCAGAATTCCCTGTGCTGGGCATGCTTACAGGCTGGAGGGGAATCCTTTACTATTTCACTATTTCTCTTGTTGAACAGATGTACAGAAAACAGCAACAGCATGCAGAAATCAGATTTGTTCATCTCTGAGCTTCCTTTCATATTCTTCTAAATGCAAACACCTGAGTCATCACCTTTTCTATATGTCCTGTCTGAGTTACCACCTTTTCTATATGTCCTGTCTGTGAAATGAAAACAAGGCTTTCTGAAGGTTTTCCCTGTTGATCATTTTGCTTTCCCTTTTGTTGAGAATGTTTCTGAATGGAAGGTAACAAGCTAAGGTGCTGCAGAGAAAGCAGTTAACAGCCATTCATTCTGTACAGGCAAATAAACAGAGAGCGTAAGCAAAGAGAGAAAGAAAATAAGAAGAGAGGACACACTGTACTTGCATTCCTCTCATGTTTAATCCCCAAGTGAACTACAATGGACATCTGGTACCACTGTGCCAATACTTCACTTTATGGTTGACTGATACATTATCAGATTTATTTGATGACTAGCAACTACCAATTAACACTTTAAAATTAGATTTAATTGACAATGCCTAAATTTCTCTGCTGTTTTCTTCCAGATAACGTGTCTCCAGAGATCTGAAACCCCTCTTAGAAGGGTTAACCCCTTAGTTAGGACAAATAATATTCTTCATCTCTTATCTTGCTATACCATGTGCATGTGGGGACGGATGTTTTGGCAACACGTTTGTATTCAGATTGTCACAAATACACCCTGTATCTAGGACAGCCTGAAGTACATGATTGATGGCCCTGTTCTTTAAAACTTGATCAACTTTGTGAAATCAATCAATGGAAGTTACTGTGGCAGAGAAAACAAGGGAGGCTTTTTTAAAAGTGGGTTATGTACTGCCACTTCATTCTGGAATGTTTTACTGCTGGTGGAGCAGAGTCCCTGCGACAGCTCATCCATGTGCCAAGGTAACTTCAGAGTCACACTGAAAGAATTAACAATAGAGCACTAAGGACAGACCCAGCAGACACAAGATGACATCTTTCACGAAAACATAAATCCCACAGACACTCAACCACATCATGGATTAAATCTTTGAAATGAACTTATTTAGGAAGCATATGTGGGGGCAGGAGCAGTCTGTTATTGCTGCTGGCTGACACTGCCTGCTGCAACCTCCTCTCCCCACTATTCTAAGCTAAAACTTTACAGAATGGGAAAGTGTTTTCAGCCTAATGATTTTTTTTTTGTTTTGGAAATTTGGCCGTAGCAACTCAGTTGGTTTTGTAGGTGAAACTACAGAAAATCATCCTTTTTTTGTTTGTTTGTTTTATTACAATAACTGGACAATCTCTTTGGTTGCTGAGCCTGGGGTTTCCTTTCCCTTGGCTCCTAATGTATTTCTCCCCACTAGACCTGCATTCTCAGGATTTACAGCCAGGATGCAGGTTATTTTTGTACAGAAAACTTCCACCCTAGCATCAATGTGTTTTGAGTGCTTAACTTGGCCACATTTGTACTCTGCTGATAGGAAGGACCTGCCTGCATAGGATGGAAGATCAAGAAAGCCACTGTCTCTGCTAGAACCACTGACAGGTAAGAGGAAGTGTAACCCACACTCCTTACTTAGGTAGCTAGAGCGCAGCTCACAATGATAAAGGAAGAGCACTTTCCCAATAAAACCAAGGATAAGGGAGGGCTGAAAGACTGCTGAATCAGGTCTTTGGAGCACAGACACAGACTGCTCCTTACTTCAGATAAATTGCATCCAGTCTGTCAAGACCGAGCATCACATGCTGCAGACCAACGCAGTGGAAATGCCATAGGAATCTATAGATACTGTTAGCCTTAAAGAAGGACTTCTCAGGAAAATTGCTGTGAATGCTTACCTTCAGCATTCAGGCTTTTACATTTGTAAGCCCAGCTGCTCTGCTTCCCTATCTGCTGTACCCTGTCATTGATAGAAGGAACCATCATAGCATGGGGAATATATAAATATGCATCACTTCATCCTTAGGAAGCTAAACCAACAGCTATATGGTGCCAGAGAAAAGCCAGAAATTTAATCTCCCTTGTTCCCACTGCCTTTTTATGATAGATGCCATGGGATTTCTTTGAAGCAGTTCCCATGAGCTCAAGCCCAAGGAGTGACCTGTGAGACGCACTGTGAGGAGAGCCTTGGAGAAGTGGCTGGAATCAAAACCCACCTCTGCAAAGGCCCCCCCCAAAAAAGCACTCACTTTTGGACACTGAGAAATGCTCTCCTGAACCTGTGTGCATACAGCTGTGGGATGTGGCCACTTCCCTTGTGCTGCCTAGGGCGAGGAGAAGGAACCGGCTGAACATCCCACTGGGAACCATGGTAAAGCAAAGTGTACATAAACCAAGCTACAAGGCGAGCGACATAAATAACCTTTCTAAAGGTCCATGTTCACCAACAGCCACAAGCTAGTTACTCCCTACATTTGGAAAAACAAACCACAGTAAAAAAGATTTTAAAGATATTTTCAAAATATAATTCTTTTCTACAACACCACCTAAACGCGATCCATCCAGCAGCATACAAGTTCCTGGCAAGCAGAGGTCATGCCTGGGGGAGAAAAGGGTCTGCTGGGGGTGAATATCTGCCCAGGACACAGGGCAGTGAAGTAACACTTCACACCCAGGAGCCAGAGTTTGCCCTGCGGCCCTGCTAAGGCCAGTAACAGCTTGGCACTGGTCAAGGGCTGCACCAGGGCCCTCACTCTGCCCTGGCCCAGAGAAAGGCTCTGTGCTTCTCCAATATTGTCAAAGCAGTTTGCAAACACACAACTAACAAGAGGCAGTGAAAGAAGCATTACTGAACAGCAGATCACAGAGCTGTGAATGAGATTCACGGCTGTATTACTCACAGTCATCTTACCCTGTCTTCAATATTTTATTTCAATGTCATAAACACAATTTTATTCATTGCAAAAAACATTTGGGGGAAATGCTGAATTATTTATTGTTTGAAGCAGCCAAACAAACTGCTTGTCAAAACAGATTTTAAAACTTAACACATAGTCTCATGTAATGAAGTGCAGTTTAGAAGGTGCAAGGGTGTACCTTCTACAGCTTGAACTCCTCTCCAAAAAGTGGTCAAAGGAGCTGCATTTAAATGTTTAACTCACAGATGTGGAGTTTTTTCCCACAGCAGGCATATGCCTGCACACTGCAGTGCTCTCAACTGATCCCATCCCATCCCATCCCATCCCATCCCATCCCATCCCATCCCATCCCACGAAGGCTCTCCAGCATCCCCAATGCCCTCCCACAAGGCATGTCTGAAGCCTGTGCTGAAACCAGGGGCAAGTTTCACTGCTTGACTTGTCCACAGTCCCTGACTCTGCAGAACCAATGGAGTATCAAACATGGATTGACTGGGTCTGTGGGACCTGGTTCTGCAGAAGAGCTGCCTGAGTCTTTTTTAGTGTATTAGAGTCAAACATCAACTTGCTGGGCTGGGAAGCCCAGCACCTGGTGGACAGCAGCTGCCTCCAGAGAACTCCCAGTACTAGTGCAGCCCCAGTCAAGCCCTCATTCGCACACACCACAGCACTGGTATGCCAGTGATTCACTGAAAATTGCTTTAGTCATCTCAAATCTTGTTACAGGCGCTAATGTAAATCACAGCTAATTCTTATTGCTCACTGTGGCCTTCAACCAAATGACTGTAACAAAGAATAATGTAAGATGAAGGCAAAAAACTGAACGAGAACTATCATGGAATTTTGCATAAACTATGACAGAACATACTGCCAAACTTCTCAATTTCACCAAACTCGATTAACATGCATGCGTTACTTGTGTGCAACACAATTTGGACAGGCCTGAAAGGAACAACAGGTTCCTGCAAGCAGTAGGTGTTTATCTGGTTCCTACTCTGAGGAAATACAAGAGCAGAAATGTTGGTCATACTCAATGCTTTAGACAACCTCTGAGTGTCACAAGGCATGTGCTGCATTCAGCATCGGGACCTGAACGACTGACCCCAGCCACACCACACCGAGATGAGAAACACAGCAACCGCATGGGGGAATACCTGACAGCAACCTGTCTCAGCGACACGGCCCATCTTTCTTTCGTTTGTTTGGGACTGTCCAGCTGCTGTATATAACCTTAAAGTACCACTCTGCTTAATGCTCGTATCCGTAATGTTTGTGCTATGTTATTCTCATACATTATATCTTTGGATGCTGAGGTTTTAAAGAGAGAATGGACAAGACTGCCTGGCAGAGCATCTGTCCAGGAGTGGGATGGTTGGTGACAGCTCTTCCCACAGGATTCACTCCAGGGGAAAGATGGAGATCTGCCCCTGGAGCATGAAATCAACGAAAAGCCCACCAGCTGCTGCACTGAGGGTATATGGAAGCAAAACCGAGGACAAAAAATCTGAAGCTCTGCCACATCCACTCCTTGTGGCTTCTGGCCCTCATGTGAGCCCACAGAATCCCCAGCGGGAGGGGCCAAGACCTGCACCCGCCGCTGCACCACAGCTCTGCACAAGGCCCAGGGTGCTCCCTGAGCAGCAGTTAAATTCTACTTTCTTGTTAAACATTCATAGGATTCTATTCTTTTCAAAGCACGTTTCAATGTCTATGAGTACATCTAAAATAGCAGAAAACATAGATATAGGATATCAGTCAGGCTTGCAAAACTGTCCCCAGAAAAATCACATGATCAGCATCAAATCCATTACCAGCTTTTTACCCTCACAGCAATTATTCTGCAGGCTTTCACATCTGTCATTTTAAATTTTATTTAGAGTTAAGATTGCCAGAACCACAAAAGAAACAGAATGCTTTAGCATGAAACTGATTCCTCCTGTTTTGAAGACAGGTCACATGTCAGAGAGTTGGCTAAAAAACAGCTCTTATGTATCTTCCTATTTCCCACTTTTTACCTTGTTTAAACATTTTTAAACATTGTTTGTTTAAAAAAAAAAAGAAGAAGAAGAAGAAGAAAGAAGGGAAAAGGTATCTCCCTGAATTTCATTATCAAAGAATTTATGAATTTACTTTCCTGCAATGAAATGATAATGTTGACTTTTTCTTTGTACCACAAGGGAATAAGAATATGGAAAAAAAAGTTTCAAAGGATTTAAGAACACAAAATAATGAGTCAAAGCTGTGCATGGAGATACAAAATTACAATGCTCTCCATCAGAAGGTTTGCACACCTAAGAAAAGATTAAGTAAGAGGTGTAAGTCCTGTAAGCATATTGAGGTACAAAAAAATTGAAATAAATTAGTGAAAACTGCAGAAAAAAGTCATGACCTTGCAAAATCTGTACTTAGCTGGATGTAATGTTTCTTCTACTTTGCAGATAGAGGTTTCACACTTGGGGCTTTTTGGTCCATCTGGTGCGAAAATAACAGCTGTGATTTAACATCACTTTTTGACATGAAGGAAACTGCTTGTCAGTGTGTCTCAACATCTAAGCTGTGTGCCTGTGTCACCACTCATTGTAAGATATGGCGCAACAAGCACGTGTTACACCTCAGAGTCATTTTGATCTCAAATCCGTTTTCCTTCAATTTCTTTCACGCCATTTTCTATTATATCCCAAGTTGTGGAATACAACTGGTTTTAATTATTGCCTCAAAAAAACCTGGAGCTGGAGGTGGCAGAAGAGTGTCTTGGAGACTGTGCAGTAAAATGGAAATGCTTCGTTTGAACTCTAAAAGGGCATTTTTTTCTAAGTATGAATGTCAGAAATTGTGGGCTCTTCAACAGTGACAGGGAATGGTAACCTGAAGAGCAGTCTTAGGTTGTAGTACATGGTCTATTAGGAACATTTTAGAAAGTCTGAGGAGAAAAATAAGTACATTCTGCACCTGGATGAAAAATTGGTCATTGCCAGCCCAGTTTGGAGAGAGGAATTGGATGAAGTGCTCCCATATCTCCAAGAGGAGTCTGGGCCAGTTGGATGTCTGGTCCTGCAAGCTGGATGTGTTAAGAGAAGGAAATAAAAATCTGAGAGCCAGAAGCGATGGCATGCTGGTGTTACAGAGATGAGATGGAATCAGGTTCCCCCCACCCTGCCAAGTGTTCTAATCACTTGCCTAATGGGCTTCTGCCACCACATGCTAACAATGCACCTGCTTCTCTACTACACCACATTTATAAAGGCTCAAAAATTAAGCATTGTTTACAATGTTAATTAACAAATCAGCAATTTCAGCATTTCCAGTAAACTAATTGACATAAACTGTTCCCCTTCCTCTGCCCATCCTCTGACTCCCATCCTCTCAAGTACTTTTCCTGCTTGTTCTCTGCACACATGGCCTTTGCTGTGTCTACAGTTCCCATGAAGTGCAATTCCTTAAGCTTGCTTACCTAATATCAACCAAGTATTTAGTCCCTAGACTATGATTTTGCCCTATAACACGCAGACAGGAAAAAATTCAGTTTCTGGGAGGCACCATAATCCTCCTCAAAACACTTCCTGATCTTTGTTGCTCATTACTCATCTCACTGGCTGTGTAGCTGAAGAATTTCAAAGCAAATCCCAACCCATTTTGCATGGCGAGGGGATGCTGGAATATCATCTGAAAATGACGCTGGGAAAAAAAAGGCACCCATTAGCATTAAATTGTCTGCTCCCAGATAATTTCCCAGATGAATCACCATAAAAGGCTCTGAAATGGTCTCTCGCTCTTTTTCTTTGCATAACATGTCACTGTACTCAAGACTTGAGGAGCTATAATTTATCAGGCTTTTATCTGCAATCAGGGCATTGTTTTCATCAGAGTCCCTGATCATGGGAGAATTGGCAAAGCCAAGTTTGCAAGGCTGGAGGATTAACATGTAAGCAGCAGAGGTCAGGCCATGGATCCCTCGTGAGAGCAGAAGGCTCTAATAGAAAGCAGAGCATTGCTGGATGCTAGTAATAACCCAAATCACCTCACCTGGGCAGCACTCAAGGCTTTTTCCTTTGTGGGTGATTAACCATGAGAAAAGTCCATGGCAAGGCATGGCTTGACCAGCCCAGGCACTGGACAATTGCAGAACTGTCCACCAAGCTCAGAGAGACCACCTCTGGCTCTCTCTTCAATAAAACATACACCATCATGGCAACTGCAGTGATTGACATCATGGGATTTTTTTCTGTGTCAGACTTCAGCCTGCTGTGCCCTCTTCCCCTGCCCCGAAGCCTGTGACAGCCTCCTCCCAACCCCACTCCAGCCCTGACCTCTGCAGAGCCCCCAGGTCCTCCCCTCCTCCTCTGTGGCTCTGCTGAAGGCTCAGGGACTGTGGGGAGAAGGATGTCAGCTGGGCTGAGCTCCCCATCTCAGGCTGCACCCAGGCCACGTTCTTCTGCACAGAAATGTCCAAGACCCTGGAGGAAGACCCTGGAGCTGCTGCCTCCCCAGTGCCGGCTCCCGCAGTGGGGGACATTCAGTGCCCCGACACCCTGGGGTGCTCTGCAAGCCCACGGCGGCCACAGGCGGGGTGAGAGGAGATGGTACCCACGCCTTGTTACTTTGTGAGCAGCAGGCCTGGACGTCCTGGAGTCCAAATTAACCTCCTCAATGCCTTGCAGTGCATCTGCCCCTTGTCCCCATGGCCACACTGGGCTGCCATTTCCTTTGGAGACACCTGTCCCCTCCTGGCCCACTCACCGCTCTTGGGGACACCCTCAAAACCAACCCTGTTCCAGACCAGCCATGCAGGACTTCAGAAAACAAGTCTTACACCCACAGACAGATGTGAAGATTTTCAAAGTGAATCACTGCTGTGAGAGCAGGCTGTACATCATGCAGAAGGAATGTCCCTAATTACAATCTCCCAGGCGAGGCTGAGTAGCTGCTGCTGAACACACCATGTGAATTCCAGCTCACTCCCCAGCAAACAGAGAAGAACACAGCAAATCCTTGGCTTCTGCTCCACGTCTGTGGTTATTTTTTTAATTCAGGGTAACAAGACTACTACAAAGTTTACATTTTTCTGCTTACCAAAAGATTTGGGCAAATAAATAGCTCGTGACAAAAGAAAGTAACAAAACCTGTAAAAAACCCAAGTGATAAATATGAATGTGTTGAAGAAAAAAAAAAGATTTTTGCAATTCATTATCTCTAATGTTCTCATCTGATGTGATTTTGGGTGGGGAGAAGTCACAGAGTGATAACCATTAACAGTGGGCTTCTCAGATGTGTTTTTCAGTGTCCAATCTGAACATCTGGCTTCCATTATAGACAGACAGACCCACAGTGCAGGGTGGCCCAGCCTCAGCCAGCACACCTTCAGAAACCAGGAGCAGGAATTCAGGTGTCTGCCAATGGCTACCAACCCTACACCTGCAGCCAACCAGCACTGGGTGGTTCGCTGCACAGGGCTGAATTTTGCCACTTTATGCCCATGCAGTGCCAGTGCCATCTGGCAGCAGCTCCTGAACTTCAGTTTCAGTGTTGTAACAAATGGATCAGGGACCTGTCAGGCTGCCAAGTGAACTATCATTATCACTCAAGATATCATTTAGCACATACTCCACATGGCAGTCAATTGCTTGTGTTATAATCACCTGTTAAAACTGTGACTCCATATATATAATATCCCAACAAGACAGTTTTACCTGTTATACTAAATTTACAGATACTTAAAATGTCAGATAATCTTCCATCTGAATTGCACTGCTGTCTCATACAGTCAATCAGCAGCTCCACACATGGGTTTTGGCTCTCAGGAAAAAGGCCTGAGGAAGTTGCTTTTCTGCATTTGCTCACAAGTGTTCAAGTTGTCTTCAGGTGTGAGAAACTAATTTTCTTGTGTGTCACCGTGAGTCCTTTGGACATTACACCACTGAATGGTAAGCATCACCTCTCCCTGAGATTAGCTCAGTTGGTTAGACCGTGGTGCTAAAAACACCAAGGTTCAATACCCATATAGGTCATTCACTCAAGAGTTGGACTTGATGATCCTTGTGGGTCCCTTTCAACTCAGAATATTCTGTGGTCTGTGATCTTTCGAAGACAAGGCAGCTTGTCAAGGTGAAAAGTCTTCTCTTTCATGCTACCTTCACTTTTAGTACTGTGTGGTAACCTTCATTTTCAAGTAAAACCATGCTACAAAGATACAATAAGTGTGTGCACATGTTTTTTAAAAGGTGTTTCTCATTATATCTGCACTGTGAGAACTGTTGTAGTAGTAAGCTGAGGAGCCTGGTTTATTATCTACACCAACTTCTCCTTCTCAAAGGCAAGATGACAGAGTACTCAAGAACGTGGGAGGCTCATCCCTCCTGCAGGGCCTCCCTGGTTCATCAGCCAGGGTTGCTGCTCTTTCCAGCCTCTCCTAGGAAAAATGCCACCATGTTTGCACACATGTGCCAGCCCCGTCACCCAGGTTTCTCTCTGCTTGCAGCAGGACAGCAGGCAGAATTGTAGCCCCAAGGGCTGCCAGAGGAGCCAAGCTGGCCTGTAGCTGTGTCTGGAAGCTCCACTCCATGTAAAAAATCTCTTTCTATACAATAGCACGTGCACTGCTGGATTTCTTACTTGGCTACAGAGCCTTCTGATACAGGATCACTGGCCACACTCCCCATGCACACCAGCATTCACACAACCACTTACACTGTTCTTGGGGACACTGTGACCCCAGCAAGGGCACCCCATATGGCTGTGCCATGGCTGTGCCCAAGCATCCCCCTGTTTATGGAGCAGGTCACTGGTTTTGGCTCAGCCATTCTTGCCAAGCCTACACAGAAGCTGCAAACCTTCCCTTCCCCACTCGGAGGGATTTTACCAAACTTCACTCATTCCCCACGTTAGTAGTAGGGGGTTTTTAGCACTGTCCATTTTATGCCATTCACATCATGGCTGGGAATGTGGTCTTGGCAGGAAGAAGCCAGGGCTGGATATGGAAAATCTGCCATTTTGTCTGCCTGGCTCGGGCTGGAGGGTGTGCTGGACCGGGGTCAGGACCGTGCTGCCTCCTGCACTAAGCGAGAGCCTCACTGTGCCACTGCCACCGCCACCCTGGCGAGAGAGAGCCACTGCCAGTCAGCATTTGGGCAGCACAACTCATTCGAACAAACTAGCTTCCAGGTTTTTGTTTTGTCCCTGCTTTTCATTATTTTTTCTTTCTGGGCTGAGGGGAGAAAAAGCTAAGCTGCAGAAGCTCTCCACCATTTTGCCTTTGTTGGAGACCACACTGAGTGCTGCCTGGATGTTCGGTGGTGTTACCCACACCTTTTGTGTGGGTAGAAAAACGTCTCTCTCTCTTTCGTACACTCCTTGTTATTAATATTGTTGTGGTTATTGCAATTTTCAATGCATTGTTATTCCAAATTTTAATCTCTCCTAGTGTTTCCTCCATTATCAGAAGGGGCAAGGGAAAGGGAGCACCTCAAGTGGGTTTAATTTTCGAGCTGGGTTTATGTCTGATCTGTGTCTGGTGAAAGTCGGTGCTACAACACACAACAAGCCTTGCCACTCCCTGCCACAAGACGCCAGTGCCACTTCCTTTGCTGTGTTTGAGTAGAGAAGAGGAGACACCGCAAGCAGCAAGATATACAGCTCCAAAGTAATATTGATACTTATAAGAGCTCAAATCTAATCCTGGAATGCACAGCTTTGATAGCCAGGTCACATGCAGCCTGTTGCAAACCCTGACAATGCGCTCCACAAGTAGCACCCCATCCCCTGCCACAGCCAAGGCTACCTATTCCCTGGACACTGTAAGGAGGAGACAGCAACTGAGACAAGTGTATGACTGCTGAGACCAGAAAGAGCTCTAAGGTTGGTGCTTGGAGCGCAGGGAGGTGCTGAGCACTGCAGCACACCCAGGGCTCGAGGGGAGCCAGGGCCCCAGGGCCCACTCAGAGCACAGCAGAGCACAGCATACCCAGCTCCCCTGAAGCTCGGCAGCATTTTATCCCTGTTCCTCAGACATGGCAGCAGGAGCCAGTTCTGCCTCTCCTGTGCATCGGTTTGATGATAATTGCCTTTACTGCTGCTATGCTATTGTTTACATGTCTCTGTTATTAGATTGCTTTGTGGGGAGCTGGTTTAACACAACATGTGACTCCTGGGTTTGTATTACCTGTGTGTAAGCATCAAAAGGCCAACCCAAGAGACACATCATGCACTCTTGTCCAGCTTTTTTTCCGAACTCCCAGAAATGCTTAATGAAGTTACCATCTCATGAGGCACCTCAGTCCGGTTCATAGGGACTTCTGTGTCTCTTTTACCATGCAAAACATTTCACATTGGCCGCAGTGTTGTTACGGCAATAGAGTATAGTAGAGTTGGACAAGAAAAGGAATTTACATGACAAGTCTCAGTTTGAGATATGCAGGATGCAATTCCGGGGGACTTCAGGAAATCACGTGCAATTGTGCACTGAAGCAGATACTGTTCTGAGAATGAGCCCTGGACTCTGGCAGAGTGATCTTCTGCCTCCTTTTTAACCTGTCATTTCTCCTGCAAATGTGTGCACATTCCGAACTAGTGCTCATGAAGGAAGCTGCTCTTTGTGGGAGAAGCCTATTGTTCTATGTCTCTAGCTCTTTTGCAGGGGGTAGAGGCTCAGCAAAGTCCAGCCTAAACATCTGTCCAACATCAGGGCAAGCCCAAGGTCCCACCATGAAGCTCTTAAACTGAATGAGGGAGTAGCATTATTTCCAACACAAATTATGTGCTGTTTGTTGCCCTTAAATAACTCAGATTTAAGAATTTGATGTGCTATGGTCAAAGAAGACCAATGTAAGAGAACATAATTTCCTTTCTGCAGGACAACTACTATGTACCTGCAGCAGGGTCAAAGTCCCTTGACATCACTTGGGGCAGACCAATAACAAGCAATGCTTTTGTAGCCTCCTTTTCTTCAGTTTTCCACACATACCTTTTAGCCACTAAGATGATCAATAGCACAGACATTCATCATTCACACACTGTACTATCTCAGAGCATCATCACCTATTTGTTATGAGAAAGAACAATTTCTCTATATGCCAAAACAAAATGAAAAAAAACCAAGAATGCAATGGAGTGACAGTTCTCCTCTTTCTTCCCAGCATGAGCCAAGCACTGTTAAAGACCTGAACACTTCAAGTACTAAATTTGACTTTGTATTTCCCATTGTCAAGGTTCCTGAGAAGCTCCAAAGCCATTCAAGAGAAGTCACCAGACACTAGGATCTAGTTCCTTATTTTTGTAATGCTCCCAAAATTAGCTGATGTATAAGGGTGACTCAGTCTTTACAGCCTTTCTGCTGCACAAATTAGCAGTTCTCACCTCTGTACCTGTTTCCCATAGACAATGCTGATCCCCCATCTTCCAGCTGTCCCCTTCTGCTGCATGGTGGTCTTAGCCAGATACAGACCAGCCACCCAGCAATGAAACCAGCCACCAAAGCTCTTACCTATTTGTGGTTTTTTAGCCTAGATCTATTCTGCTCTGTGCACATCCCTACATAAAGGTACTGCTCCATCCCTTCTTCTATTTTGAGCAGATGGCTCTCAAGAAGCACAGCAGAGCCAGCTACAAAAAGAAGGTCTAATTAAGCACTGTAGCCATAACAAGGATATGCATAGCTTTGCAACTGAACAGACTCATTTAGACTAGACAGCCCGGGAAAGCAGGTAACAAAAGGTGTTGGGAAGTTGCGAGAAGCATTGCCATGTGCATGCACGCTAATCAGTAATTTGGAATTGAAGTAAATCAAATTATAGCAAACAACTCTTTTCTTCTTCCATCAAAGACTGTCCTTTTTCAAAATCAGAGGCTTTCCAATAATTAGTATATATTTCTCTTTTTATCCAGTCTTCCCCTCCTTATTTATTTTGTGGTCTCCATTTAGGTATTTTGGAATTTTTTTTATCCTTTGTAGTTGCTTTTGGAAACAGTGAAGCCTAAGGCATGATTTACAGCTCTCTCCATTTAAGCACAAAGATTCACATGGGAATGTGTACTGACACATAAAACAGAAAAATAGAAAAAGGGAAAGAAAAATGCAGAAGGTGGAAAAACCAGAATAATAATTTTCCAAAAGGAAGGAAACATGCGTAGTGCTTTACAGGTTTTACTCCAGTTTACAAGGATATAATGCACAGAAAGATGGGGACCTGTGCCCTGGGTAAGGCAGATGAATGTTGGTCAGGCTCCATTCACAGTCTGTATCATGATGTACCCAATACTTGCATTTGCACAAGGCACCACCACAGAGGAGCACCCTCAGTCCCAGCTCTGGTGATGTTTTGAGCTTTCTATTTTGCTGTCCTTGACGTTATCTAAGTTTCTCCTTTACAATACAACAACAACAACTTCTGCAGAGCTAGGCATGCCGCTTTTATGGCAAAAATGAAAGCACAAATACTGTGTATCCTACCACTGTTCCCTTGCTGCACAACAAGCCTGCCTGGGCAGCGGAGGAGCCCTGGAGCATGCAGTGCTTTGGTGACACTGCTAGACCTTCCCCAGTAAAGGAAACCCTACATGCCTCCAGAGCCCCATCCTGTGCCCTGCACTAGGTGCTCTCCTGATCATGGAAAAGCTGAAGCCAGGACAGGGCATTTTACAGGTCCTTAAATTTGATTTTCTAAAGGCATGAGGCATACAAGAACTAAGCTCCAAATCCTAAAGCTGACCAGGGAGACTCAAAACTCTTAAATCTTTACAGCCCTTCTATAAAGAGACTTGACTGCAGGTTTGTGAAGGGATTTAACTACCTAAACCAACAGTCAGGTGACCCTGTACCTCTGCTAGAGGTTTGTAGTGAGGCCTGGGAGCAAGGCTCTCCTCTCCCAGGCATCATTTTACAAGTGTATTTTCAGGCTTGACTCTCCCCATTTTCATAGTGAAATGCAAGAAGCAGGATACTTTTAACTCAGAAACCTCACAAATTGTTCTCTGCTATCCAGATGGGAAAGTGACTAAAAGAATAGTAACACCTGGGTCACGTGGAAGCATTTTGAAGTGTCAGGAGCTTTTTCAAGAAATTCAGGGCATCTTTTCCCTGAGGTGTGTCTTCTCCATCTCTGCTACCAGCTGAGCTGACTCCACAAAAGACTGAGTCCTGTAGAGCTGGGAGTAGTAAAGTCTTGGGGAAGATAGAATAGGAAAACTTTACAAATATTATTACCTGGCAAAAGATGCTGAGATTGAGATGAAAACAAGCTTTGAGTTACCCAACTCCAGGCACTGAACAACTAGAAAACAATGTATACCGGCTATAGGTAATCCCCCTTTGATTAAACAATGCCCTCTACGTGTAGACAGGTCCAAAGATCAAGGAAGACCCTGCAAACTCATCAAAGACTCCAAAGAGCAACTTTTAGAGTTTAAAATATAATGCCATAGGTTAATGTAATGATTCTTACAGGCTGTAGGCAAATGTTGTAGGATTTGTAGCTTATTCTAGATTGGTTCATGGAAATTAGAATATTCAACACAGAAGATGATTTAATGTATTGTAATCACCCTTGAGAGCATTCTGTTCTGTTCTGCTCTGCTCTCCTCTTCTCTCACTCTGTCACACTCTGACACTCCCTCCCCTCTCGCCTGCTCTCTAACTTCTCCGACCTGCCTGAAGCTGCAAGCGGCAGCTCCTGGCAGGGCTCTTTTCCCACACCTTCTGCAATAAACACCATGATCTAAAACCTGAGAATAGAAATCTCCATCACTGTCTGTCCTGACCGTCCACGACCGAACCAAGAATTCAGCAGAGAGAGAATTCCACAATAAAGGATAACCCCCCCCAATTTACAACTCTCTGCAGATGGGACCCAGCTCCTCCAGCATCCCTTGAGGGTGACTCCCACTCCTCTGGGACCCCAGAAGCTGACCCCATGAAGCCAGAGCAGGAGCTCGGCTCCCATGTGCCACATCTGCTCCCATTCATAGCAATGCGTGCTGTGTCTGGGTCTGTCTTTCAATTACCAGGAATAATACTGAAGTGCTCTTAGTGGAAACAGAGAGAATTACTGATGGTAACGGTAAAATTATTTCATCCACAGAAGTCAGAGACATCATATACAGTCTATCAGGAACATTTAGCCTGCCACAGAGATTAAAATATTTTCACTAAAAATAGCATCTAGAACATTGTGCAGTTGGATCCAACTTGAATTGATCTGCCACAACAAGAAAAATGCTTTCTGCTTCATGTTTGCCTTCTTAAACTCTGATTCAGCAGAAACACAGTTTCCCAGGCAGTTCTGAATTCACTCTTCATGCTTTGTATGGTATCAAGCTCCCAGGGCAGGGAGAGGGAAGCACTGCTCCCCCCAGAGCTGTGTCAAGATGCAGACCTACCATGCTCTTCATTCAGAGAGGCAGCGAGCATACTCTGCACCATAGTCACAGCCCCGAGATAAATTCCAATAATGAAAAAGTCACAACAGCAGAAGAGAACTGCCTCCTTGGTCACAAGGGAGATAAAGCGGACAAGAGCAGAGGTATAAATCAATGTAACTGGTTTGACAGAGAGATTGCAGACACCAAATGCTAACTTGCAGTGCAGAGGCACACAGAGCACAGTGATCAAGATAAAATAACCAAAACAGCTTGGGAATTAAATCTTTTATTTTTTTACAAGCTGAAATGAATTTACTTCATTTTCCTGAGGGAATGCAGATTGCTGTCATGCATCTTTTGTTCCTCCCTCCAGAGAAGACATCCTTTCCTAAGCCTGTTCTCTCTCTTGAAATGATGCCTCTAATTTGGTGCAATAGATTTTGTGCTGCAGTGAATACATCCTCCAAAGGTATTACCCTGAGCAAAATAAAGTATTAGTAATCTGACTCACTGGAAAAGTTTAAATAACTGAATAGACTACCTTTGAGCTTGATTCTGCTGATTTCCCACCCTCCTGAGAGGGCAACCTCTTAGCCACTCCATTTCAGCACACAGTAGTGTAGTTCGAGGCAGTGTGAAAACCTCCAGGGCCCCGCTGTTCCTGCCCTCCTTTGGGTCCCAGACCTGCCATGAGTCCTTCTCTAAAACAAGTGATAGATGCTGGCCAGAAACCAACCTAGAGCCGAGGGATGTGTATCAGCCCTCACGCAGGTAAACACAGGGAGTCCTGAGCTATGGTTCCATAGACTGATGCACAGCAATAAGGGAGTTCCAGCTAATACCAACACAATATTAAATGCCTCAGGCCATTTTGACCAAAGTGTTAATATACAGATCAAAATGACCATAAAATATGTATTTTTTTTATTGTTCATAATAAAAACGAGCTTCTGGGAAATTATTTTATTTTCTGAGAACTGTGTCCCCACTTAAGAAAATTGCTTCTCAGACAGCTCTCTCTCTCCCAAAGGGTTGTTATGCAATAATACCTCAGTGAGACTCTGTGCACGGTTGCCAGGGGACCATCACACAGTAAAATGTAAATAATTTCCTAAATGTATCTGTTTTATTTTAAATTCGCTTCCAACAACCCCCTTCTAGACACAGACTGCTGTGTTTCCATTAGAAACAGTTTGCCAACTTTTCCATCATCTGGGAGCTAATCAAGAAGAATGACAGCTATTCCAATGCCAAATGGAGGAAAAGTAATGATGAGTGTGACGTAGACAAGCACAGACTGTGCAACCTTCCATGCCAAATATCAATCTACTTATCAAGCTGCATAGCTGTTTGGAAATACAGCAGTTCATCTGTGATGAAGTTTTGTTTCAGACCTGAGAAGAAGCTGAGGAGCTTGGCTCCGAGACCTTCTCAGTGAGCAGAGCCTGCACAGGTCCTGTCCCAGGGGGGCTCAGGCATTGCTTGGCAGCAGCACACTTGGATACTACTGTTGCTTTGGATGTGGAAATGCTTGTTCAGAGCTCTAAACTAAAACTGTTTAGGTAAGTGTGGGTTGCAAAAGAAGCAATTATCTTAACTGTATTTGTAAGAGAAAGGAATTTATTGTTATGAGAAGCACTGCTGTAGAAATCATGTGAAGAACAGGCAGTTTTAGCAGAATATACCCACATATAAAAGGACATAAGCAATAACAACGGCTGCATCTGGGAGATTTTGGGATTTTCAGCAAGATACCCAGGACGAAAACACATGATAAAAACGTAGCTTGGGATTGGAGCCATCCTTCTGCAGCTCGCTGATTGTGTCATCCCGGAGGCATGTGTAAGCCTTCCTCAGGACTAGAGAGGGGGTTTTTTCAGCTGCTCAGACTGTGCTTGACTGGAACAGTTCCAGATTCAGGCATGAGGCCGCTGCAACACAGGGCTCATAGCTTGTGCTGTGGTGCACAACCATAACCTCCTGCACAGCTGAGGGCCAGACAAGTGATGCTCGGGCACTGCAGCCAGAAATAACCCTCCTTCCCACCCTGGTTTTCCTCCAAACCAAGGCAGTCGGGCCAGTCTCTGAAAATACCAGTTTCTGAAGGAGTTCTCAGGGATGAGCTTAGCCAGGGTAGCTAACATTTATGCACTTTGCTAGTGTGTGTGAGTCATCCAGGTTCTTTCTAGTCAAAGGAGCAGAAAAGCAGTGATTCATCTCCTACCAAAATAGGTGCTCAAGGGAGGCGGGATGGAAACTTGCGTGGAGCTACTTGTCTTCCAGGGAGCTCCAAGAGCTCTTTCCTTACTAGCCCAGGCACAGCTCAGAACTTCTACATTTCTAATTTATGTAAGACTATTTATGCAGAATTAATACAGCTAACCCTAGCCTTTGCAAATTGTTATTGAACAGCATGGGAAACCAGGAATAAAACGAACTAACAAAGAACAAGGCAACGAAAAATCCACCTACGCTCTAGAATGGAACTGTAAAAAGTTTAGCAGAGCCCCTTGTGCACCTGCAAGGATGGGTAGAGCCAGAAGGCAGGGAGGCAAAAGTCTTGGCTTTGACAGCTTCTACTTCAGAAGCACCTGGCATTTTGACTGCTTTTGAGCTAGATTTGGTGGAAGAGATCCTACCTCCAGCTTCAGTAGAGAAATATGAAAAAGAACTTATCCGAGGAAGAGTAACAGGCTCAGAATCAAGGTTAATTCAGTCATGGTCCTGAAGTGCAAATTCTGTGCATCACTCTGAAGTCCACTAATACTGCACAGTGCTTGCAGCAAAAAGCTTTCTTGCTCCTTGTTTTACTCTCATGAATCGGAATACAGCTGGATTAACTCCTGGATTGGCATTACTAGGTCTGCTCCTGAATTGCACCTTTAAGATACTCCTCACCAGCTTGATGGCTGCCCTAGGCCCTGAGCCAGGGTCTAGGTGACAACAAAGTAAATCCTGGGGCAAGTCATGCAGCGCCAGATTCATACCCATCTTCCTTGGTGCAGCTGCTGGCCCTACTCACAAGCCTGCTCAGCATTAAATGCATAAATCCAACCATTGAACAGAATTTCTCAATTTCATCCCAACTCAAAATTAATTTGAATGATAAAACCTCTTTTCTCTCTTTTCATACAGTCATTCCTGTTTTACTAAAATACTGCACCCTGATCCTTTCCCTCACAGCAGCAGATATTGCCAAATTAAAATGATACACAGTTGTTGCTAATGGTACTAATTTTTATTGCTAATTGTAACAAGGAGATGATTAAAAAGTATGCAGTACTCAGAGTTCCTTTGAATTGCCTTTGAATTGCATGAGAGTGATTTACATTTCTGCTTAGCATAGATGGCACCAGAGTGAATAGCTGTATTTTAACAGCACTTATGCAGAATACAGTATGGGAAAAGGAAGGTGCATAGGACTTAGTCACTCGCACTGTCAGTGAGAACGTGCTTCAACAACTGTGGCAAGTGTTAAAAACAACTGCATAGGGGAATAAACAACAAATAAATAAAACAAAAAGAGAAATTCAAGCTCTTATTTTCCAGATTTAAGCTCAAAACATTAAGATGGCTCCCCGTTGTGCTTTCCTTCCCCCTTGCCAACAGATTATCTCTTAGGGTAATTTTGTTCACTAGATATTGGTTTAACATTGAGTTAGTACTGTCTTACACATGGAAGGATTTGCAAACGGAAGGAGAGATCCCCTTCATCTTCTTAGAACCAAACCATGATTTAGAATTCAATATAAAGCAGCAAATTCTATTTGGACATGACACTGATAAAGCTTGAGAGAATGAAAAACAACAAACCCTTCCAAAACCCCAAACAATAGACCATTGTGGATTCTTTCCTTGATAAACAGAGGAAAGTTAATCGTTTATGTAGTTTGAAAAGGACCAGCTGCTTCATCCTTTGCTATCACATCCTTGTCATGCTAGCTCAGTTGAAGAGGTAAAAACAAGCCAGAATAGCAGTAGTAGTGAGGCAAGGTATGTACTTTGAAATCTGAAATTGTTGTGGTCTCAAGTACATCATTCTTAATTCCTAATTACTTTGATTTGTTTGATTCCTATCTTTAAGCAGGGAGTGTAGTGCAGTGTGCTTGTGCTGTCAAAGTGATGAGGACATCCCCCTGGTCCGTGGTCACCAACACCTCTAATTTGTCAGCATGTGCCAATGATGTGGCACAGATTTCCTACAGAAGGTTTAAAACATGAATAGATATTTGCCTCTGGAAGGCACAAATAAACCCGGGTGGTTTTTATAGGTACTTTAGAATCAGGGTGAGGAGGACTCTTAGTTATGTGCTAGCAGGCACTTAGGGCTGGACAGACTGAAACTCTAAGGAACTGCCTACTCTATATTTTGAGGAAAATTCTTTAAGCAAGCAGAAAGACTCACCCATAAGAAATGTACACTTAACATTAATTAACTCAGTGAACTCAGTTTACCACAGTGCCCCAGTAAAAAGTGGTCCCTGCCCAACTGACTGTAAACCTCCATGTACAGCAATTATGGCCCAGCAGCACTTTTCCCCACACACTAGCAGGGGTGCAGCCTCCCCCTCAGGGTACAGCTGGACCAGCTGATATTATCAAAGTAGTTCACTCAGTGAACTTCAATCAAAATAAGTTTGGGAAGTCCCGTGTTAATTTCCTGGGTTTGCCTGCTTTAGTTTGCATTTTATATCAGGCTTCTTCTAAACACAACCCAAGTGCTCTCCTATGGAAAGGGAACACAAGATCCTCTTGAGATAAAACAATTGTTAGAAACAGGAGTTCACACCTATGTTCAATTTTTCCTTTCTAAATTTGATTCCAAACCTCGATCAGTGAAATTAACAATCATATTACTACTTCATTTATTATCCCAGAAAAGAACAGTTTTGATCAAATTCATCCTAATCTTTTTAGACAAAGCAATTTAATTAATTCATACAGGATTTCTAACTGTCTGTACCTCATCTCACATTATAATCTCAGACTTGCAGATAGGTAACATCACTTGCCCCCCACTAAATGTGCATACATTATTGATTTTTCCCAAGCCTCGTGAATAGGGTAGTTTGTAATCATTAAAAATCAAAGAGAATGCTGCTGGCTGGCAAAGAAAAACGGCAAATTTTGCTCTTGGCTCTATTGCCATTCCCCTGCAGCAGAGCTGGGACCTTTTTATTGCAAAAGAGAAAGGAAAATAAGGAGCATTGCCTCTCTGTGCAGCAGACAACTGACCAGAGCCACTCTGGATTACGTACTGCTCCAAGGGAAACCACAGGGGCAAAGGAGGTGCCCATTGCAGTGCAGCCTCCTGTGCTCGAGCTCTAGGGCTTAAAACAGCTCTGCAAGCTGGTCCCTGTTACTAGTCTCTACCATTTTCACTCTGCACTGTGTTTGCCTGAGGAATAACCTTCGAGACTCACCAACATATAGGACGTTTACATGGTCACTAAGGAGCTTCATTCTATGGTCACAGCATAAACTGCTGTGATCCTTTATTATTTCCAAGCAGATTTTTGCTCAGAAGCAATTCAAATGTTTGGAAAATGTGTCATTTCCTTAATTGTTCCTGGCAGTATTTCATAAGAGCATCATGATTCCCCAGCACAGTCAGTCAGATCCTCCTGGTGCCTGTCCCCACCTGCTTGCGCACACAGTGGCTGCTCAACCAGTCATTACCAACTCTGTAAGTTATGTAGGTCCTGGGAATAATTAACTTTAAATTCTCTCTTTGTAGAACAAAACTCTGGCAAGGACCTGGAATCACAGTCACATTAGCTAGCTATTTGTGAGGCCATTCCAATAATGAAACACACATCCCTCTGGAAATATTACCAGCTCAAGAAAACACTTTCAGCTGACATTTGAATGTCAAGCTACTATGTTAAATGCTATGGGCATTCCATTGCTCCACCCAGTAGAAGCATGAACATATCAAATGCTCCTTAACAATCAACCATATTAAAAGTTCATGGTCTTTGGTACCTGGAAAGACAACTGCAGATGGCATGTTTAACTGGGCTGATGGATATCTACCTGATTCTGTTGCATGAATGCAAACCCAAATACATCTTCACTGGGCCACTGGGAGTCTATCAAAATAATTATTTTAAGGATAATACATTCATTCTTTCTGAAAAAGTCCTGTTCCCAGACTCATACTGATTCTTTTTGTTTTACTTACTGTAAGCCTGCCCTTACCCCACTCGTATCGTATTGTATCCTATCCTATCCTATCCTATCCTATCCTATCCTATCCTATCCATGCCCTTATCCTACTGGTGTCCTACCCTGCCAAGTGAAAACTTGCTCTGTTCATCTTAAAAGAGAGTAGTAAATCATCATCCACAGCTGTGGGTTTGCCCAGAAGACTGTCAGTGGTGCTACCCCATTTACAATTACATTCATTTGAAATGATCCCCTAGCCCTGTACATGTAATTCAGAAAGGGGACTAAGCATTAATTTCTCTGAATTAAAGCAATATACTGCAGTCCAAAAAACGATTTTAAAAGAATTTAAAATTAATTGGTCACACTTGGAAAAACCAAGAACACATCTTTCAAAGCTGCAAAAATAGTCTAAATAAAGTTAAGAGTAGATAATAGACATGAAGTAGCAAAGCCACCTAGGGAGTAATGCAAGATTCAGATCAATATTTGATGTTCCTAAACCCATCTTCAGAGAGCCTGCCTTGACTGTTAGAGAGCGGATCACAGTAAAAGTCATAGTCAGGGTATTTGATAATATTTGTTAGCATTTATTAATATTGAACAGTCATTTTTGGCAGCACATGTAGTGTGTCAAATCATAATTTTCATTAGTCAGATTTGCATTACCATAACTATTGGCCAAAACCCCAGATTCCTTGAGCTCACCTAGAACTCCTGCTCTCTACCCTGGCTACAGCAGGCTTTTACCATACAGCCACTGGTGTGGGGGATGGGGAATCAGCTCTGGAAAGGACAGATATGTGCCGCATTGATCCCTGCAGTCTCCCCCTTTGGAGAGGGGCAATCAGAGAGGGACAACCACAGTAAGAGTGCACTCCTCTAATTACCCTCTGATACCATCTGCACAGGGGGTTAGCACTCAAGAAAGAATCCTGCTTCTTCACCCATGCCCCTTTGGCCCGACAGCTGGAGTGACTGATGATATGGAAAGACAGCAAGCACCCTGTTCCTGGAGGGCAGTGCCTGTGCCACCAAACACCTCTGATGCTTCTCCCAACTCTGACACTTGCAGTCTCAAGCAGGTCTGCAGTCTTTCATTAAAAACGTGCTAACAAACACCAAAGATCAGATGTTATCTGAGAAAGCAAGCTTTTTCCTACCCATCTCTAGGAGTACAAAAATAATGAAAATATAGGATATAATTAAGACATCTAATCTTCCTAATCTTCAGTACTCTTCATAACTCTTTTCAAATAGGCATATATACCTGTATTACTGGGTGAGGGCCTCTGTGAAGATTATAAAGTGATTAAAGATGCAAGTCAGACTTGTCTGAAAAAGGGCTGAACTGATATTAATAATTACAAAAAGATGTAGCAAATGACTTGGTATCAAGCAGCTTACAGTTCTCTCAGCAATGCTCTTCTCAGAAATGGCAGAGGTGCTGAATTTAAACACTGCTTCCAGTATAATAACCAGATCATGATGAGCACTGAACCATGCTTCATTGGGGATGTGAACTCTACACATTTTCTACTCCTTTCAAGAACTAAATGACTAATTTCTGTGTATTGTATAAGATTGAAAAACTGTGGAATAGTCTTTATGGTAGACATCATTTGGCTCCTAGGAGTCATTAAAATATCCTTGTATTATAACTCAGCTGAGGAGCAGCAGAAGCCAAGGAATTTAGCAAATTTACCATAGAGTTCCTGTCAATAGCAGGACTCTGCAGTTGTCACATTGACGGAGTTAATGAAATTCGTGGCTGGGGCAGAGACAATCACACAGCTGCCATCAGGCATCATGTCAGTTTTGACAAGCAAGACAGGATTATTTTGTACCTGTGCCAAAGCAGATAATTAAGCTACAATTTTAATGATTACAGCTGATATTATGGAGTAGAAATGCCCAGAAGATTTACGTAATCTATGCATACACATCACCAGCTTTCTTTGTTCTGGCTTTCTTATGAAAATACCTTATGTGGAAAGCTATACGTGGTCATTTGAGTCTCTGCTATGAACTTGCCCTACAAAGTCCCCACATTACACACTTGCATGCTTGCCCTAAGATTTGGCTGGTGTCCTGGCTTTTTTAACCTGAGAAATAGAATAAATTGGTCCTGCTTCCTTCCAGCCCTGGTTGTCAGACCCAAGGATGCTCACAGTCCCATGAAACATGAATGGACTGGGTGATGCACCAAGCCTTCAAGCCCTTGGACAGCTCTGCACCAGTGTCACTCCCATGAGGAGCTGGCAGAGGACAGGCATTCCCCCCAGGCAGACATAGGAAGGACAAGAGGAGGACGTACAGGTGCATTCCGCATGTACCGCAGAGTATAATCCTGGAGGTGCATTTGTTGCTTTCTGTATTCAAGGTTTACAGGAAAAATAGGCTGTGCAGGACAATACTGCACTCAGCCCTAAGAGCTACTGCAGCTGGAGGAAGAGAAGCAGGACCTTTGTGTCTACCAAGTTATTGGGGATCCATTTTTTTATAGATTAGGGCCAATGTGGCATGTAAGCGCTTGATACTGTGACCGCTACTTTCTTGCTCGTAGTAGACTTTCTGTTAAAAGTCCCACATTACATTTCAAATCTCTGCTCAGTGTAGCACAGAAATAGCTAACACTATGGGAGCAAAGAATTCCCTGCCTGCAGTATGCCTTTCTATGGTTTGTGCTATAATTCATGCTCCTTCCTCTGAAATCTCAGTGGAGAAAAGTATTTAAAAGGAGTCTACATCAGACTTCTTGTCCTGATGCCGTCTGCAAGCCCCAGGATTTGTGCATGGGCCCTCTGAATGGAGTGCAGAGCTGTTTGGGGGCAGGAATGTACCGCATCCCTTCTCCGGACCAGATAAACCAGGTGGCAAATGGGCATTTGCTAGAATGCATAAATAAATTCAGTAAAACTCAGAGATGCACCTGTTAATAGTTTCTTTCTCTTTTGATTAATTGTCATCACACTAACTTTCTTAATGCTTATAACACTTACTTCTTTTCAGAGGAAGAGCTTTGCTCTTAAATGGCATTTTGGGACTGCAGTTTCCCCAAAATGCCTCTAGCATGGCTATGCTGATGTCTCATACATGGACCACCATTTCCTATTTTATTCCACAACAATAAAATGACACTACAGACATGCCTTGCTGTTGGCTACTGTATTCATGATGATTCTCTTGTTATACACAACTGTGGTGCTGAATCATTGCTGGATACTAGAAATTTCTCATCCTTTAGAAAGAAATGCCTTTGAATGGCATCAATAAGTACTGTTCAAAGCACGAAAAAGAAGCCCAGCCTTTTCAAGAAAGGACAATCAATATTTTTCCTTTGTTTATCCACTCAGGCAGACATCAGGACTAATTAACTCAGAACTAGCATAACCTGATAGAGTAAAAAAGGATCTAAAAAATTACAAAATAAAAAGAAACCTAGTTTTCTTAACATTAGCATATATTTTTTTAAAAAATGAGGATACTAGCCAGGGTCAGTATTGACTGCATATGTCCTTAGTTTTTAAAAACCATCTATCTTTGATTATCAAAATGCAGTGGCTGGCACTAGTATTTCAGGTATGTAACTAGGCTACAGATAAATGGATTTCATAATAACCTTCTGAATCCAAATAATAAGGCTGTGATGTAGAGACATAACAATAAGACAGTAATAAATATTTTTTACTCTCACAAAGCCACAATTTCACTTAGATAAATCTGATAATTAATTATAACAACTGCAGAATATCTATTATGATTTTAGTATCTTAACAGAACACTTTAATTAATGGCTAAAGAGCAACTCTAGCACTTAAGGCCTTCAAACTTCAGTGCAGGGAGCGTTTAGGTTCTCCTGAATCCAACAATGCCTAAGGACTGTCACCAGAAATTAGACCATTAAAATTTGACCCTAAGTAAGTTTAATTTAATAAGCTTAAATTTTATAGTCTCCTCAAATATAATTTCTGATTTTTTGCCTTCTAACCTTATAAAATATGGTGGCTGAAACAAATTGTAAATATTCTGTCCAATGCATACAGTAAAGGCAACCAATGCAAGCATTGAGAAGTAATCATATTATACTTGTAATCAGAGCAGAAAGCATGTAAGGTGTCTTGGTAAGTCCAGCACCAGTTGGTAGCTGGTATCCAGTATCTTGTTCCTTGTTGACTTTTGCTTCTTTCTGTCTCTAGACATGGGAAGAAAAGGTATTGCTTGCAGAATGTGCTGTCTCTGTTAATCTAGCTACGCATCCATTGTTCCATACTCCACACAATCAGTAATTTTCTAGTAACATGAGCCAAAAGCACAGTATGCAGAAGGGAACAGAAAAACTCCTCACTATGTGGACACCACCTAACTGGCTGAGACATCTTTAAATTCCCTGGGAAAGATCAGGCTGCCAGCAGTGGACATGACTGCACTCTGCCTGAGGTCCATCAGATGTATGTATGACACTATTGAAAAAGGGGAAGAATTGATTTTTACGCTCCATCATCAGTCCCACCAGTGCCCATGTGGTGCTGTTCAGCTACGGTATTCCCTGCAGCATAACAAGCAGGATGGGCAAAATTAGTCTACTGATGCTTAGCCTGTTCTTCGGCTGTATATCCCCCCTTGGAAAAATCCACCTTTTTATTCTTTTCGTACTGCAAAGGATGAGGAAAAAAAAGGGAAATGGGCCCGATTTCCTCTGGAAACAAGCCTTCTCCTCTCTACATGCATCTACATCTCTCCTGCACCATAAGAACTTTTGCATGTCTCAGGCTCAGTCCAACCAATTTAATCTTTCAGTGGGGAAAACAAAAGAGCAGTCCTTGAGGAAAGGTAAAACCCCTACAAGTGCCATAAAAATAGGTACTATATGAGTAGTAGCCAGAGGAGAAACTTGCTGTAAGTACCTCCATGGAAGGAAAAGCTCTATTCTCAGAAATCATTACAGATTTCTGTGTGAGGAACACGAAGTACAATGTTGTGGCTGAAAGCAAAGCTCTGTTCACACCAGCCCCTGCAGGGACAGCCCAAGCAGCTTTTTGACCTGCCACAGGCTGGCATGGACATCACACAAACTGCAATCCCACCTTTCCTCAGTGCCAGCTTCTGCCTGACCATCAGCTCCTCCTTGATGCTGGCCTCACCTGTGTCCAGGCAGATTCTGCCTTTCTTCAGGGCAATGCAGACACATAGCCAAACTAAATTTTAACATAGAAGATCACTATCCAGAGGAGGTGGAAAAAATTACTGCTGCTGCTTTAATTCCAGAATAAGAATTATAGGGAGAACTGGAGGTAAATAACACTCATCTGTACTTAAGTTTTGGGTTTCAGTCAATTCCATTTAAACCTTTAAAGCACCCTGAGCTGCACTGCAGTTAATGGATTTGGCAGATAACAATACTGGCATGAAAAGCTAAACTCAAAGCACACAGCTCTGCTTCTTCCTGATGAATGGTAATTGCATTCTGCAGGAGCCAGAGGCTTTTGCACCCGCACAGTTCCCACTGCGCTCAGCGCCAGAACGCTGCAGGCCCAGCTTCCAGCTCAGGAGAGGAAGGCACAGTGAGCCAGCAGGGCTGGCTGGGCTGCTGGCACGGACAGAGGAGCTGAAACATTGAGTGTTTGGGGACCAAAGACAATCCAAGTGGTAAGAGCCACTGTGTTGCTCACTAGAGAGCAGAGCTCTCTCAGGGGCTGGGGACATCCTCATTTCTCTGGGTGCAACGCAAAGGTGAGACTTGGCTGCCACATACCCAATGTCTCAGACTACCTCATGGAGTGGACACTGGTAAACTGACTTTCTCCACATACCTACATTACCGTATCTGTACATTACCCCACTTGAAGCTCACTTTCTGACATCAGTACCTTTAAAGCTTTCAGAAATAAAATTTAAATCCATCTTGGGTTCACTGTGCTAGCGGCTTAAGGAGTTCTTCCGTGTACCACTTAAATGGTGGAAACTGTCCCAGTTCCATGGGACTGTGCTCTTCCTAATGAAGGTCTAGCAATTGCCAGCAGTTCAGTATTTCTGCCCTTGACTCCAAAATCACAGAAGGAATTAGTTCTGCTGGAAATTTTGCTGGAAGAACAAGTGGGCACAGGTTACACAAATTCAAGGTGTCCTTTCCACTCACTCTTAGGGTACCTGGCAAGCCACTCTGTCAGGCAGCACTGGCTCTGTCTGTAAAGATTCAGGTCTCTTTTCACCTGAGGTTGAAAATGATGCAAGGTTCCTACAGGCAGACCTGGTAACCGAGGCTTTAATTCACCTCATGAGAGCTGCAGACTTAATAAAGGCTTGCTCACCATTGCAGCATATGGAAGATGGAGCCTTATGTCTTGTCATACAAAAGTTCTTTCCATCTGAAATCCACTAGAATTCCCAGCCCATATGACAGCGTACTCAAAGCACCTCTTCCCATCCAGCACCTCATCTCTCTGTGCACACAGTCACTAAGAAAACTGCTTATATTAGCCACAAACACTGGGAAAGGTCACATCTATTGCCTGAGACTGGTGTAAGTCAAATTCTCTACAGGTGGATTTAGAGGACCAGGAATGAGAAGCAGAGCTTCAGAGCATCTCCCACTCTGCTCCTAGGCCAGGCAAGCATAGCCAAGCTGTGCTCACCCTCCTGCTCCAGGACAGATATGCTTCACATGACATGGCCTCTCCCTACTAATCTCATGACACAAATTCTTGGCAAAGCCAGCTCACATTTTGCTGAGGAACTTGAGGTGGGCAGGCAATATGGAGGGTTTGAACCATTAACAAAATATCATAAACACTTCATCGTTAACAAACTGTGCAACATAGTCAGGAAAGTAAGTGTTATTCTGAATTCTTAGAAAAATTCAGCCCTATATTTTTAAGTGCAGGTATAAAGGGTCTTAGATTAGTGCAAGGAAGATGTGACATACCTGACTATTATCAGAATGAAAGCTCAAATTCTCTCCTGGAATAGAGATTACAGACAACTAAGCAAGTGTCATTGATAAATTCTGAGTTACCATACTAAGCTGCCACCAATGTGTCTGAACCTGAAATCAAACACTCCATAAGGAGTCCTCAGATTTAAACAACTCCCACTGTAAATCATCAGTTCTTCACATTACCCCGTTAATCACAGAGAAGAATCCAGAGAAAAGAGATGGCTGTAGAGGAAGGAGGCTGCATCAGGCTGTTGTACTCCACAACACAAAGAGAGAGAACTATTACTGACACAGTGCATGTCTCTGCTCTTTCAGCATTTGTGTAATTATAGCTGAGTCTTTTGAACATTCAATGCATCTCACAGAAAATGAGACAACCACATATTGTGGCTTAATGAAAAGAACTGAAGGAAATGTACCAAATTATTGGTTAACGGGCAGCTGCTTCATAAATGCTTTCTTCCATCTGTTTTCCCTTTCTCCTTACATCAGCTCATTCAGCCTAATGCCTATAAAACGCTGAGCCCAATGTTTCAGGGCATCTCTAAACTCCCCAGCCAGTGCTCATGAGTGACTTCAGCCACCTTGCCCTGGATTTGGTATCTCCCATGGCTGCATGGCCAGGAAAGACATGCTCTTGCATAAAGACGCCCCACTGCACAGGCCTGCTGAGAGCAGGGACAGCTAATGCTGCAGTCAATACCAAATGTTAACAATTAAAAAATATATATGTATATATATTTTTTAAATTCAGTCCTAATAGTAATATCTGTCAGTACAGGGTTGAGTTCTCCCACCCTAAGCTCTCTCATTTCCATGGAGCCACTGAGTGATTGGATAGAGCCACATACATGAATGCCTCTATGAAACAAGCTTGCTCCATGCCCACCCCACTCTCAAGTCGTTGTCTCTCCTCTCACACCAGCTGCCATGAGTGATATTAAGATCAAAAAACATCGACAAAGTTGCTCAGACACAGGGGTATCAAAGCAATCAGTAGATGGTGGCTACATTGGGTAAAATCTTTTCTTGAAAATCACACCTGGACAGGCAGCACATTACTTAAGGAGAGGAAGACACTTTGCTTTTCCAGCCAAGCTCTACCTCTCACATGCAGGGCTACATCTCATCCCGCTGGTCTGGCTTAATCTAACAGAAGAGCAGACAATGGAAATCAAACTTCCCCCCCTCCCCAAGGGGCACAGGAGAGCAGGTGTCTGGAGGAGTGCAAGCAGCAAGAGCCACCAGCTGACTCCGCACTCCCTGACACAGAGCTCAACCCAGTAATCTGGGTCACATCCACACTAATTCTGTCCTAATTTACCAATCTAGAAAACCTGCAGAAGCAAACAGGTGTATGCACTTGTTTAATTTGTCTTTTCCCCTTAGCAAAAAGAGTGATTATATTTCTCTTCATTCCCACTAGAGCTATCATAAAATATAAACCTCAAGCCATCCAGTTCCACACTATAATTACCTGACAAAAATTGCTAACGGGCATTCTTTTGCCATCAACATGAAGCTGGCTAATCCTCTAGGAATCTCTTTTTAATTAAACACCTAATACAATATGATAAACATTGAAAATATGCACCTCTCCCCTATTAAAAATGTGCCTTGATGTCCAAAGTGTGCCTAATCAATTCAAAGGTGGCAGCAAATTTAGGTGGCAGGAAATATTTAGTGCTTAATATTTCAGATAAAGGTTGTTTTAGTTAAAACTATTAAAAGAAGGAACAAATGAGCATAAATACAACACAAACTCCTAATTCAGCTTGATATCTAACTCCAACCTTGGGTTTCCCTTCTCAGCTGCTGGCATTGACAGAGCACACAAGTTTGGTGTGCTCAGTTCTGGGCTTCTCCTTTTCCCTCATGGTCTGCATTGGCAGTTTTAAGTAGTAATGTTCTCCTAATCTATAAATGCATCTTCCACCCTTCACCCAACATGGCAAGGGCTGTGACTAGCTCATGTAAAGCAAATAAACATTCACAAAACTCTGGCTGTTTTCGTTTCGTTCGCTTCTTTCCTTTGGTCCATCTCTCACCTCTGTCTTAGCTTCACAAGAGCCTGCACAACTTTGTCACTGCAACCTCAGTGTCACCAAAACGTCCTTGTGGACCCTTTCTCCATAATGGAGTTCTTCTTATTTAGTAAACAGATATATGCCAGGCTTCCAGTGCATTTCTCTACCTGGGACACTCAGAAGATCTTCATAAATATTTTAACTCCAGGACTTCTACTAAGGAAGTTTCTGTAAAATGTTTTTTGCCATTTGTAGGGGTGCTCACAATTTCAGAGGTACAGTGAATACCAGTGTAACCCTTGGTGTCCAGCTGAGCAGAGATGTAAGGAGCCTGACCTGCTTAACCTCCCAAGGCAAGGTGTGAGCACAGTCCTAGGGAAAGCCTCTCCACAGGCATTCCTGGAAAAATTACTGAATCCAAAATTTCCAGAAATAAATCAGAGGTAAAGGACTTTAAGGCTAAAACAAGACAAACATTGATGACAAGGAATAATGACCACAACTATGACAGGTCATCTCTGAGAACCGTTACATGAAAATCTTGTTTTCTGATGAAGAACACAGCCTAGTGCAAAGCCACAAATTATTTAAAATCCATGCAAGCTGAACTGATCATTACTACAGTAAGGGTTTGAACAAACAGCAATGTTAAAGAAACTCCCTATCTTGAGAAGGCAATTCACCCAATGTAACAAAAATCACTTTCGAATGAGGCGGGTGTCCGGCCTGGGCATACTGATCTGTGCTCCCTGAGAGAAGGCACATGCATGGCCATGAATGTGTTACTGTTAGTCTCAGTAACACAGGCAGTAACGTTAGTCTCAGGCACCGAGACAGATGGGACTGAGCTTAGCGCTTGTCTTCCAGGGATGGAATTTTCCACATGTAAGCTGATTTCACAAGCCATATTTTCCTGACATTTCGTAATAAAGCTTTTCATGCACCTGGAGACAGGGAAACAAATGGGGCTGAGAAATGCCCTTACTCTCCGCTGCTCCAGAGAACCTCCATAGGGAGTGTCTTACCAAGTGTGTCAAAGACAGGTGCTCCTTTTGCCATAACAGCACATTTTCCGGGTTTAAGCCAGGAGATCTAGTTACAATGATGCATACACTCATGTAATAAGCAGGATCTTTTTTGTCTCCTCTGTTAGAATGAGTTGCAGAAACAAATCAAGCCATCAGGGAAATGAAGACATCTTCCCTCAGAAAACAGCTAAAGTCCCATATTCAGTTCACAAGTGCACTTATACACCTGTCACTGAAATCAGTGAGACTTGAACATATAGCTCCCAGTATAAATTTATGGATTGAAATAATTCTGAAAAAGCATTAAAATATTATGGGGCCACAGGCTGTCTGAAATCACATTCACATGTGTTTTCTGTAACCACATCCAGTAGTAAATGTGGCCACTGTGCCTAAGCCAGGAAAAATTAAAGTACTCACCTAAAAAAAAAAAAGAATATGTCAAGGGAAAAATATCATAATGACAATTACATGCATTTCTAATTCAGGTTAGATAACTTCTGCACAATTCCTCCTGAGTGAGAGCAAGACAAGCTGGTATGCAATCTAAAATGCACTGCTGAGTGTATTCAGTAAAGACCATCTTGGGTCCTCAGATACAGCCTTTTCACAGATGCTAGAGGCTGAACACCAGACAGCTTTGTGGAGGGGGTTGTGCCCATAAATGATACATAACTTAAATTCCTTCCACGCTTAAAAATGCTCAAGCAAAAACCCTTTGAGGGTCTTTATGGACTGATATCCACATAGGTTCAGCAGTGCAAGAGTTTCAGGTTGGTTTGCAAAAGCCACAGCTATTGATTTTAGTTCGTATCAACTCATGTTATTGTTATTTGGTGTTATTTGGAGGGCAGGGACTCTGCCTACCAGCCCAACCCTTGCATCACCAGGGGCTGCCATTATTGTCCCCTTGGTGCTGGAGAGGGTTGATGGTGTGGACAGCAGTAATCACAGCAGTGGTCAGCTTTTCTTAACATGCAAACCTGGTGCAGGGAGCAAGGCAGGCACACTAGACTACTTCATTCCTCCCCGCGGTGCAAGGAGTTAGCACTATCATTCCACCTAAAAACAACAGAAGAAAGCAGTTAGCTGTTGTTTCTTGCTCCTTATTACAGATACCTTCAAGAAACACTATAACTGTCCAGCTCTGTTTCCCTGATAGGGCTTTTCGAAGAGACAGTATATCTGTCTTGCCTCTCCAAGGAGCTTGCTTCCAGCCTCCTTCTTCCACAAGATGTTTGTTTACACGACTGACTCAAATCTTGCGGTCATAAATAAGCAATCGTAGCAGTGGGTTGCCCAAAGGGTTACACTTCCCACTGCGTCCCAATGAACATCACTCTCTCCTCTCTGCACACACCTGGCTCTGAAAATCAGGCCCTGCAACAAGCAGCTCTCATCACCAAGTATTCAATACTGGTTACAGGTTTCTCTGGTTCACCTATTTACTCATGGACTGTAATATCTCAGGACTTGGGAGCTACTTCCACCTTGTTCAACCCTCAGTGTCACCATCTCAAAATGGAAAGGAAAGAAGAGTTATAATCTTTCCCCTTAGTATTTGTTTCTGGGAAGAAACACGTTTTATCTGTTCTTTTCTCCCAGTACCTTCATCCTGAATGGCAGAGTCAAGCCTGTCCCGGGGCTGTGCTGTTGTTCCTGGGGATAGCCAAGGAATGCATGTGCCAAAGAAAGGTACAAGGCAAGAAGTCAAATGCAGTCAGCATTCACTGAACTGCAGTGATCTACAGTGAGTATCAGACAGGCCCAAAGGCCCCAAAAACATTGCTTGGAAGCCTTTAGTTGCTATTCTAATTTTCTTTTTCCTAAGAAAAAACCCTCAATACTTCACTCAGGCAAAATAAAGTTCTTTTAGGTATTTTGTATACATTTTTGTTGTAGTTAAATAAAACTGATGAGTAAATGGATCTGTTTAAGTCAATATGGGATCAACCTATGGAAGATGTAATGGAAATCTCTATTAAGTCCCCCTAATATTCAGCTAAAAATAAAAGGGTATGATACCCATTTTTCTGATCCTATCAGTTTGCCTACATTATCAGTCACATAAGAACTATACAAAACTTGCATAATCCTGTTTCTGCATTAGCTATGACAGCAGTGGCTCCAGTTCCATGGCAAGCCCAGGGCACCAGAGTGACTCCTGATGATTGCTGCTCCGACACTGCAGAACTGTGTGCTGAACCACAGCAATTTGTAATAATCAGGTGTTGACTGAGTGCAGTGATAAAATCCCTCCAAAAACCAACAATAATTCAAAAGTGCATTTCTTCCTAATATCTCTACTTTCTGTGCTTTTGCAAAGCTTTAACAGAAGCAGGTCTTGGGGCAGAAAACACAAGGAAAGCCAATACAAGGTTTCACCTGGGCCCTTCTCTGCAGTTTATGTGTCTCAAGTAAGGAGAATGGCCAGTGCATGTGCGGGGATCAGGCCCTTAGAAATAATGTATGAATTATGTACAAATTGGTGGACTCAGTTTTGTTCCAGGAGCATGTGCTGCCTTTCCCAGGTAAAACAATGCTAACTTCTCCACATTCAAACAATAACCAACTATTTAAATCCTTTGTCAAAAGAAAGCATCAGCAAACCAGCCAACCAACCAACCAACCAACCAACCAACCAACCAACCAACCAACCAACCAACCAACCAAAAAAAGGAGGCAAAAAAAGGATAAAATTTTTCAATTCAGTCAATGTCTCAAGAAAACTAAAGCTGACCCAAAGGACTCTGTGCCACTGCACTCATCTCTTCCTGATGCAAGGACTCACGATCTTCAAATAAGTGGTGCAAGAGAGCTGTGCCAACACCAGTTAATCATCTCTGGTCATGTTGGGAGGACAAGTCTTGAAATCAAATTTTCATCAAATTAATGGGTACTCTACAACTGGGATGAGAGGATTCACCAGCTTGAATCTAATCAGCAGCAGTCAAGAAAAAAACAGCTGAAACTTCCTAGGGAAGCAGCACTGATCTCATTCTTGGGTCCTGGAACTGATGACCCAACTCAGCCCATCTTCACATGTGGAGATTGCAGGGAAACCTACATCAGGACACAACACGCAGACCATGGGACAAATGCAAGTATAATAAAACAAGCTCTGAATTCTGAAGCCAAATAGTCACACAAACATGGAAACTGCTGCCCCAGCTGCTAACTACAGAGAAAGTTAATGTTCCCTTGCTGAAGCACAGTGTCCTGCTACCCCTGCCTTCTTACAACCACTTTGGACATCTTCACAATGGTTCCATGAAGGACTCTAGTTTCCAATAGTTTTAGGAGAGACAGTTTAACTCAAGACAGTGGCTGAAAGGGGACATCTTCCCATCCATACAGAGCAGCTCTTCCAGACACCAAGACAATCAGCCTGGTCGTAGCATTGCGCCACGGCAAGGCAGAAATAACACATGACAGCTGACCCAGTGCAGAAGAGCATTCATTAAGTTTTCTCTTTGTCTGTGGCTTCTCATTAAGCACTTTGAAGTTCTCATTATATGCCTTTCAACAACATAGCTGTTGTGGATGAGACTTTCTTACAACTTGGGCTTTTGATCAACAAAAGTTTGCACTGAATCAACTTCAGAAAAGAAGAAGCTGTCCCTTGCTTCTCTCTGCCAAACCAAGCAAGGAAAAACAAACTCAAGAAAACCTCAAGCTCTACCATTATCAAGTAACATATATGAAATTATATGGAAAGAAATTTTATGGAATAACCTTTTGCTCCCAACCTCCTGTAGTTGAACACTGCTGGAATACACATTTACAAATTAGGTTTTGGTCTCTAAGTCGAAAGAAAAGTTGTGATTTCTCCCTGCCTCTGACTTCCACACAATTAGCTGAGGTTGCAACTCCCAGCCAGTGCAATTCCATCAGTTCTTTCCAGGGCAACTGTCACACAGACCTGAATGTCAATGTCCCACTTTCAGCCCAAGCTTGATTTTCTGTTTCTTGGAAGGGGTTGAAAATATCGGACACTGTACAGGTTTTAAGCACTACTCTTCAATCAAGTGAAATATTAACGCCAAAACTAATTCAGTGCCAGGCAGTAAGCACTGGGGGACCCTGTCCTATCTAATTTGCTGTCATCTGCAGTAATCACTGCTATTAATATTACTGTGAAGAACATGTCATAAGCTTAAATTCATCACTTCAGCATGTCATTCAGGGAATGCGTGCCAGAAGGAGCAATTGCTCTTTCCTCCTCAGTCTCTGGTCTCAATATTGAAACCCCAACTGCAGTGCAGCAACCAACACAAAAATAATACCCAAGTGGCTGTGCCAGGTGTACAGCCATTAGAGGTTAGTGATAAATAGTCAGTAGAGCTCGAGCTGTACAGAGGTCTAGTCCTCCCAGGAACAGCTGCCCATTATTAAATGCGGGATATGGAGCTTCTGTGGTTCCACAGTACAGACTCAAAGTATAGAGACAGCCCAGCCAATGCTCTTCATCTGATGTATAAATTTCCCTTTTTGGTTAGTAATAGCAGGAACAATTAGAAGAGAAGGGGAGCAGGGGGTTGTTAAACTCACACGATGTTGGAATTGCTGCTTCCCTGAGGATACATTCTCCACTAGACTCACTTGGTGTCACAAAGGTCACGTGACTGGGGAACAACAATGAACACAGAAGGCCCAGCCAGGTCAGAGATGACACAGTGGCACAGAAATCGCTGGTTTAGAAGAGGCCTCACTGGCCACAACCTCATGAGATCAAATCCAGGTCTCACATCATCTTGGCTGGCAGGGTCTCCCTTGGCACACGTGCAGTAAACTTGCTGGTTCAGGAGACGAGCGGGAGGTGGATGGAGGGAACCTCAGGGACGGCAGCATACCAGGCAAAAGGGTTCGCTGTCAAGGGGGCCACTCCTGCCCTGGCTTTTGTCTGGCAGCATGGAGAAGGGTAACAGTAACGGTGTCAGGGCTGCAAAACCTGCTGAAAAACCCTCCAGGGTCTCCCCCCTTCCCTTCTGTCTGCTCTTGCTGGAGTCATGCTAACAATATTTTGCCTACACACGCCACAATAACCTCTGTGCGCTCTGCAGACATGCTGACAGTTTTTCAAATCAGACACTTAGGCCTTATCTCACACCTAAGTGTTAAACTGTTCTGTATGTTCTGACATCTCCTTGCAAATAGAACTTCCTTCCTTCAAAGTACACTTTTCATTTGTTCTAATTTAATTTTTCTATTCTTTATTGAATTCCCTGACCTAATAACACAGCAGTACCTTATAAACAGAGAACAGCAGCTAAATAATGTTGCTGTTCTTTCCAGGAGAACAAACATTAAGAACTTAAAGACAATGGAGAGAACCTGTCTAAAGCTATCTCTGCAGAGTAGCATATTATACATCAAACATCCTGGACACCATGCCCTGTGCTGGGGGGCAGAAGGAGAACATTCTCCCAGTTGTAATCGGAAGAATCTCCTGCCAACTTGGGCAACAGTGCTGACAGATGGTACGTGATGCTTGTCAGTACTAACATAGTTGGCACAGGGTTTCAGCGAGGGACAGGTAATCCACTTCAGCCATTATTCAGTGCTTTTGAATATAATCCAAGAAATACAAGCCATTGCTTCTCTCATGGGAAACCATACCACTGTGCACTAACCTATCTTTATCACAGAAAGAAAAAGGCAAGAAAACTACCAGCAGAATCCCAGCTACAATTCACTGACATCTAAAGGCCCTTGCACTCGAAGCTCACTGTCGCCTTAAATGCCTTTTGCTGTTATTAGCTATAGTCACTGGCTTGTTGCTGTTTCTCAGCCAAATAAATTGTACAAAGTATTTTATCCCATCAGTCAGAGCTGAAAACCACTCAAATGTAGTTTTAAGAAATTGCAATTATGCTATAGAGTAGCAAAACACTGATCTGCTGAAAGAGGAGTCCTTGGGAGGGAGGGATGACCCCAAAAGTGCCCAGGCAACTGTTAACCCCATGACACGGCTCAGCTTCCACCACTAACCCCAATCTTGTGTCTTCCTGACAGCCCTGGGCCCTGTATGAACCAGCACAGGTCTAATCACTGGTCCAGGGAGATCTTAAAGCCTTACACAAAGGAAATGCTGAACTGTTATGGGGCACACAACAAGGTGACCACTAAGCTCTCAAACTTGACTGAACATCACATCCTGCATCTCACAAAGCACATCCACCACCAGAGATTAAGNAAAAAAAAAAAAAAGGAATGTCTAATAACTATCTGCTCAGCCTCTGAACATTTTTAAATATAACCTTTTGGGATAGTTACTACTTTATTTAAATCTTTGTTTACCAATCTGGATTAGTTTAAATTTTGAAATAAAGAAGTTTCCTGCAGAAATTTCAATGCTGAAGCTCATGCAACTGCTAGCTTTCAAGCTGACTACAGGTAACTGCGTTAAAAGCTACAGGACAGTAAAGGTCTGTGAAGACCTAAAAGTTAATATAATATGAGAATAAAACTACCATCTTAAGCCTCAAGAAGTCCTTCATTACTGCAGGCATGCTCAGCCATTGTTCCGTCCCCCTTCAGCCCCCGGCCTTGGTACAGCTGCCTGTCATGGCTGAGCAGCTCTGCCCTGTTCCTGCCAGCTGCAGCTCGAGGATGCGCTTGTCGCTGCCTCGGCCTCAGCGGGACAGGCAAGGTTTGAGCTGGGCTGATTGTCAGCTCACACCATGCAGCAGGACCCCCTTATGGGATGTGCTGCCACGTCGCCCCCATGTCCTGGCCCAGTTCAGAAAGCGAAGGCACCGAAACAGCAGAATCAATGGCCCTGACCCGCTGGCGTGGCCCTACAGCTGCTGTGGGCCCTGGCACGGCAACTGTGGCAGCCCTCAGCTCATGCACAGACACCTCACCTTGCTCTTTGGGGAAACAGGACCACAAGAGAGGAAGCCTTAACTGCACCATCCTCATGGGGATCCCATCACGCACAACAATAAAGCAGGAAAAATCCAAGAAAACCAGAGCCTAACTGGACAGTCTGCAACCCATGAGAGCCCACCTTGTGCAAAATGCTTCAAAGTTCTGCGCTGTTTTTCCAGTATTTGGTTAGAGATTTTTTTTTAACATTCAGGCTTCAAATCAGTTAATAAAGAGAAGTGATAATAGAAGACACTCAGGTCTTTGCTGATGGAGTCTAATGCTGATTCACACATTTATTGCACCAATTAAATAATCTTCTTTTTCTTTGTCCAGCTTTTCAGCCTAATTACTGTATTAATCTGTTTATCACCAGCATCAAGAGTTTATAGGATGAATTTTTTCTTTTTTATTGCTCCGTTTCACTACCCCACACTGCAAAACTTTACATATCTCCATGACATTGATTAGATTTTGAAGCGTTTTAATCAATAATCACCGTAAGCTTGAATGTTTCCAGAGGGATGGGACAGTGAAAGGAGATCAGTGTGGCTACTGTGTGTTACATTCCCTTGAAGAAACAGTATCCAAAGTGAAAACCTAAGGAGCGTTGATCCTTCATACAACGTACCTAGTTTTGCAAATTTTTCACATCAGGCATGACAGCAATTTTTGTAGGTTTAGGTTTTTTAAAATTTGATGGCATTGAGTAGTACATAGACCTCAGACTGCTTGTGAGAAAAATGTTTTCTGAAACCCTTGCATAGATATTTTCTCTATAAGACTTCCAATGACTTTCTTATCTAAATAGAGGGAAAAGTACTATGAAGCTGAAGCTGATTGAGATGCTTTTTAGTGTAATAGTAGACTCAGAAAAAAAATCCAGAAATGTTCTGGTTTGGATTTTTTACCGCAATACATAGTTTAGAAAGGAGGCACTGAAAAAAGAGAATCATAAAATCTACAGGATGAGTTTCCAGAGTGAAAATTGCCTTTCACTGATGAACTAATTTAAGGCATTTTTGCAGTTGGGAACTAGGAGAGTGTAGACCAAAGAAACTCCTTCTGCAGGGCTTCTGAAAAAGGACATACAAGGTTTTAAAGAGGGAAGGGAGGAAGAAAGAGTCCCCTAAAAATCATTCACACCTCAGAAATGGATGCACACACTCCAGGATGGCAGGCTTGCTGAGAGGAAGGACTGAGATAATGGATTGGGTGCCTGTCAGGTTCCCTTCTCCCAGACAGGCCAGACCAGACAGACTCCCACCTGCAGCCTGCAGCCTGTGCAGGCTTGGCTCTCTCTGTGAGCGGAGTGTGGGTGCTACAGGGTGAAATGGGCATGGAAAAACCAATCTAGGAAAAGATACCTGAGATTAACTGAGATCTTTATTCAGAAGAATTTGAGAGACTGTAAGAGGTTTATGTGCATTCCAGTAGGTATCCCCCAGTACAGTCTTTTTCCTTTCTAAATAATTGCCATATATTTTAACTTATTAATTATTTTATTCAATCCTTTCTGTGATATACAATGCATTTATCTTGCTGTTGGTCTTGGTGGCTCAGGGCTGCCATTCTGTATTACATTCTGTAGGGCTCTCTCTCACCAGTCCAGGGTTTTGGCATGCGGAGAGGTGCTGGAAGGTAGGCTACAGACCAAAGCAAGCTGGACGCATGCCTGGGGGAAGGGCAGTGTTTGACCCTCTCATTATTATTTCATATTCTCTTCTGCAGAAAATATCAAACAGCAATTCACTGGGGGAAGGACAGTCATTTTTCAGATACCACTTGAAAGAAATAACAGTCTGGCCTGCACTAGCTTATGTGAGACAATATTTTATTAAATATTACATTACATTGCTGGCAAGTTAAGACATTGATTCATTCCTTGATTTGAATTTGTTCACAATAATGAATGTATTGTTTATTCCCCGAAGGCCCCAGCATTTTCTCTCACCTTTATTGATCAATAGTTTATAACTTTGAAGCTATTTGCAATCACTTTTTAGTGATTAATGTAACTTATTTTCTAGTCTTAAAAACAGTGTAGGCAATTAGCATCTGTAGAGCAAGGCCCTGCCTAGTCAGAAGCAGCACTGCTGGAACTGCTATCAATTATCTGTTACATTAGTCTATATTTCAGCACAGAAATCAGTAAAAGGGTGCATCAATACTTACTGAACCACATTCATCTCTCAGAAATCACTCTGTAAAACATGGAGGATGGCCTAAGAAGAATTAATGGCTGCTGCAAAATCTCTATAATCTTTACAAGAAGTGTAAAGATTATGGAAAGAACTGGGAAAGTGTGATTCTTAATCAAAACCAATAGGCATTATTCTTGGCTCCTGCCACACAACCAAACAATTAATAAAAGCTTAGTGGGGTGGGAAAATCATTGTCCTGGGTTGCAGTATATTCTATTACCATCTTCATGAGCTGTGAAACCAGGTGGGGCAGTGTTTCTTTGCCACCTCCCTCTGGACTATGTTCTGTTAATGGGAGCATTTGTGCCTTGCCAAAGGACTCATAGATAACAGACTCCAAACCATCTTCTGTTAATGGGCCCATCAGTGCCTCACTACCCCATTGTGAGATGCTCTGCCTGGGAGGGGGCACAGAACATTTCCCACTTGGATATAATCAGGGGTTTCTCAGGCAGAAGGGGCTTTCTCTCCGCTGGACTTCCAGAGGACGGGAGGCTGCATCGCTCGACCTTCAGGCGAGGACCAGACCCTTTCCCACGGGACCGCTGTTTTCACCGGAGCTGCTGCACCCACCCTGCTCACTGGGACCCACCAGCGCTGCGGCCGGCTGTGATCAACGCTGCTTCGGGAGGAGAAGCTGACGGCTGTGACCAGCACTGCTCCAGGAGGAGAAGCTGCCTGGCAGCCGAGAAGGCTGCACTGGGTGACTGTGCTGTTTTGTAATAACTGCCATAGTCATTGCTGTTTATTGTTTTGTTTTGTTTTATATATATATAAATTAGTAAAGAACTGTTATTCCTATTTCTCATATCCTTGCCTGAAAGCCCCTTAATTTCAAAGTCATAATAATCCGGAGGGAAGGGGGTTACATCTCCCATTTCAAAGGGGGTTTCTGCCTCACTTAAACAGACGCCTGTCTTTCAAACCAAGACAATCATTAAGGAGAAAATCCGGCCCCAAAAAAGAGTACAAAACTTCTGCAGCGAACACAAACACATAGCCCCTTTGTGAGGTTTATTTGCACCCAAGTCTTTGCACTGGCACCCAGCTCTCTCCCTTGTGAATGTTCCAGTGCTTAAAACTTAAGCAGTGCAGAAAATGCTGTGGGGGTTTTCCAGAGGAATAAGCCTCAAAATACCGGCACACAGAGGTAACCTCAGAGGGCTACCCTAACCAGGGTCAGAAAAACTTTGCATCATTTTTGATGATTGCTGGGCTTTGAGGAAAGTTGAAATGCCAAAGCCATGTGGGCAATGGTAGCTGAGGAGTGGGAGCCCAGGGCTCATTCTCTCTCAGGTGTAATCCACCCACTTTCCCTCCAAACCACCCACCTGTGAAAGAAATCTGTGCTCTCTTCAGCAGCTGCAATGGGAAGGAGTCAAAAGTTACCTTCCCACAGGAGAAAAAGAGAAGTGGAAAGATGTAAAAAGGAAAGAGGAAAACACTCAGAGAAAGAGGAGAGGATCAAGAATACAAAAGGGAAGAAAAGGAGGAGAATCCCATAGAAGGAAAAGCAGATATTTGAAAAAAAAGGTTTAGAAAACAGCAGGATGTTGAAATCAATAAGTAATTAAGCAGTGCTAAAACACCTGGAGACCAGTCCAGAAGTTTTGGCAGCAGGACAGCACCCCATCAGAATCTGCATCAGGAATAATTTCTTCACCAGGGCCCTTTTATTACTCAAAATACAGCAGTTTTAAGGCTGGATGAGCAGAACATGTTTGAGAGCTTTATTAAAGGCCTCCAGAAATGTCCTATGCAGAAACAAGCTCCCTAATCCTACAGAAAAAATTCAAAGCCTACTAATCCTACAGGAAAACTTCAAAGCCTCACATGAAGGGTGACACTGAGCATTGACGGCACCAAGAGAAATATCCCGCAACTCAAAATGCTGTTTTAGCAGCCCATGACCCATGCCTACACGGACAGTGGCATAACACTGTCATCCTCCACAACATCCAGAGACGTTTACTTTGGTTATTTATTGCTTTGTGAGAAAATGTGTGACCTTCAACAGCTGAAGTACTGGTCTCACTTTGAGCTGTCACCGAGGTTTCCTCAGCTGCCTGTACTTTGCTAGTTTTCCAGCAGGGCAAGGGGATGTGCACACACTGCACATCAAGCTAAGCAAGGCACAACTTTTAGGTATACATCTCTGACGCTTCATTGTTGACAAACAACTGTGCTCATCCTGAGCATGGTGCACAGGAAGGGAATAAACTAGCAGCACAGGAGAGGAGGCAGCTCTGCTCCACTACCTCAGCAAGTCCTCACAGACTTGTGTCACCTTTGAGACTTTGGACAAGAAGAAAATGAGATTAAAATACATGTATCTGGAGGGCACACAGAGGGGGTTGAATCAAGGAGGAGTAGTTAGTGTTCACACTTTTGTGTTGCCAGTCACACAGCATCTAAGAAATGTTTTCCTGCATATGCTTGCACACGGATGAGATGGGAAGCATCAGACTCTGAAGTTCCCCACCTAACCCATTCCAGCCTGGCTACAAGGGAAACTCTGAGGCCTGCTGCTTCTTGAGCTGTTTCAGCCAGCCTGCACAAAACCTTCAGTAACACTCTGAGTGCAAAGCCTATCCCACGAGTAGCTTCTTATCCCTTTCCTGCTTTCAGAGACCATCTCTTCCCATCCTCAGCTGCTAATAATGGTAATAGATATGACTTAGCAGTCTGTTGATGCAATTTAACTACTGAAAATAAGATATAGGAGCCATGCTCCACAGTCTACTAGTGGTCCAAAGCTGAAGGAGTTGGATGACAGTGATTTTTTTTTAGTAGCCTAACAATGGGCTGTAGAGCACGGGGTTTTTTTGCCTATATATTATAGCCACACTTCATTATCAAGCCACAGAAAACAGATTAGGCATGGAGAAGGAGCACAGATCATTTCTGTGTCCAGACACCTGATGCTATGGAGCTCCTGATGCCATCAGTCACTGCTTCCACCTGTCCCGTCTCACACGGCTTGTGACAATAATAGACCTCAAGGTTTCCAAGACCCAAACTATCTCTTTATGTAGGGGCAATACAATAGCTCAGGCTTCATCAGGCACTGCCACTCCAGAGAGTTCCTCACCTCTGATCCACAAGACAAAGCACTAAGAATAAGCAGCATGAATAATAAGAAAAGCAAAAGACTTACCAAATGGGTCACTTTCTCCTCCAAGTGAAATCAAAACCTCAGAGCAGCTTTACAATACTTAGTTTATTAGGGCTGATCCAAAAGCTCACTCTGACTGCTCTGGCACCTGCCCTACCCGCTTGCATGCTCTTACAGCCTCCTTTGACAGAAGCAAATTGCTCCCCCAGCTTTTCTTGACCGAGCTGACAGACATTTGGATTCCCTTTGCCATCTTGATAACATTATCTGCTTTCTTCTTTCTTTTAATTTTTCTTTCTGTATTTTGTTTTTACAATTGATACCAAATTACTCTTCCCTTGACTAAGATTGGGGAATGCAGAACAAGCAGAAACATGTTGATACTAGAAATTCTTGCCATTTTTAATAGAAAAAAGTTTTGCTTCTTCCATGGAGTAATTTTGCATGTATCCATAGAAAAATACTAAGCTAGCTTGTGTGGCACTTGATTGTTATACTGTGCTTAAACTTACAAACACATATAAACCCTGGTGAGGTAATCTTGAGTGTCCTAGAAAGAGATTAGTATCGTACTTAAAAAAATAAACATGTGGACTCCTGACACTAGCTTCTATACTCATGTTCACAGAGATGCAGTTCCTTTGCAATTAATGTTCATGACCCCTTCCTTCCTCATTCTGTCCTAACCTCTAACTGTGTTCCTTAAGGTTACACCACTCCACTTTGAGGATACACAGGGCTGGAACTTAGGCTGGAACTTCCTGACCACGTTCTCAGTCATCTCAGACCCAGTTCCCACCAGTGGCTTCCTGAGACAGGTTTGTGCCAGGCATGACAGTGAGGGAGTGAAAAAAAGAATCTTGCCAAGGGCAAAATCCTCATGCACTTTGTGTTCTTTTTTCAGCTTGTTCCTGAGGCTCAGGAAGTAGTGAAACAGTGGGGACAGATGAAGTAAGACTGGGACTAGACCTTGAGTGTCTTCTCAAGAGGGCTTAATAAAGTAAACCTTCATCTTTTGAAGGCTTAATAGCTTGAGATTAGGCAAAATCTAATCTGCTTATTTGAAAAGATGAAAAGAGAATGTGGAATACTCTGAGACAGGATGAGTACTTCTGAGCCTGGGTAGCTGCAAACTTTTCTCAGTGTTAATCACTCCTATTTCTGCCATTCTTGATGAAAGGAAAAAAAAAAAGCTGCAAACTGGGACAAATATTAAAACCATTTGTCACAAAGGCTATATTACAGATAGACAACATCCTTGGATGAAGGCAATAAAGGTTTTTGAAGCAAACAAAAAACTTGCTGTTCACTTTATAAATTTATGACCTTAATTCAATAATCTTCCTCTGTAAAATAAGTGGTGCAGTTTCTAAGCAGCACATGAACAGCTTTCTGAACTGTATGTGCAATGATTTCACCAAATTCACAATGGTACCAAGGCACTCAGCTCATCCCAGGATCCCAAGGCCATTATGAGCAGGGGTGGTAGTTACAACCTCAGGCAATGCTGTTTCTTTGCTTAAGATGAAACTATGTATGCATTGGTAGTTTGGCAAGGAACAAGAGAAGATGTATGCCCATACATCCTGTCATTTGAGACACTTTATACAGCACACTGGTCGCAGTACTGCTACAGACTTGTGTATAGGAGAACTGAGTTATAATCTAGGACACAGTCTACAGTGTATACCAAAATTATTAGTTAAGCAACGGCACAAGCCATACATGAGCACAACAGAACAGCTGTAGGTACAATATCTCCACACAAGCCCAAAAACAGTGGGAAAACCCAATGGCTTTCAGCGTATTTGCCCACAGAGCAAACTGCATCCCAGCTGTGCCCATGCATGCAACAATGGGATGAGGAGCACAGCTGGCAACACAGGAGCCTAGACCGTGTGGAGGGCAAGGGAGAACAGAGCAGGACTGAGAGGTGTGCAAGGAGATGTCCATGAGCTCTAAGAGGCAGGGCAGGAGCCCCGTCAGTGTCCTCTTGCAGAAGATGGTTAAATACTGGGCAAGTTCAAAAGAGATTTTGTTTAGTGATTTAATGGCTTTTTTAAAACGCAATTTGCCCAGTCAATGGCTAAACTTCTACAGGCTCATGCAGGGAATCTACTAAACACTCATCCTCTGGAAGCACTTGCCAGACACTTTGGAAAAGCAGCAGCACCAAACTCCTCCAGCTTCCATGGGACCTGGTGAATGCAAGAGGGGCAGTTGGAAGCTTTCTCTGAGGAACACCAACCTGCACTTCACACATGCATGCAGCACAGCTGCCTCTAGCAGCCACAATCTCACCGCTGAACTTCACTCTGAATATCTACTGCTGCTGGATTTAATTACTCCAAACCAACACTTGACTTTGAATTATTTGCTTCTCACTTGCCAAAACAGTGGTTCCCTCCCACTTTTCTATGACAAAACAATCCAAACTGTTGCTGCTGACAATGGAGCTAATATTTACAAATAATTACCAAAAAGATTTTAAGTTTTGTAGATACCTCAGTAAAAGATGACATTTACCGATAAATTTACAACATAAGATGTGAGTCACAATAGACAAAATTCCTTGGAGAGGTGGTATCTACAGATATTTAAATCTCTGTGTAAATCGTATAGACAGCGAACATGCAGAAGCTCTTTTGACATAGCTGATGCGATGATTTCTATTTCACGCAGGAGAAAATGGATACACCAGAGTGATTCTGTATTCCTCTTCAACCCAGCACAGGTGCCAAGACTGATGCTGGGTGATTCATTATCCCACACACTTGTTAAAACTCCTTCAGAAAATAGTACTGGTTTGTCCTGGCCACACTTTTTCTTTGGGCTTCAGAAATGAAATGTGTTTTTCTGAACAGTACCTTTCATGGAAAAAAAGACATTTAAGGTTTGAAAGGTTTCAATCAAGAGTAAATTTGTATTCCCCTTTTTGTTCTATTTTCCACTAGGGAAAGGATATACCAAAATGCTTTGTGTTTTACACCAAATACAATATTAGCTGTAATAAAAAATAAATTATCTCCCAAGTTTCTTCATGTTTTTTAAAGTTTCTGTATCTTTTGGCACTTTTTGTTTTTTGGTGATCTGTATTAATAGTTCAAAAGGACAAAACCCTGTCCTACTTCTGCCTGCCACCCTTGCACAGAAAGACATGTCCTATTTGGCTTTAAAGGAACCTGTAGAGGCTGTTCGAGATGAAGCTCTTAAGCAAACTACAGTTCTACTCAGAGCCTAAGGCACAACCCCCCCCGTTGTTACACAAGCCTCTCCCTTGCTTCCAACGCCTATTGTTTCCTCAACTCGGAAAAATCGGGTGTGTGTGGCCCCCTCACCTTCCTTGGGCACAGGAGGATTTCCGTAGCTTGAAACGTAAATCTCTACCCAAGCTGGCTGCTAAAGACGGGCCGCGTGTTCCCACATGGCTGTGAGTGATCGTGGCGGCACTTGACGATTCGAGCCGATGAACGGGGAATGGGACACAGCGTTCGGGGCAGGTGCCGCAGCCCAGGCCAGCCCCGGCCGGTGGGCGCGGGGCGATGCGCGGGGCGATGCGCGGGGCGATGCGCGGGGCGATGCGCGGGGCGATGCGCGGGGCGATGCGGAGCAGCCACACCCGCACTGCCGGGCGAGAAAATCCCTCCCCAGCCCTCCGCAGAGCTGGGGGCAGCTGCAAACTGAGCCTGCGCTTCCACTTCTGTAAGTAGGTTACTGGCACCAAGGGGAGCAAGAGCCTGAAAACTAACCTATGTATTAATCTGCTCTCTGCCCTCCTGCATCAGCAAAGTGTGCAACTCTAGAATAAATGGGAAGGGGCTCCCTGGAGAGAGCAGTGTTGGCAGCAAAGCCAGCCCCAAAGTTTCCACGCTGAATTAGGCTCGACAAGATTTGTTAAATTCCCGGGCAATTAGTTGATGGCTTCAGACTTTCCTCCTGGACTCAGAGGATGCTGTAGGATGCACGGTAATGTTTTTCTAATAGCTGCTTAGGTTTCAAAAGGAAAATAACAAATGTGGCAGAGCTGTTCGAATTGAGAATCCTAGATATGTTCCAGCTGGAAAGCAAGGAGATTTCGGGAGCTGAATTTACAAATCCACATGTCTGTTTTATGAGGGTGACTAATTAGAGTACTGGAAAAATAAAGCTATCCAACTTACGTGCAGTGTTTCCCTGCACTGTCACGTGTCAGCAGGTTTAACACTCAAGACTGTTAACTGATAAATCCCTTTTGTAATGTGATGTCAACAACAAACATCATTACAGTGAACATCAACAGGAGCCAGTAACACAAGCGATTTTCCTCATATTTGTGAGCAGTTTCATTCTGTAAATATCTCCTTTCCTTTCGCAGTCCAAGAAGCATCTCTAAGATGGAAGCAGAAGACAGGTGAAAACTTACCTCTGGTTTTGAGACTGTATTTATTTACAGGAATTTAAAATCTCTACTTCTGTTCCTCTAAATTCTCTTTAATTCTGCAAATATCTTACTTATGCTTTAGATTCTCTGCTTCAAAGCTACACAAGCCTGCAGAGACTCCAGGCATGTGCACTCAGCTGCATGCTCCAGAGCTGCGTGTCCCAGAAATGCATATGCATGAAACAAAGAACCAAACAGCAGTAAAAACATTTTTGCTCCATTTTTTGGAATGTCTACAATGAAAACAGAAGAAGGAAAGAGATCATTTTGGCAGTGTCTCCACATTTATGTGGTCAATGAAATGTAAATCCGTTCAAGGCTCTCTTACTAGTACAAGAAACATTCAGTTAACAAATTAACTGAACAGTGTTGTTCTCTGGGAACCAGGCCTAGAAACCACCCTAATATTAACTTTGTTAGAATTTAAGTCATATTCTGCTGTTTTTTCCAGCACAGAAACTAACACCTCTGTCTCTCTGAGCTGCTCTCTCACCACTGGAAGGACCTTCACACCGCCCTTCAGAGCAGAGAACGGATTAAAATACAAAATGTTATTTACTGATAGATCAGACTCAAAACCAGGGAAACAGGAGCAAAATAGAAAATTTACATTACTTTGCCCTTAACAAATCTCTCTTAGTTTGATGGAACCTCAGCCTAAGGAAGGGTACCTTGCCCTGAATCAGAATAAAGGACACATTTCAAAGTGCACACAGGATTTAAAACATAAAGATTTGAGCAGTTACTGCTGAGATCTGTCCACTTAGTACAAGATCTTACAGTAAACGCCACACCAACTCCTCAGGAAGGTGATGCTCATTTCCATGCACAGCCCAGCCTGGCTCTGTGGGGCTCCAGCTCTCTCTGCCTGCTCCTGCACCAGGCAAAGGACTTACTCAAACATTCCCATTTGTGGATGATCACAAACATTCTCATTGGAGCCTTATGACCACTGTCCACAACCATTACTGATCTCAAAACACCCCTACATTGTGGTCTCCATGCTGTTTGACACTGCAAAGCACTCACAACACGAATAATGATGCCTTAGCTATGCCCTCCCACTCTCCTAAATCTCACATGATTGGGAGCTAACTCATAATGCTTACAAAATAAAATAAAACTGAATCACAACAAGCAGGCAAGTAACAAGCAATTAACTCAGGCAAAACTTTACATCTCTAACTGCTATCACACAAAAAAGGATAGCAAGCCAATGAGGATGCCCAAGGGCACCAGTGTAGCTTGGCAGCATCATGTCCCTGACCTGCAGACTGACAAATACAGAGCAGCAGGTGCCGTGACGATGCAGACCTGGCACTTGTACCAGGTCACAGGAAAAGCACAGACGAAATCAGATCTTCTACAGCATCGTTCCCACCTCATCCTGCCTCAGCAGTTTAATTTACAAGGAAATGAAGGTCTTTAAAGAGATTGCTCTATGTTCATGGCTAACAGGACAGAAACATTAAGTAAATGAGCATTTGTGTGGGCTTCTGCAAGGAAGCCTCTCTTCAGGGAAACAGGGAAAGGATCAAAGGTACACTCAATTGCTTCTGTTTATTCAGGAATTCAGTAGGGTTTGAAACATTCTTGCAGGTGGAAAACACTACCAGATGTGCACATCCCTTGCATTTATTTATATTTGTTTTAACTATTTTAAACTATTTTTTCCACACAGAATTCAGGCATATTAACTGAAAATAGAGGGTCTGATCCTAAACGATACCGACATTTTAGGGCACTGGTCTCTAAACGGGAGCATGTCCCTCAGAAAGGCCAGATGCCTATAAAGGGGAGCAGCAAAGCTGCGCCTGCGCTTCACAGCCCTGCAGCGCCATGAGCCTGGCCTTGGCTCTGGCACACCCCAGCAACTTCTAACAACTGTCGGTCTGGTTTTGATCTAGACAGATGTTAAGAACTTTCACCAGGTAATTCCCCCCATCAATAATTTCCAGGCAACAGCTCATAAAGGGACAGTTTTGCTAAATACAAACAATGGAAAGAGCCATAACGAAATTCATTCCAAGTCAAAGCATTTCCACAGTTTCCACAACATCTCACAAATTCCATGGGGTAAAGAAAAGTTTCAGGTTTGAACCAAATTTTTAGTCTAACAACTGATGGGCTTTGTAGGTTTTACAAACCAGTAGTACGCACAACATGAGGATGCATTTGCTCTAACAGATATAACCCCTTGTTTACGCTGCACAGCATTCACCTGGGTGGGTTTGGGCTGTGGGTGACACTCAGAATGACACACTGCACAGTGTTCTCTCCTTGCATTGCTGAGCAGCCACAGCAACCAGCGCCTGAAGAAAGCGCACACAGCATGCTCCTCTCCTGCGCCGCATGAACTTTTGAACTGCAAATACTTCACCTCCATCAATAATAAGGACAGAGGAAAGAGAAAACACAGCATCAGCTAAAAGAAATGCAAATGTAGTCATGTAAAGTGCTATAGCTGATGGCATTGCCCAGAAAATGTCTGATTAGAAAATTCTCTTCTTTTTGCTTCAAACTTTCTTGGAGGGCTGCAGTGAGCCAGGGCAGCCCAGTGCTCAAGTGAAGAAGTGGTTAGAAATGATAGGGCTCAGCTGTAATGTCCTTAACTCCTGCCAAGTAGAGGATGCTAAATTGCTGATGTAAATAGCCCCTTTTGATGCCTCAAAGCTCTGGAAATGAAAGGCATTTTCATGAAAGATTAGTCTCTGGTTGACTTTCTGTCCTGATACCATACCTGCTCTGCATGCAGGTCCAGTTGCTGCCTACACAAACAGGACAGGACCTTGTAGGACCAGATTTCCTTTGCTGAACTGCACATGCTTGCCTTTACCCACTGTTAGGTACATATGAATGACCACCCAGGCAGAATTTTCCTCATGCCCTAAAGTAGCTTTCTCTCTAGCTGTCTGCAGCCTGGCTAATTCTGTATGCACAAGACTGCAAATGAGACCTTCTGTCAGCTCCCATGTTAAAATATTAGTTAAAACAAATGCCATGTTACAGGGATTCGGCTCCACACAAGGATATGCCTTCAGTTCCTGGGGTGCCAGTATCACAGTTTGGGGTCATGTTTGACACTCCCAGCGAAACATGTAAACCAGTGTGCCAATTCAATTACACTGGCCTAGGATTAGGAGGCAACAATCCTCTCTGCGCTGACACAAGTGTTTCCCACTTCCCATTTTTAATTTTCATGCACTGCTCCCAGTTCAAATGGCAACACAGTCAGAAGGTCCTTTGAACTGTGTGGATTAGAAATGCAAAGGGGTGCTTGATGCTCCCTGCTGCACCACAAGGCTCACCTGCATGGGATGAAACAGTTTCCCTAAGGAAAATGGTCCTTTCCCACAGATGTTTGCTGGCTCCCAACATTCTGCAGCTACCAAGAGAGAGCTAACAGCATCATGCTTTACATGGCTGTGTATACCCCACAGAGAGCAACCCTTGGCTCATGCAGTTTGATGTGCTAAATCAGGGGCCTTGCCTGAGCTTTCAGCTGATTATCAAAAAATCTATGGGGCTGATGTACAGCATCACTCACTAGAATAGAGCAACAGCAGCCTAGGAAAACATACCTGGGAGCTTAGCCCTGAGCTGCAGGCAGCAAAGTTAGAACAGTTGTCAAAACATTTGAGCAGTGCTTCTGAAATCACACTCTAACTAGGTAAATCTTGTGAACATGGCTTGTTTCATCCATATTTTCCTGCATACAAATTTGACTGGCAGAAACATTTATTTTGTCAGAGCACTAAAAGCCCCTGATGTTCAGCACTGATCTTTGGCAGGCTGTAATTCAGCTCCCCCCTCCCAGTGACACTAAGGAGCACTCAGTAAAACGATGCCACGGTCTCACGGGTTTCCTAGAAACCTGCTTCCAGCAGCACAACACGTATCCTCACAGCCGTGTTCTCCATTAGCTGTTCTCAGCCACAGTATAAAATGTCCTGTGCCTACCAGCTTTTACAGACTGTAGCTGTGGCCATCTACAGAAATTCTGGGCACTTCCCAACATGCCACCCATAGAACAAGTTTGGGAGAGGAGGGTTTTTGTGGAGCAAGAGAAAAGCAAACACTGGTGTGTGTGAAGAGCTGTGGTTGTTGAATATGTCAAGAAAGTAATGTTTGGATTGAGGAAAGCCAAACAGATGTAGCAGAGCTGTGCCAGGAAAGGATGGCTCTGTTACCCTGTTCATGTCTTCCTTAAAACATCCTGGTACCAGAGCCAGGCCAGCTCCTCTCCTGCCTGCCCAGCCTCAGCCTGCCTACAATTACCAGTTCACACCCTAGGCAACTCTGCTGCCCCATGCCTGCCTGCTAGCACACAGTCCTCCCTTGCCTCCTCCAGCCCCACATCCTGCCCATGAACCTTAAATCAACTGTACTGAGCTTTGTTCAAACTCTTCAGAGCCTCTCTACACTGAGCAGTGCTCGCAGAAGTAAGGTAGAGACAAACTGACCACTATCTGTATCCTTTTCAGTCCAGACAGATATCACCTGTCAGTGACAGCCCCAAACACAGACTGGAGACATCTGGGCACAGCTGCCTTCAGTTTTGACTTGCCTATTTTGAAAACATGGATGCAGTTTACACTTTCAATAATTTTTAATTTAAGTACAATCCATCTTATAAAAACAGTTACTCCCCTTCCCTCTGGTATCTCAAACAAATAAAAGGAGAAAAAATAAATACCTTGCTTGGAATCCTAAATATATTTTGGCTAAAAATGCTGCTGTGCTACCATACAGCTGTTACCTGCATTTCCTAGCTGTTACCCAAGGCCATTGGGCCCCTTCCTGCAGGGATGATAGGAGGAGCCTAGAGCACTCTGCACCTGCTGGGAAATGCCTCTCAGAGAAATGCAGAAGGTTCATACCTTATAAATAGCCATGGTGTGAGCAGTGACAGGACACAGAGACCCTGAGCAGATACTCAAACTTTCTGCGTCTCTGTGCCATGACATTCTCTGGGTAATGCTTTTGAATAAGAAACACAACACTTAACGTAATCACCCAGGTCTGTCGCCCACTGCAATGAAGTACTTCAGCAGTCACATTTATGCATTCACATCTAAAGCTACAGCAATTCACAAGCCAATTCATTTAGTTTGGAAAGTTTCAGGGAATAATTATAACTAATAACAATTTTGAATAATGAAACATTTCAGCTAAAACTAATCCATATTTGAAAAAATTGTAAATCCTCAGTCTTTTAAACGAAACTTAAATAAATATGAAAATAAACTATTTGACATGGGGTTTGTAAGAAAGAGAAATAAAAGATTTTTATTTTCCTCTCACATTTGACTAAAATCAGAATGACTTCATAACTTCCCTTGGTTTACCGTACACCCTACTTTTTACTTCAATTTTTTCTTCAAGAAATTTGTACAACTCTTACTGACTCTCATTTATATATTTGGTGATGTTAACAACTTAAAAGTTAGGAATTGCTCAAAACTTCTGCAATGTATTAAGTTCCAAGCTTTTCACATCTACAGCAGTAAATATTTTCAGTTGCAAAAAATCCAACTGCTTCCTAGTGCCCATTCCAAACATCAAATATCCAGTAATGCACACTGGAAGAGCCAGTGATGATAAAGGCTGGAAGATTACCAAGGCTGGAAGTTAAAAGCTGGAAAGTATTTTCTGATTTACTCTTTTGAATTATTGTGGGAAAAAATGAAACTTCAAAGCACTGGCCTGCAGAACTGAAGTCTCTGATCAGGTCTTTCCTTTGTGGTGGGATTTCATGGCTCCGCATGGACATGCTGCATGCGCAGAGGCGCATAGTACCTGTACGCATGGGCAGGAAATCAGTACACATGTATGCTAATGCAACATAGAACACTCTGTAGTGTACTTTCCTCCATCCATTTTATTTCATTCCAAACCTCCGAGCTGTGTCTGACTGCAGCATTTCAGGCAGGAGCTGTATGCCTGTGGGAAGCAATCAGGGACACACATAGCTTATTTTAATTTTATCATTGCTATCCACTCTTAAGACCAGCTATTTGAGATCACTCTGCCTCACTGACAGGAGTTGCTTTAAGGCAAAGGAAGAAATTTAGAGCTAGTAACTGCATGGGAGCTAAAGAAATTTTGGCTGAAACATGGGGAAGTGGGGAATGGAAGCAGTCACGAGTCTGTAAGACCTGGTCATCTTTAACCCAACACTCAGGTGAACTCTGGTTGGTAGGACACAGGGAAGCTGGGGGAAAACAGGTCCCTCACCTCTGATCCACCCATCACAGGTGCATCAGCCACACGGACGGGATGTTTGGCTGCTGTGACACAGAGCAGCCTCCCACACACCTCTCTGCACTTCAGAGAAACCAAAATGCTTCCTGCAAAGAGGCATGTTCTGACAAGCACTTATTTGTTGCCACAAATTTTCCAAAATTGTTTCTGATTTGTGTGCTTACATTAAACAGTCTTGGTTTTGAGTGCTGTTCTGTACACTCTCTACAAAAGTAATTCCCTCAAAAAACCTGCCTGTCAAATTCTCAGTTTTCAGTGCAGGCACATGACCATGGACTTGACCTTGCAGGCTGTATCAGATGACAATCAGACAAGACCAGGGAGAGAAAATGAAATGTCAGTGCCAAATATTGGCTCTTGGGCACAGCTAGCAGAAACCAAGTCAGCCGTTTTTGCCATATTCTCAAGCACCTGCTCAGGTCTCTGACCAGGGGCAACAATGCTGTCCTTGTTCTAGAAGGAAAACAGGTGAGTATTAATCACCTCTATTCAGAAAATACCCAGAGCACAGTCTGAGTCTTTAGAACACACGAATTCATTCACAATAGTGGCAAGCTGTCAAGTTTCTTGGACGAGCAGAAAGAAATGAGAGAAGGGGAGCTTTCAAAGCTTTTCTTTTGCAACAGTATGTACTGGGCAAAGTAAATAATGAGGCAGCTTCCCTGCTCAAATCTATCATCTCCATTCCATGGCTGTACTAAAAACGGCCCATTCCTTGAAACACTACTGAACCACTTTTTCACCTTTTGAGCAGAGAAGCAGGTTGTTTTAGCACAGGGAACTGAAAGGGCACAGTAATGACCCAGCAACCTTAGGAGCTCAGGGCAATCTGATGTTCTTATGAAGACTGCGAAGACGAGCAGAGCTGGTTTCCTAGTAAGTAAACCACTTGAAAATACAGCTGGTCAGGCACAAAATCTGATAATTTTGGACAATAAGCCATTTCAAAAAAAAGCCTAGAAATTGCTCACTATAAAAATCACACAACTGACACTTTAAGCAAAGTGAATTTCTGACGTTAGCTCTAGCAAAATTAAACAGCTGTGCCAGACTCCTCTTGCTAGTTTAGGTTTGGGTGGTCTTTGATCAAAACATGGTTACTCACATTTAAGAGAGTCAGATTACCAACTGAAAGTGGTGCTGCTTGCTGCTGCTGTCGAGGTCAGAGCCTGTAGCTCTAAATCCAACAAGATTCAGGTATTGAGAAATATTTGACTTGTATTTAACTTTCATGGGGGCCGTAGGGGTGAGTGCATGTTTAGAGAACAAACAAAAGAACTCGGGGTAGAGAAAGCTAGAGTCAAAACTAGAATTTCCCCCTGCTTTAGCAATCTGCTAGTCCAAACGTTTCCATGGCAAATATGGAAATGGCTGATTCTAGCCACAAGTTTGGTCATGATTGGATGCAGGCTGTAAAAATATTTTTAAAAATCACTATTTCTGCATCTAGTTGAAATCAGAGAGGCATTTTTCTGTGCATTATCTGCTGTGCTGGCCCTCTGCCTTTTAGTGTTGTGGTTTTGATGGGGTTTTTTCCCCCTCATTTATTGATTTATTGCTTATGTTTGGAGGAGAATATACAAGCAGTTTGGTATTCTCAAGTCCATCTACACCATCTGTCTAAGCACTAACTACTAATGTACTAAAGAGAAGACCAAACAGTCAGCTTCATTGGCATTTGGTCCATAATGAGCTTTGAATGTTACTTCCTGATCCCAGTACCTCAAGTCCTTTTATCTTTCGGGTTTTTAAAGTGACAATAATCCCAGATCCAGAGGGTAGATAAGGTTGGAAGGGACCCCCAGTTCCCCCTTTGAGGCAGAGTTAACTACAGTAGATTGCTCAGGAGTGTATTCACTTGGGTTTTGAGTACCTCCAATCTTGGAAACCCACAGTCCCTCTGTGGGGTCTCTTTCAGTGTTCAGTCACCCTCACAGTAATTTTTTTTTAATCTTATGCTCAAGCGGAATTTCTTGTATTTCAGTTTGTGCCCATTGCCCCTTGGCCTGCCCCTGGGCACCAGGGAGAAGAGCCTGGCTCCACCACCTCTACTCCCCCCTATCAGGTATTCATACATGCTGATTAAGACTTCCCTGAGCCTCCTCTGCTGCAGGCTGGACAATCCCAGCTCTCTCAATCTCTCCCTGTATGTCAGATGCTCCAATTGCTTCATATTCATCACGGTCCCTCAGTGGACTCAGCCTAGTCGGTCTTCATCTCTTCCATCCTGGGGAGTCCAGCACCAGATACAGCACTGTAGATGTCCCACCAATGCTGCACAGAGGAAGAGCATCACCTCCCTCAATCTGCTGGTGATGCTTTGCCAAGCACAGGCCAGGAGAGCACCAGCCACCTCTGCTGCTGGCTCACTGTCAGCTTGTCCCCAGGACCTCAGTCAGGCTCCACCAGCATCCCAGGAATGCTGGTCTGACATACAAGCAAAGTGAATGTGGTGGAAAGAGATATCATCTTCTAGTAGGTCAACTCGGAATGCTGGAAACGGCAGATGAGAATCCCAACAAGAAACAATTCCTAATGAAATGTACAAATAATTGGTGGAACTGCCCAAGCCACTCCCAAAGAGAACAGCACAAATCTCACAGACCATCCAGGGACACTTCAGTGAACAGGGAAAGCTTCTGCAGCTTTACTGATAGAATTGCAAGTCTAAAAAGCAGAAATCTTTATCCTGCAGGACAGGGCATGTGGGTCCCAACCTACCAAGGCAAAATGCCCAATTATATTAGATTAAATTTTCACATTTGAGCCAAGCGAATGATGTCCTCCTCTACAAACGCACAACACTGTCCTCTCCCAGAGACAAGGACTCATGCTTGACGGACCACTGCTCTCCACTTGATAGTTTCTGTGTCACTCCTGCCTTTATTGATTCAGGCTCCCCATTTTCATTAGAACAAGCAATTTACTCTTGTATTCTTGAACAGTGCTAATATGTCCTCTCCAGCATTGCTGCTCACAGCTGGAATAACCAAACCAGCCCCCAGTCCCACTACCAACACCCCACACCCAGCCACAAGCAGGACATGGGGGGAGTAGAATAGGCAGAGCCGTATCATGCGCTGAAGCTGGAAGGGTTCAGCATGGGCCACTTGCACCCACTCTGCCCTGACCCACCACATGCTCACTGGAATTAACTGATCTCTGGAAACTCCTCAGTTTAGACATGACCTGTTTATTTTACCTACTCTTGAAACAATGCCTATTTTTTGCTTTTACTTTATTACACCAGAAAATCAGAGCTTCAGACACTGGTGCGAGCTGCTCTAGTTGGAAGAGCACACACTCACCAGCACGAGAGAGCACTTGTAGAGTGCTCTACAATTGGATCTAGCCCTGTTACAACTATTTCTCCGGGCCTTTGTTTTACCAGCACTATTTACATACTACATAAAGTCCTGATATATTCAAATAAACACATAAATATAATAATTAATAAATAATAATGTGATAATCTAATAATAAACACTTTACTCGATTAAAGACAAACTTAGCAATAGCCAGTGGAGCAGTGGCACCTGGGCACCACTAGCCAGCTGCCCTCTGGCAGAGAAGCCCCCACATCAGGCTGCACCAACAGCCATGCAGCAAACACTGGGACAAATGATCCTTTCTCTCTGCTCAACACTTGGGCAAGAACAGCCAGAGTGCTGGTGCTAATTTTGGACTCCCCGGAACAAGACAGCCTTCAATATGGTAGAGCATGGTCCGGTAGAGGCCACCAGGATGGCTGAGGGCTGGAGGAGATGCCAAGGGAACATGTGGGCAGCACCAAGGAGTCAGTCCATCATGTAGTGGTGTTTGTCTTCGACCAACTATTTAACCCACAGACAAAAAACAATTTTGGATTGTATTTAAGCCCAGCACACATTAGTGTTCCACTACTCACAAGGTGAAGTGCTAACAGTCAGTGTAAAACACACCAGCAAACCACAAAGATAACACATCCGAGCCAAGAGGAGATAACTCTGAGAACACAGGTTTTGATAAATTAGCTGAAAAACCACTGCCAGCAGGCATCATCAAGATCGAATTCCATTGCAAAGGTTAAAATGTGTGACCAGATCCTGGATTTTTACTGCAGGTGACCTCCAACAAAAAGCAATGGCTTGCATCCACTAGAGCGTGGAGCCAATCACAAGACAACAAAGTCACAGAGAATGGATATCTTCAGCCACAAATTATCTACATTTAGTCGAAATCAACTCCCAGGTTCCTGGCAGGTGGACAAGACACCCCTTGGTGTCACAGCAGCCACCATGCCCAGCACATCCTGTTCAGTTCTTGTGTACTGCAGTGCCTGAACACAAGTCTCCCAGCTTCAGGTGTAACTCAGTGCTTAGACAGTTATACAGCTATTCTTATATTTTAAGTAATATTATACATGTCCCAAACAACTGTACAATCATGGGGGCATTATAATAACACAGAAAGGTGAACTGTAAACCAGGTACACACACTCTAATGTAAAATGTTACCTTACAGGTATCAGGAACACAGACTTTTAGTCTTGCTCACAAACTTACAACAAACAAATCTCCTGCACAGCCCTTGCCCACTTCTCTTTTGAGTGATTAACTGGTGTTTGATATTTCCTAAGACAGTTTTCAACTTAAATTGCAAGAAAATCCATACCAACTTGAGTTCAAAAGCACGTATATGAACTGAAAAACAGATCCAGTGGAAATAGAGACCTCCCTAGAAATACCAAGAGACTGTTAAATGCAGAGGTTCTGGCAGGGAGTATTTCTTAATAGCATAAATACTGCTGAAGTTACAGAGTTTTTCCTTTTGTTTTCTGATCAATACTCATTCTGTAAGGTATGGATGTGCCCCTGACAGTGCTTTCAACTTTCTGCTCAGCAACACCCTGGAATTTTTGAATTAAGCCTGAAGAAAATTGAGAAAAGCTCAAGCAAATACTACACATACCAGACCTCCAGAAAAATCAGCATTTATAGGCAATATTCATGGATTTAAGGATTAAAATCCCTGTAATTGCTGCTTACTTTCTCATTTTTCATGAGCTTTTGCTTCTCTCCTTCTTTACAAAAACATCCTAATTTTTCCCCCCTCTTTCTAATCTTTATAAAACACACATCATTAGTACTGCACATTTGGTGTTGGATTACTGAATATGCAGCACTGACTCTAACAATACTTCCTGACACAGAAACCCAAAGGTATTGGGAAGAATTTGCTGTGTATCTACATTTTATTCCCTCTTCAAAGGGTTTTTTTACAGCATGGGATTTGGAAATAAACAGGTCTCTTCTGCAAGTGCTCTGCATACGAAGCCACTGAGTTTCTCCTCCTTATGCATGCCTGCATGAAGGATTACAGTATTTCAGATTCTTTTCAATCCCCAAGCCCCTTCACAGCAATTTCCTCATGCCCACATGTTTTTTCCACCACCTTGCAACCCACTCTCCTCTGCAAATTACCCCTCACAAAAACATTGCCAGCTTACTTGCAAGTGGCACATGTTCATTTTCTCCTCCCTTCCCCATGCAAATGTCTCCCACAGCAAATAAACCACAGGGACAGGAAAAGCATAACAGGAGATCTTACCTTTTGATGGTCTTCTTTGTTTCGTTTGTAGAGAAGAGAACGTACCCATGACAGCACCCATTGCAAAAGCTACTCGTGAGTTTTTGGGGAGGATTTATTTTGGCTGGGATTGTTTTTTTATCCCTCTTACCCCACCCCTCCACTGACACTGAACAAAATCTATGTGAAATGCCCCCAAGAACAAAACAAAACGGAGGAAGTCCAGACAAGAAAGAAAAGAAGGAAGGAGGAGGGAAAAAGCAAAGCACTGCAGCTCGGCATTCAGCAAGCGTTAAGCTTTGAGGGTTTTTTTTAAGTCAACACACATGCACTGACTCACAGCCGGCTGCACTGTTATTATTCAAAACAGCTCCCCATCAAAATTTAAATGCTAGGTAGATTCCCTCAGACCAGAGCTGGCAGCAGATGCATCAAAATATTTACTGGAGCACAGCCACATAAACACACAGGATAATTCTTCCCCCCTGTTCCCTTATGGCTCCAACCAGCAGCCTGTAGGTCTAGCGAGGGAGCATCAGTGCAGCTCTTCCAGTGAATACTAAACTGGAGTCCTGTAGATACGCTGAGGGTCTCAGGGGGAAGCCAGGGCTTTGGGCTGGATACCAACTCGGAATGAATGGAAATCTTCTGAGTGGGAAGCAATAGTGAGCAGGGCATCAAAGCCCCAGCTGCGCGGGCTGAGTGCTCCTGCTAATTAAGAGTCTGACAGAAAGGTAGAAAGCAACAATCTCCAACAGTCTTCTTGAGCAGAGAAGTCAGAGGAAAATTACTAAATGCAAAGGGGAAAATAGGAAATTTCACCACAATCTTTTTCCTTCATATCTTTTCTCACATACCAGAAACACATGCGAGACAGCTAACTTATTTTTCTGCCAAGTATGTACGTGCATATCCTTTTCAAGGATATTAAAACAAAACTGTTGAAACAAAACTATGCAAACATCGAGTGACTAGGAGGAAGTAGAACAATTCCCAGCATTTTTTTCAATCCTGTCATACTTCAAAAAATCAGCTAGACATCTGGTTACGTTTCCTCAGAAAGTGAAATAGCAAGTGCTCAGGTACAAGAGGAGTTAAATACACTGAGGCAGGTCTCAGAACCCGAAGTAATTTGCAAAATGGTGACGGAGATAAGGGCAGTATCTGTGCAAATACTGTATTTTTCAGAAGAAATTCACCACAGAACAAACCACCTTGTCTCGACAAGTTTTCTCAGCTTTCCTCTTACTTTGCACTCGATTCCCTCAGATGCAGATCCCAGCTCCCCAAACGTTGGTGTCCCTGGAGGTACAACCCTGCCTTACCTGCTGCTCACCTGCTGCCAGCATCTGTCTTTGCATGCACAGGTATATTTTCATCCTTAGCGTGTATCAGTGAAAAGCTTCCCGCTAGTTTCTAGTTGCAGAAGGCATTGCAGAAAATAATTTTTTTTTCCTTGCTTTGTAACTCAAATCACATTAATTGAACTTTTTGTGAGAAATGCCTGGGGGATGGTACTGTTTTAAATACCCAAGTCCTGAAATAAAACACATCAGTTTGCAGGGAATTGCCCAAGACTCGGGGCACACAGGGGCTTTGGCATAGCGGGAGGAGCCTGTCCTAGCTTGTGCAACATTCTCTGCCTTCCATCCATCCCTGCCTCCTTCCCCTAGGCTGGCCACAGCTGAGGTCCCACTGCCACGGGAGTAATCCGCTTCTCCAGCCAGCCCAGTTCCAGATGGGGGTCCCTCAGACTAAGCTGATCTCCACCAGGCACTGAAAAGCTATATGAGATTCTTAAGCTTTTTTAAAATTCAAATATTTATATTCATTAATAGTTTATGTGCATTTACACAATAAAATATTACGTAGACTACAGTGTACATGCAGAAAATGACTGCTCTTGGGACTTCTGCATTCAACAAAGGCTGGAAGGTGACCAGAGGCCACAGCCAATGTCTCCAAGATGTCACAACTGGAGTCTTCTATCTAGGCAAACTGTCACTAGCAGAAGTCAAGTGTTGACAAGGTGTAAGGCCCCAAACAACTCAGTTGATGAGGTTTTTAAAAGGGTTTATGGTTGTTCATGTACTCTGAGTTAGACACATGGGAGAAGTGCTGACAAGATAGTCTCAAGACATCAAAACAACAGAAAGAACTTCACTGGCAACTTCAGAAAATTGAGGAACTTAGGCAAAAGGTTTAGTGCAACATTCAATCAACATAAAACACTTCTCAAAGAATTAAATGGGCCCATTCAACTTAGCAAACTTTAAGTCCATTTGATTCTAAATTACTCAAAAGTTCCTAGAAGAGGGAATTAGAAAGAGAAAGAAAGACAGAAGAAGACATCCATAGCTACCAACTCCTAGGTTCCAGTGGTGTTCAGACAGAAATTCCAAGAGGAGGAAGAGTCAAGACATCTGAGCGCCTCATGCCCTGTGGCCTTAAATACCCTTTGGCCCTTTCCCCAGGCGGGACTTCTAATCATTTCATCACTCAGGAGCTGTGTTAGGGGCTCCAGGGGATGGGTGTGGGGCATTGCCTCCAGTGTGCCACGGATTGGCAGCCACTGCCGGGCAGGAGTATACAGGGCAGGGCACTGCCTCACCAGGGCAGGGCCTGGCCTGCCCCTGGCCCTGCACACATGCCTCCCAAAATGAAGTCTCAAGACATCAATCTTTCCAGTCTCTCACACAAGGCTACCACTCAACCATTTCTTCAAGTGCCCCATCTACACATCTTTTAAATATCTCCAGGAATGGTGACTCTCCCACTACCCTGGGCAGGTTGTGCCAGTGCTTGACCACCCTTTGGGTGAAGGAATTTTTCCTAATATCCAACCTACACCTCCCCTTAAGGCCAATTCCTCTTGTTCTATCTCTTGTTGCTTGGAAGAAGAGACAGACACTACCTGCCTACAAACTCCTTACATCAAAAAGTACCTTGAAAGTAGCTGGCTTCAGGATTCCTTTAGACATCAGCTGGATCCCAGCCATGCAGAAAGAGCTCGGTCTGGGAGTGACAGATCAGGCTGTCCATATGGTGAGACACCCAAGGAAGAAGCAATTTGGAAAGACAAAATTGCACCCCTGATGCTGCACTGTTGTTTACTTGAAACAGCATGGCACATGTAAATATTCTGTTTCCTTTGAAAGTTGAAAGAAATAAAAGATCTGTCTTGGCTGAAAATCAGTATTTACAGGTCTCTAAGAAATCATGGGAAAAAGCGGTTACATACATTTTTCTTTGTATGGCTCAAATATCCAAGAATGAGGACAAGAGGAGGGACCATGTCTGTGCCTAGGCAGATGAGAACAGAATTGCAAATCCCCAGTTCAAAAAGCAGACACTTTCTTTCACAGCTGAAAACCAAGACCTCAGAGGAACAGAGGCATAGTAAACACTAAAAAATTAGGGTATTTGCTACAGCAGACAGGAATTCTCTTTCCTCAAAAGATGATAATTCAAATGTATCAACCTAGGAGAGAATTGGAGATGTAAAAAGTGCTGGTGAACATCCTTTATCTGAGGGAGGTGAATATTTTTCAGAGTATTTCCTTTAGAGATAAGAAGCTGCCTGAGCTCTGACTGTGATGGTGAAATGCACAGTTGTAGCTGTGTGGGTACCTAAGTCAGCATCCTGGGTAAGAGATGCTATAAGAGGACCAAAAGTACATCAGGGAAAGGAGACACCATATTGTGCAAAACCTGACTGTAGCCTCCTGAAGGGATTTGCAGCACTACAGATCACAACCACCACTCCCCAGTGGAGGGAGAAACCCCTGCAGCACATCATGGAACTCTCTCACAGTATGATTTAGCACAGTCTTTAAGCACTTGCTTGCATAGCTAAGGGTAGGTACTGCTTCATGATGCTCGTGCTGCCTAAATCCATCCCCTTTCCCACAAAAATTCACCCAACAGGTGACTTGTGTGACCATTCCACCTGTCACTGCTAAGGAGGGGAGAGTCTCCCATGGGAAGGGGCCACAAGTGTCAGATGATGGGCAGACATGTGCTAGGCATGCACAGATACAGCAAGGGGTCCATCAGGCTATGTCTGCTCCAGCAGAAGTCTGTGTACATCCTCAGCCAAGTACTGGGTACTGATCTCCTTGAGCTAGGTCGGCAGGGCAGACGTGACCCTGCTGGTCACCATTAATCCATCACTATCATCTGCCTGTTAAACCTTGTTCCATCCTTTTACCACTGCTGTATGCCATCTAAACTCTGTCTACTGACTACTAAAACCATGACCTATTACTATTCACTGATCCTCTTCCTGATTTCTTTCTGCCTCATAACTCTATACTATTGCTTTTAATAGGCATCTGTGAGGCTTTGAAACATTAGAGCAAAGCAGTAAGACACTGACAATGATTCTGGATGTAACCAGAAGGCTTGGTTGGAAAAAGAAGTTCACTATTTTTAATAAATGCAAATATAGCATCTTCAATCAGGCAGTCATATCACCAGCTAGCTGATACCAGTACGGGATGGAAATCTTCCAGGAGCAAGGTCACAGGGATTGGTACAGCTCTGCACACCGATGCAGGATTAGGTCTTCTTCTCACTAAAGATAACTATAGGTACAAATTGGAGCCAGACCACACTTGCATTGTATCTGTCCTGAACGACACATTTCTGGCATTCTTGTGGGTTTCATTTCATTCTACAAGAAAGTAGAGAGGGAGGTTGGTTTTCTTCATTATCCAGGAATCTCGACCATTGCCAGGAAAACACCATCTATTTAAGCACTGTTACCATGGGATGACACCCCTGGCTTATCAGCCATCCTCTCCTGCAAGGCACATATGGCCTGCAGGACTAGCAAGGGAATGCCTCAGATGTACCCAGATTTTAAAACTTTGGGCATTAGTGAAATTCACTCTGATGTAATTTTTTGTCTCTCAAAGCACAGCAATGAGCACTCACGTAACAGGAACACAAATAAAACTTGAAAACTCCCTGTTTACAGCAAGCCCTTGTCATTTACTCTATATCTATCTGCTCTGAGTGCTTCAAGATAGGTTCTGCTTTAGAAAGCCTAAATAGAGCTTGAAGTGACTAATTCCACTTCCTTTCTGAGTATTTTAGGAATGAAACCTGTGTCAGAGTTTCTATGTTCTTTAGAATAAAAGATTTTAATTTTTCATATTCCAGTAACTAACACTTGTTTCAGGGAAGCATTTTACACTTACCCAAGGAGTGCTTCACTCTAAGGCAGAGGTGACTTTCTCCTCACCTGAGCAGCTATTCTATAGAGCAGTTTCTCTGTAAATTAAATTTCTATTAAAAAAATGTAAACATGTAAAAATCTCTATAATTAAACAGAATCTTTCAGGCAGGCAACTGAGAGCATTCAAGTAGCAGCCTGTGAGCTGGGCTGATGCCACTCAAGCACTGACACAGAAATGCCAGGACTGCTGCTCTCAGCTCAACTCCCCTCAACTACAGACTGGTCAAATATCCGTAACACGGACCCACCAGCCCCCGCCCAATTACTGCCCAATGCTCTGGCACAAAACCACATCCAGCCATGGTGACAAGCTGGGTGCTCTCAGCAGTACAGACAGTTACTCCTGCAATACTCTGGGCAGGGATTCCTCCATGAGGGATGGCAGCAATGGGAAGCAAGAGACATGCATTTTGCATTGATGCAGAAGCACCAACAAAATGTCCCCTCACAGAAGCTGCCCATGCACCAGGAGAGCTGCCCACCGGCTCTTACCCTCTTTTCCAGTTCCCTCCAATTTATAAAGCAGTTAATGAGAAACTGAGAATTGACCATCTGAATGAAAAAATAAAATCAAAACCAAGCAAGAAAATAATCCTTTTCAAAGAGAATGAAATGAGAGTTTCTGTTGCTTAGCAAATTTTTAACCAGTTGCTGTTCTTAGCTGTCTGTGCCAGAACATCCACTGCTGAGTGCTTTGCCTAACCCTAAGCCCAAAGATGTGAACACTAAATGTCAATCCGGGTTAACAGCCAGCTTTGCTTCTGTCTTGTGGTAATGGTCAGAGGCCTCACTGAGAAAGAAAAGACAGTTTTTAATTATTTGGTATGTTCATAGATGACTACTTTAGAGAGGAGAAGAGAATAGAGAAGACATCTAGATGATCTCGAATCTCTCCTTTCCTTTTGCTTTAGTGCACTTCACAGAAATGGGCCAAACTAACCACATACAATTCAGGTCACTGAGCAGCTGCACAAACCTCTGGGTAACTAATGTGGACAGTTAACCAGCTATTTTTGTTTTACATTTCACTTCTCACTATAGGGCCTTGTAAAAGAGAACAGACGCAGCCATTAGATACCCCTAGGTAAGTTCAGCTAGTGTCAAATTAAATCACATCAGGCAAAATATATGCTAAATAAGAAGATATTCTGTTTGTACATTTAATCATAGAATCATTTAGGTTGGAAAAGCCCTCTAAGATCATCAAGTCCAACCATTATCCAGCACTGCTGAGTCCACCACTAAACCATGTCCCCTAGTACCACATCCACATGTCTTTTAAACAGTTCCAGGGACGGGGACTCCATCACTTCTCTGGGCAGCCTGTGCCAGGGCCTAACAGTACTTTCAGTGAAGAAATTTTCCTTGAGATCCAATCTAATCCTCTCCTGGTGTAACTTGAGGCTGTTTCCTCTTGTCCTGCCACTACTATGTGGGAGCACAGGCTGACCCCCACCTGCTTCTAATCTCCTGTCAGGGAGTTGTAGAGAGTGAGAAGGTGCCCCTGAGCCTCCTTTTCTCCAGGCTGAGCCTCCCAAGTTCCCTAAGCTGTTCCTTATCAGAGTTGTGCTCCAGACGCTTCCCCAGCTCCATTGTCATTCTCTGGACACACTCCAGGCCCTTGATGTCCCTTTTGTCATGAAGGGCCCAAAATTGACCCCAGGATTCAAGGAATTGCCTCACCAGTGCCCAGTACAGAGGAGGATGGTCGCTGCCCTGGTCCTGCTGGCCATGCTATTGCTGGTATAAGCTGGGATAGTGTTGACCTTCCTGGCCACCTGAGCACGTAATTGGTACTGTTTCATTCTGAATGTGCAAGGAACGCACACCAGGCATGAACACTCCCCTGGCCAGGTCTTGCTAGAAGGTGCTCTGGAGAAGTCAGAATTTTTAGTTATCATTAGTAGCATCATGCTTTAGGTGAAATGATGAACAACACCAATTGTATCACTTCTTAAATTAAGCACATTCTTAATGAGGATTCATAATTTTATGGTTATGTTTTATGCTATCATCTTTTATGCTGGAAAAAAAAAAAAAAGGTAAGATTATTCCAGTAAAATGTTTGCTGTTGAAGCTGGTTAAAACAATGCCTTAACATGGACATTACCTTGGCAAGCTTTCTTAAAATAAGCATTAAGTAAGTAAGCACCCACATCTCCCAANCATCCAGCCATGGTGACAAGCTGGGTGCTCTCAGCAGTACAGACAGTTACTCCTGCAATACTCTGGGCAGGGATTCCTCCATGAGGGATGGCAGCAATGGGAAGCAAGAGACATGCATTTTGCATTGATGCAGAAGCACCAACAAAATGTCCCCTCACAGAAGCTGCCCATGCACCAGGAGAGCTGCCCACCGGCTCTTACCCTCTTTTCCAGTTCCCTCCAATTTATAAAGCAGTTAATGAGAAACTGAGAATTGACCATCTGAATGAAAAAATAAAATCAAAACCAAGCAAGAAAATAATCCTTTTCAAAGAGAATGAAATGAGAGTTTCTGTTGCTTAGCAAATTTTTAACCAGTTGCTGTTCTTAGCTGTCTGTGCCAGAACATCCACTGCTGAGTGCTTTGCCTAACCCTAAGCCCAAAGATGTGAACACTAAATGTCAATCCGGGTTAACAGCCAGCTTTGCTTCTGTCTTGTGGTAATGGTCAGAGGCCTCACTGAGAAAGAAAAGACAGTTTTTAATTATTTGGTATGTTCATAGATGACTACTTTAGAGAGGAGAAGAGAATAGAGAAGACATCTAGATGATCTCGAATCTCTCCTTTCCTTTTGCTTTAGTGCACTTCACAGAAATGGGCCAAACTAACCACATACAATTCAGGTCACTGAGCAGCTGCACAAACCTCTGGGTAACTAATGTGGACAGTTAACCAGCTATTTTTGTTTTACATTTCACTTCTCACTATAGGGCCTTGTAAAAGAGAACAGACGCAGCCATTAGATACCCCTAGGTAAGTTCAGCTAGTGTCAAATTAAATCACATCAGGCAAAATATATGCTAAATAAGAAGATATTCTGTTTGTACATTTAATCATAGAATCATTTAGGTTGGAAAAGCCCTCTAAGATCATCAAGTCCAACCATTATCCAGCACTGCTGAGTCCACCACTAAACCATGTCCCCTAGTACCACATCCACATGTCTTTTAAACAGTTCCAGGGACGGGGACTCCATCACTTCTCTGGGCAGCCTGTGCCAGGGCCTAACAGTACTTTCAGTGAAGAAATTTTCCTTGAGATCCAATCTAATCCTCTCCTGGTGTAACTTGAGGCTGTTTCCTCTTGTCCTGCCACTACTATGTGGGAGCACAGGCTGACCCCCACCTGCTTCTAATCTCCTGTCAGGGAGTTGTAGAGAGTGAGAAGGTGCCCCTGAGCCTCCTTTTCTCCAGGCTGAGCCTCCCAAGTTCCCTAAGCTGTTCCTTATCAGAGTTGTGCTCCAGACGCTTCCCCAGCTCCATTGTCATTCTCTGGACACACTCCAGGCCCTTGATGTCCCTTTTGTCATGAAGGGCCCAAAATTGACCCCAGGATTCAAGGAATTGCCTCACCAGTGCCCAGTACAGAGGAGGATGGTCGCTGCCCTGGTCCTGCTGGCCATGCTATTGCTGGTATAAGCTGGGATAGTGTTGACCTTCCTGGCCACCTGAGCACGTAATTGGTACTGTTTCATTCTGAATGTGCAAGGAACGCACACCAGGCATGAACACTCCCCTGGCCAGGTCTTGCTAGAAGGTGCTCTGGAGAAGTCAGAATTTTTAGTTATCATTAGTAGCATCATGCTTTAGGTGAAATGATGAACAACACCAATTGTATCACTTCTTAAATTAAGCACATTCTTAATGAGGATTCATAATTTTATGGTTATGTTTTATGCTATCATCTTTTATGCTGGAAAAAAAAAAAAAGGTAAGATTATTCCAGTAAAATGTTTGCTGTTGAAGCTGGTTAAAACAATGCCTTAACATGGACATTACCTTGGCAAGCTTTCTTAAAATAAGCATTAAGTAAGTAAGCACCCACATCTCCCAAATGTCTTGCACACCAAATATCCAGGTCGATGTCTCCCTGAATTTTCCATCCTGGAAATGCACATCTCCCGATGCTCTGCCTGTAAACCTGCCTGCAGTAAATTCAGAGCTTGGTTCTGACACAAAGGTGCACCTCAGTACATTAGCATCAGTCTAGCAGACTGGGAATATTTTGCTTCATCCTTATTGTGTGTTGAACTACACTACATCTGTGCAGGATGGAGCAGACTTTGCTGCAGAGCGGACATAAACAGGCTTTGAAGTTCATATGTGGCACCTGCCTTCAATATCCAACCAAAACCAGATTGTACCTGATACCTCACTACAGCTACAGCAATTCCAGACAACAGCAAGCTTAGGAAGTTTGTCAGTATCTATGCAAACACTCATGGGAAATTCCATCATCCCTACGGAAACCACAAGGTCTGTGACACTACTGCCAGCAGTCAGTATACTAAAGTCATTCACCAAATTAAAACAAAGACTAAATTGTACCATAAAGCTCATCACTACAGCATACATATACAAGTAATGTAAATTAAGTGGGATTGGGGACGACTGAGAAAGTAGCGTAATAGTGTGATCTACAAACTGAAACCTCCTTACCATGAGACCCATGGGACAAAATAAGATTTGTTCTACACTGGTTTTCACAAAAAGAAATAATTTCAGGTAGCTTCCAAGCTGTTAAAATAACTGACACTTCCAATAAATGTTTTCAAGACTTATGAAGTCCTGAAATCTTAATGGGAGCCAAATCCAACCTTGCTCTGACCAAAGGAAAACAGCATTCTTTTTGGGAAAAAAGGTTTGGAAAAAAAATCTGTTTCTTAAGCCAGCTTTTATCTGGATTCAGCTCCATTCGTACATGGCAGAACTACGTAGAGCTACAAATATATGATGTGAAAAATACACTGTTAAGACACTCAAAAATCTTGACATATCTGGAGATTTCTGCATTTTGCAGAGCATCACATCTTTTGGGGAATAACTGCAGTGTCTCTGTAATATGAGTCTCTCAGCAGTACCAGTGAGTATTTTCATCTGTAACTCCATCTTAACTTCATTTTTGTGAGACAATTCACATTAAGGTCACAGCAGATGAAGAATGCTTCTAATAAAAGGGATATATGCTATTCCTCCCATGCTGGCTGGTGGACTGAATTACTACTGTTACAATTATATGATAACTTTTATCTTGCTGATGAAGTGCTCCTCAAATCACATTATTGGTGGCAGATATTTTCAGGTTCTGTTCAATACACCAATCCAGATACTCTCTGGAGTTAATAACTAATTGAAAATACTCCATTTCAAAATGTGCCAATGGAAGGGTGGAGACAGCTCCGAGACACATCGTGGCACTCTTTCCACTGTGGCAACACACTAATGTGCGCAATAACCCCAACTAAAGCAAACTCAAATGCATATATATTCAGATCAGAATGTCTGCACTACTTTTAATTTACTCATTTGAGGGTATGTTCAAGACTGAGCATCAACTATTTGGAATACATCTCCTTTAAAGTGTGAGTTCTGGGCCAAGTTGGATGGGGCTTGGAGCAACCTGTCTAGTAAAAAGGTGTCCCAGCCCATGGCAAGGGGTAGGAACAAGATGGTCTTTAAGGTCCTTTCCAGTCCAAACCTTCTATAGAATATGATTCTGTGGGTTGAACAAGCTATGCTTATCTCTCAGGCACAGAAGTGGTGACAGGGAAGCAGCCTCCCTGCTGTGCTACCAGGGCCAAACCCCCAGCTGCAGGAAGGAGCAGCATACCACATGCTTCAGGGAGCCTGGCCAATTTCACATACACACAGGGGTCAGTCAAATGTTCCCACACCTCGTGCACAGTCCCCAGACAGATATATATGGGCAAAAGGAACAAAATTAGTCTCTTGCCTATCGAGCGCTTTTCACACATGCAGAAAATGTATTGTTTTTGCTGTTTCTGCCTCCTCTATTGGCATTCAGAACGTACTTCCAGGAGTCCAAGAAATTAAGCCATACTTAGATCAGTGCAAGTAGTATACAAATTCAGTTACTTGTTACAGGAGACTTATTTTGACCCAGAGACCTCATGGACATGGAGACAGGGCATTTATCTTCTTTGGGCAAACCTGGTACCTACTGCAGCAAACACAGAGCTACCGGCTGCTGTCTGACCTGTTTGAATTTCTTGCAGGGGAGTCAGTGTTTTACTCATACACTGGAAAATGGGTGATTGATTAACATTCCCATAGATCCCTCCTCAGTAAAACCCTGCTGCTAACCTGCACAGAGTGGGAATTTTTTCATCTTTGCAGAGGAGCAGGGTGTCACTGAGGGTGCCTCTCAGTGAGAGCAAAGCTACACAAACCACTGCCTTACCATGGAGCCCAGTTTAACTACCTAGACAACTACAGATTGGCAATTTTTGCATGAAGCTAATCAACAACTTCTGATAAGTTACATGCACATCAGTAATTCCAGTCAGCTCTTGTTTTCTTTTCAGATTCCCTCCAGCTGGCTTCCGCAGCAGACTTACTCCTTGGTTTATATTTCATTCTTGCCAAAGCAACAACAGCAAATACACTTAATAGCCAATTTACATGAAACAAATCTGCAATCCTCTCTCATGAAGACCGTCAGCAAGATTTCATTAATCCAGTGGAAAAAGCCCTGGAATAAAGCAGCCCTGAGTAACTTACAGGATTCAGGTTGGCTCAGAGGTGGGCAGAGGGCTTTGCAGGGCTCCAGGACAGAGGAGCACGTACCAATGCTGCTCTGCCTGTACCTTTACCCTCCTCAAATTACAGAAACCCCTGGATGCAGCAAGCCAGCCTCCAGCTGAGCCACAAATTGCAAGTAAGTTTGTGTATGAACAGAGGCATAGAGAGACAGGCAGATGTCAGGTTTAAGCTTAAGCTGCAAACACTAACTTGACAAACACAGAACAGCGTTATCCGTGAAGTCATTTTCCCCTATGACATTCAGACTATGGTACCATTTCAAAACCTAAAATACATATTATTTTCTCTTTAACGAGTCTAAATGAGAAAGACTAATATTGTCATGACCTTTCACATGAAAAAATAAAATACCCTCCCAATTCACTGAACAACAACAGAGAAAAAAAAGGGAATGGAAGTTGACTGTTTCTGATCCTAGTAGAGTCACTGGCTTCACTTCTGCAAGATACAGAAGTAAAACCACACAAATAAAATTATTTGTCCCTGCTGTTGGTATGTAAATCTAAGACTCACCTGACCTCTTACAATAAATCATCTACTGGAGTGCACTGACCTTTCCCAGCCTTCTAATATGGGCCTGGCAATCTAAATAAAACAGTGTCCTGCAATAACTAGGAATTATTGCCAATGGCTTGGGAAGAAATGGAAAAAATAGGAGTAAAAAGCAAATAACTCCTTGTTGCACCAGGATCAGGCCTACTCTACCAGGCTAAATTCCGAGGAAAGTCACAATGACAATTTCAGAAATTGCTGAAATTTGAGAAAGTGTTACACAAAAATTGAGCATATTCTCTATTTTCTGGGCACAAATCTTTAAAATTCACTCTAAAAATGCATTACTGGGAACAAAAATATTTCCTGAGTCTCCTGGTTATTTTTCTCCTTGCTGCCATTTACCTGAAGACTCAGATTCCAGACTGAAATTTAGATTATGCTTTGTCAAATCTTTAGGATGTATGCAAACACATGTATAGTCATTGTTCTAGAAACTGGATATAGAGAAATACATGTATATACCCAGCTGCAGGCTCACCCTTGTAAGCAGAGCTCTGGCATAACTGCTCACAGCTCCAGACAGTGAACATAGGTCAGCTCACATGGCTACATGTTCCCAGTGCTGCCCAACATCCACGCAGGAGGTCAGCTCCTACTCCAAAAGACCAGAAGGAGCTGTCTTCAAATTCAAGCTGAAGTAGAAGTTTAACCTGGCTAGCCGTGGGTCTGAACAATGAACAGAACCCAGAGGCACTTCTTCCAGCACTGAGCTGATACCGAAGAAGGGCTTGTGCCAGGGCTAAGCCTGATCTAGTGCTGGAATCCTCCATTTGAAATGAGTGCCAAGTCAAAAGGGGCTTTGCCACTCATGTCTGATTCACAAGTCAGCTTCATGGAATAGATATTATAAAGCTACAACTTGATTCATTTTGCAGCAGGAAAAAAATTAAATAAAATGAAAAGCATTCCAGGTAATTTCATTTCTTTTTACCTTGGCAAATACACAAATCTTTCTGCCAGTAACTCCATGCTTCTTAGAGAACTGATGCACGGCAAATCTACAATGTCGGGACTTGTGTTCTGGTTGTTATAGAGCCATTCAAAAGCAATTTCTCTGTTGTTTCTTTATTACCAATGTTTACTACAATTATTTTTCATACCTTCCTGTCACAGGCAAAATTTCTGTGCCTAGCATTTAAGTTACAGCATTCAACAACCTTGCTTATGTAAATTGATACTTTATATATTAACAAGGCATGGATTAGCATAAGTATTCACACATGAAAATGACTGGCCTAGACAGCAGCAAAGGAGATCAGTGGCAGCATATGCATTTGAAATTGTTCCACCAGTACACCCAATTGAACATTAGTAACATTTTTAAAGGAATGTCATATATAAAATACACTGTACCATGCCATAGATAAACCTGAGAAGGCACTCGCTGCTCTGGTGATGAGCAACAAATCTCTCCACTGGATGACTGAACGAAGTTACAGAGATTCATGGCCTACAAGAATAGAGGACTAACTATTGCTGAGAAAAGCTGTTTTCCACAAAGACCTTATATGCCCTGACTCTGCAAGATGCTCAACACAGCTCAGAAGCTGGTAATGGAAGAGGTCCAGCTCTAGGAAACAAACTCCATAGGCAAACAAACCATTACAAGTGGCAAACTTGAAACAATTTTAGATAAATTCTACTTGTGAATAAATATTCTGTATTTCACATGCACCAATACCAAATCTTTCCTCCTTCACTAATCAGCATCCAAATATCTGACACTAGCTTTATCTTGTGCTCAATCTAGAGGATGAGGTCTAATGCTATCTCAAGTCCATATTGCCAGCGTTCACTGTGCCTCAGTTGCACCCTGCATCCAAGGTCAGACAGCAATGAAACTGTAATTCAACAGGTTCCAAAGCAGCTGAAGGAAGGAACACCAGGCTGAGCTGTAGGGCATCACATGGGATGATGAGCAAGATAAATAACATAACTGACAGGTTTGTTACAGCCAGGCTTTGCCTTTAGTCTCACAATCAGCTTTGCCCACAGATGCAAAAATACCTGAAATACTGAATTAAGGTGCAGAGGGTGAGCACACACACAGAGTCAAAGGAAAATCTTACTTTTTTTCTAAATTATTTGATCCTTGGCCTGCTTGAAGTTAATAAAGCATCACTTCACCAAAATTGTCTTCCTGGAACACTGGGAGGCATCACAGGCTCATTATATTTTGGATGAACTTGAGTGAGCAAAATTTCGTCTAGCATTTCCTCTCCTCCTTGTGGCAGGTTTCTATCAAGGTGGTGTCTGACCTCCACCTTGCCAGGTGAGAACTGAGGCTGAGAACTCATAAAATCTGAGAAATGTCTGCTGCTTTTGTCAATAAATTGGTTCTTGAAGTCCTGCTGAATTTTTCAGTGACCTCTTGTTCCTTTGGTGCCTGAAAAAAATTCAAGCTTTTTAAACTTTTTCTTCACTATTTTCTCCCTTCAGCTTTCCTTTGCAGGCTTCTCCCACACTGCACTCAGTCTTGTTCTTTGATCTTCTGATCTTTTTTATAATTGTATCTGATGCCTTCAGTCACCCAAACCTTCCCAAAGTTATTTTGGGAGGCTGAATTTGAAGGATTGCCAGGCAGAAACACATCACTTTCCAGTAAATACAGTCTTGACCAGCAGCAAAGCTGTAAGAGCCCATATTTTCCAGCCTGACTGCATATGTAATTAAACATCCACTCTCACTTTCTGTTTAATGATGGTGACTCCAAAGAATTCAAAGAGTTATTTTGGTTGTAATATTTTTTAATTGATTCCCTTGGGAGGTGGAAAGATTTGAACTAGACGTTCTATCACAGCTTCATCACTATTTGGAGGCAGATAATATGCAACTTCAGATGTACCACAGTTGTTTGCTACAATTAAGACTTCCTTTTCATTTTTTTTGCCATTAATATAACTTTCCCACAGCCCAGTTAAGTGCTGTAGCCTGTATTTATTCTATCACTGATGAGTTATTGAAAAAACCACTACAGTAGACCAACATAACTTGTCTTTCCTATTGCGTTAGAACTTACTGCTGAATTCCAAAGTATCTATTTGTTTATTATGAGTTAAAGACCTTTCCATGTCCAGGAATGCTGGGATCAACACATCCAATAGGGCAACATTGCTAATGCACAAGGGCTTTTAACTTTGCTTATATGTTTTTAAAGTTGTTACTGGCTTTCTCTCCAACATGCCTTTCAGAAAAGCAGGCCTCTCTTGGGTTACTACTCATATCACTTATCCAGCCCAAGCTGAAAGTCTGAACAAGCAAATCACAGACATGACCTTGCTTTCTTCACTGTGCAAATGACAACAACAAAGCCTGCCATGTTTACAGAAACAAAGCTTGCATTTATCTCTGTGATAATCTGTTCTAAAGTAAAAAACTCTTCATCTAACCTCACGATACTATTCTGCTAGCCTAGACAGGTTGTCTCTTCTATGCTTTTGTCTTTATGGCATCAGCTTTTAGCCATCTAGCAATCCCTTTAGCTTACTAAATATTAACAGACATAAAAAAGTAGTTCAGGAGACCTTTTTGGTGACCCAGCTGTACCAGAAGTTCAGGTGGGGGGGATGGAGCAGCCATCATCAGAAGCACACAGCCAGTAGGCCTTTGACTTTCAGAGACCCATGGATCATGCTCTACTGCAGGTTCAGTTCTGTGGAAGGATTTTGTACAAAACTCTTATTAAGGTGGGATACTTAGGACTCTGGACATCAGTTTGCTTTCTAACCTTTTAATCTTAATGTTCTAACCTTTTAATCTATTTTCAGAGGGTAAAGAGTCCCAATATCTGTCACTTTCACAGCAAAAGACCTATCAAAAGGAAGACAGGAGCAGTCACTGCATATGGCGAATGCTGACAGAAACCCTTGTGCTGGTGGCATAAGGATGCAACACAAAAATGCGCACTAAGACTGTACCAGCCAACCTTCCTGGGGTTGTTGGATCCCACTGGCATCTTCCCAGGCATGATTAGGCAGCAAGCAGCCTAGACCTGCATTTTCAACTGATGCATCATGAACCCAATATTCAACAAGAGTCTTGGTTCTAGAATCCAGTTGAAAACTCCTAAAAAGCAAATCTGAAGATGTTTACTCATGTAAAACAGTTAACAAATATTTCAGACTAGTAAGAGCTGAGGATTAACAAAGCCTAACACTAGTGCAGTACAGCTCTGTCACATTATCAACCTCCAAAACAAGGAAAGCTGCATATCCATCCATCCATCCATCCATCCATCCATCCATCCATCCATCCATCCATCCATCCATCCATCCATTCAACACTGAATTATCTCTTAAAAAAAAGCCCGAAACATCAGACCTACAGAAAATTTTGTCTCCCTAAATAACTGGTAACAGATGATCTTCAGAGCTTGCAAAACAAGGTAGAAGCAAACTGCAAAGCCAACAGGGTATGACTAACAACTAAATAATCACATCTCAGAGCAAAGCCTAGGCAAAGAAATCTGGAAATTCATCAATTCTGAAAATGCTGGTAGCCAAAAAAAGTGGGCAATGCAAATTTTATCCTGTATTTATATCAGAAACTCTGGACAGTACAATTGGCTTGAGTGTAGGGCATGCTTTCGTGGGTGAGATATCAACAGAAACCACCTCACAGTCTCAGACAAGGACTCTGAAATATGCTGTGTTCCTCCTCACTGACATTACTGCATCTCATTCTTCTCAGGAGAGCAGAATTCATCAGTAAAACATACCACTTTGTCCCAGCTAATGCTGGGACATTTCTCAAAGTCAGTCATATTTGCAAAGAGTTTGTGAATTTAGCTAGCATTACGAAAAAATTCACCCAAGATACTGCAATATGTCGCTAATGTCCTATTAATAAATATCCTGACATGGTTACTTTCTTTTACTTCTTAAATTTAGTCCATGCTGGTACAAGGCGCCAAAGTGCTGTGCACGTACAGAAACAGTGGAACAGCACAGGATATTGCTGAGTCCAATACATTTATCTCAAAATAACTCTCGATAGAAATCAAAACACTTTAGAACCAGAATGACAATGATAAAAGCTACAGCATTTATATTTGATATGGTAACTCAGCATAAAATTCAGGAGAACTCACACTACTTAGCCCACAGCCTAGCTGCAAACGGTAGCCACAGCTCTGCTAAAGACATTTCTGTCTTTCATCCCTTCGCCCCGAATTTCCCTCTCCTTTCTGGCCACCGGTATTTCTGCAGCAAGGCTCTGCAAGGCACTGCCCAGTTCCAGTGGTCTAACATGAGTGCACTGCACAAGGAGAGCCTTGGGCCCTGGAATTGAATATTATTTTTATATAGCTTCTTCTCTGTAATTATCAAAATGTCAGCTCAAAATTGCATGGCAGAATTTCAATTCATTTTTAGTTCTGAGGAGGATGATTGTGGCTTTTTAAAAGTTCACTTGATATCAAAACAGCCTAGAAAGAGCAAATATAATTAAAATCTTCTTGTGGTTATTAGAAGTTTAATCACCAGCAGCCAGTGAAAGGAGCTGCAAATAACACCTTCACTGCCACCAGAAAAACAACTCAGCTGCTCCAGGCACATAGAGCTGGTTTGATAACAGCTGTATTTTCACAAGTTACTTATTATGGCTATAAGCACATGCAGATATCACCAGCTGCCCAAAAGTATACCATAAAGCACAAGAAACGAACTATGTCTAGCTTCTAACGTTTATTTATGTATTTCCAGAGAATTCCTCATCAGGTGTTTGTGCTCAAAACAAAGTTTTCAACTTGCATAGAAATTTCCAGAGAATTCCTCATCAGGTGTTTGTGCTCAAAACAAAGTTTTCAACTTGCATAGAAATTACCATAACTGATGCTCCTCCAGACAAGGGTTTGCAACCAGCCAGCAACAGACTTACACGGGCATGACGTTATCTCTCTAGTTCCTCTTTCGTAATAAAGACTGGAAGGTGACTGCATGGGCCTCATTACTGTTTTCAAGTTATACAGAAACATTTCTAGTAAAGTAGTAGCTCAATAAAGACAGAAATAAAATATTTGTTATGCTTTTTCCATTTGTAAAAAGAAAGGAAAACACAACCAGTCATTGCACCACATAAGCTTCAGTAGACAAAAAACAAGCTCCATGTGCAGTACATGAATGAAGCATGTCAGACTGTATCATCCAACCATTATAAAATACAGTTTCATTTCCTCCTCTCCCCCTGATTTTTATGTGAACTTGCAGAGCATAAGCACTGCCTTGAGATATCAGTTAATAACCTGCTCAGAAAAGGATATTTTCAGGAACAGCTCCCAGAATTACAGTGGCTTTTTCATGGTTGTAACGCATAGAAATAGAGTCCTTAAACTGCAGTGAGACACCTAGTGACAGCATTTCTATCTCCAAGCTTTTTCTTCCATCTTCAGTGTTACATGTGATAACCTTCCTTCAGAAATACTTTCTCTTTGCCTACAACAAAATGGTTCTTAGTAAGATATTCCTCTTGTTTTTCTCATAGTCACTGATAGCCTAAATTTCTCTCTCTTCATTGGGGTTTCAATGCCTTCCAATTTAATACTGCCCACAAATTTCATTAATGTCCTGTATAACACATCTTCCCAATCAGCAACAAACTTGAATTAAGCCCTGCAGTTGATTCTGGCAGCTCTCCACCATGCCACCTCGCCCTCCCATGTCACTGTGCTCCCTTTGTGTCACATCTTTCAGCCAGCCAGCCACAGCGCCATGGTCCTACTTTAGGCCAACTGTGACGTTTAATGGAAATCTGAATGAGGAACTATCAACTGAATTATCACAATCCAAATCTATCACATTAGATGCATTCTCTTAATCCACTGAAACATTTACAATAATAATTGAGTAAAAGTAAATTGGTCAATATCATTTATAGATAAAACCTTGAGACAGAGCACTGGAGAGAATGTTATAGAGGTGTCTGAATAGAGGAATTTTTTTTTTTTTTTTTTAATGCAGTACATTTTAGCATCCAGTTAAACTGCTTCAACAGCAATCGCTTAATCAGCTGTGCTAGACTAATTATCATTTTAAAAAGAAATAAGAGGGAGACGAATATTGTTAGTCAGACCACTACATGGAGACTCAGGGTAGATCTGGAGAAACTGTTCCTCTGGTTCAAGCAGTGGGCAGCCAGTGTAGAGGCTACTGAACAGGCTTTGGTGATGGAAAGTCCAGAGCAAGAAACCTCCCAATTCATTACTTGTACATAAACCCAGTATCTGGAGCCTTTTGTTATTGTCTAGAAAAATCACTGTTTGACCCTGAGCACCCCACTTAATTTCTTCAGGGCTGACTTGCATCCCAGTTGTTTTGCATGTCACAGGTTGTGATGCTTAATGATGGAGCTGATCCTCCTCCGTCATTGTGTGTGACATGCAGGCTCTGAGCACACCAGGCAAATGAGGGAATACACGCAGTGAGTAAAACCAGCTCAGGCATAGCCCAGCACAAAACCACTACACTGAGGTCAGCATTTGCACACCTTGCACCAAGCACCATTTCTGCTAGAAACACACAGCCACAGATCTCTTACCTGAGCTGCACTGATGGCAGAACACAGCACAGAGGTGATGGCCAGTAGCAGTGTGGCCCCAGGGAGCCTGTCAGCTCCCAAGCTCTTATTTAGGAGTAGGCTTCACCAATTCTCATGATGCTGCAGTTGACTTCCAACATGCACTTTCCAACATGCACCATGACCACAAGTGTTAAGAGACTTACAGAGGTTTCTCATGATTATCCACATTTCACAAATGACCTAAATTGTTTAAAAGAAAATTTCCAAAATATGGGAATTCCCACAATATGGTCTCAAAACACCAAAGCAGCAGTATTGTGGGGCTCCAAGCTCAAAGACACTGAAAAGGGAAACTTACTTTTGCTACATATAGAAACCCTTACTAACGCTGAACTCCTTCAAGTTCTGCATTGCCCTATTGTGCAACATGCATTTAATAAATGTTATTTTACAATTCTCTGCTTATTTTCAGTGCTTTAAAAAGCACATCTTGCTCTAATGTGTTCTACTTTCACTTGGAGAAAGCAGAAGACATTAGGAAAGTGCTAGAAGTACTGAATAACAAACATCAAACAATATCTAAAGATAAGTAGTATCCAGGCTGTTAAAATATGCTAACAAATACTTTTGCATCAGTTTCCACAGAAGCTTGACTTAGGTTTTGAAATACATCAGTATGCATCCTACACTGGTATCAGCAAAGTCTTAAAACCATCAGAATTCAGGGAAGATATATAGCCAGATGCTCATTTTAATCAGTTATGACCGGACTTGGATGTAATCCAGGCTTCTATTATTTACTACTGATATACGCCTAATCAATTTTTTTCCTACCATTTCTGCCTGATTTGTAAGGACTCTAACAAGAATATTAAATACAAGCCATTAAATTTATTTTTACTTGAATACGTTGTCTTATTTAAAAATTCTATTTGGATTAATACAAGGAAACCTATTGCCTTGCAGCTCCAAAAAGTTTATGGCAAATGACTGGATAAAAGAAGACTTTTCTTCAAAGTGCAGTATTTACATAGAGACAGCTTGAGCAGAGCCTGTTGGGCAAGCTTCACATTTCACTTCTCAGGCACGGAGTCAAACCATAAGGCTCAGGTATGTAATGTGCTTCACGCTCAAGCACCTGAAAAACAACACTGTTGCCATCATGCTGCAAGCCCAGCAGCACCTTTTTCTCTCACATGTGCACTGCTCAACATCGGCCAGGTGAGGACAACAGTCTCCCAACCCGGAGATGCTTTTTCTCTAGAGGCAAAATAAACATTTTATTATATCTCCATAATCCAACTGTGTAAGACTATACTATGAGTAACGCTTTTGTAAAGGTTTATACATGAAAGTAGGTTTCTTGATTAACGATGTTATAGGATTCAGATGACCCTTAATTACTACTGTGGCATCTAAAAAGGACATTTAATAAATAGAGAAAAAAACACTCTTGTTTTCCTGATGACCAATGATATTTTCCCATGTCCTGAAAAGTTGTTATGATGTTTATTTTTCTTTGTGTACAGTAATGCATGGTCACAGTCTTAATTAATTTTAAGGGAGAAAACCCAAACTGATTATAATTTTTCTTTTTTTCATAAGTGAAATTCACATAGTTCAGTGTTATAATCCAAATCTACCAACATAGGTAATTTTTAAAAAGCAGCAATTGTTCTCAACCAGGTAGGTATTACTTTACAGAGAAGCAAGGTTTTTCACTCAAGTTTCTGATGTGAAAATATTTCTGGAACTTTTTTTTACCTAGTGCATTTGAATTGAAAACAGATTCTATGAGGAAAACCTTTTTAATAACTTTATTTTTAAAAGGGATAGTCATAGATTCAATAGTCTCTGTCGTTACTGAATACAAGCCTTGCCAAGGAAATTCCTCCCAGAAGCAGTAGAGGCTGAGGCTGTGCTGCAGGAGACAGTGAGGGACTCACCTGCTGCCATTTCAGGACCCTTCTAAGTCTTTCTTTCTCCTGCCCATCCAGGACACCCAGGCACAGCCAGGCAGCTCTCAGCCTCTACAAGGGAGAGCTGAGCCAAGCTCCACACCCTTCTTCCACAGGTCCTGCCAAGGGCAGCATCTTTCCTGGTTTACATGCCATGAGTTGCAGCATGTGCCATGCTGGCAGGAGAGATGCTGCTCCCTGGTTCCCTACCTGAGGCTCTGGCACAGTCTCTGTGGAAACACTTGCTTGTCACCTCTCCTCCACCACCACCAGTCTCCAGCCCTCAGCCAAGTGCCCACTCATACCCAGCAGACCTCAGAAGTCACCATGAGTCCATGAACACAAAGCCACCCGTACTTACTTAATGCACCACACTGCACCCCTCCCATCTGACATGCTGGAACAGACGCCATCAGCTCTGCATGGCACCATCCTTGGCTTGCAAAAAACACACTTGCCTGGCTCTTTCCACAGTTAGCACGATCCAAACAGAGTTTGGACAGACGCAAGATCTGCTGCAACTGTTTGGCTCCAAGTATGCATCCTACTGATCTAAAATATCCACAGACAGCAAGAGGCGCTTGGGTCCATACGAAGCAGAGACACTATGATTCATCCATCCCATGCACGATTATGTTCTAGGCTATAGTTCTTTCTGTTTTATATGACAAGAAACTCAGCTGACTCGAGGCCCTCCTCCAAGAGAGCAACTGTGCTATCCCAAGTCTGGTACCTCATCTCCATTTTGTCACTCTCTTTTTTATTTCTAGCTAGTGCAAGTGATTCCTGCTGAAGAAGTTTCTGAAGACTCTGCCTTCTGCCCTTTTTCCCCATGAGGGAAGGTGTAAGAGACGGTCCGAAGACCCTTCATCTGTCTCACAATCATCTAGAGGGACTGAGACTGAATCCCCCCCCCTCAAGGGGGGAAAGGACTTTACACAAAGCTTGGGCCTGGTCGAGGTGGGATGTTTGCCAAGTATTATGTGCAGGTGTGCCCGCTGGGGACTGGTATAAGCCACCTAGGATCGCGTCGGTCTTGCTGCCAAGGGTGGCGAGGACAGCGCTGAAGTGAAAGGAATGGTTTGTTCTGTACACACACCTGCTCCTGCTCACTCGCTTTGCACCAGTTTCCCCAAACAATGGGGCTGGTTTCCCCCAACAATGGGTCTGATTTCCCCAAACTTGGCCAGTTGCCCCTCGCTTTCGAAAAGACTACAAAGAGACTTTCTGAGAAGACCCCATTCGAGATCTCCCCACGGAAGAAGACGGATCCGTTGCCGGACAATCAAGAGGATTCTGCCTCGCCGTTGGTAGCTATAACCCCTCCTCACATCTTTTTCTCGCTATCCTTTGTTTCCTATATCTCTCCCTCTCTATCGCAATACAGTGCGTAGGCACAATATACACATCGTCCTGATTGTAATACAGTGCGTAGGCACAATATACACATTATCCTGATTGCAATACAGTGCGTAGGCACAATAAACACGTGGTTCTGATTTGAACTAAAAAATACATTTCCCTGTTTCTTTTGCACTCTGAGATCCCGGTTAACGAACCATCACGACACCCGCTTTGTGTGAGTGGATTGTGACAGAAGGCTAACAGTCACCCCAAGTGCTGAGGCTTCCACTTGGAGAAAATAAATACAAGAGATTAATTTCTACATTACTATGGGGTATTGCAGGCACCAAGTGCTGAGACCGCTCTGCCTTCACTACCCTAGAAATATCCCCCAGGTCAGAGACCATGAAAGTGCAACTTTCAACTCCACAAATCATGAAATTGCCCATTTAGTTTTCATCTTGGGATTAGGGCTGAAAAATAGCATGAGAAAAAAATGGGGGGGTGCAAAAATTCTTACTGCCTGCTATTCTCTTCATTGTTGCAGATGTTGTGGTGAAATGATCCTGATACTGCTGTGAAGGCAAAGCTTGAGAGCAGAGCATGCTATGTCAAGAGCTGCTGGGTTGTGTGGAGGCACATCCTCAGGCAACTCCATGTAGGATGTCTCTCCCTGCCTTTGGGGTGCCAAAAGCAGGCTGGGCAAGTGAAGTGCACTGCCCTTCCTCTCCCTCCGAAGAAGGTTTATCACGACACTCAGTTAACCCTCTGCTAAAAGTAAAGGGGAAAGTCCTGTCTTCCTGACATGTTAATCCTGGCAGCATAGGGTTGTTAGTATTTAAAAGCAAGCACAGACACTGGGGTTAGCAACAGGACTGACACCAAGGGCAAGGGCCATGACAAGGCAGAAGGGCAACTTCCATGCCACAAGTCCAACTGAGCTCCTTGAGGGGACACGTACAAACACACACCATAACTGCAAACCACCAAAGAGAGCATGTCCTCCATGCATGTATCCTCCATGTATTTGCAACACAGCGAAGCTGGCAAAATTCCACCCTATTTCGAGGACTTCTGAAAAAGAAGTAGATGGATAGGACACACATGGAAGCAGAGAAGTAGGGGTCTTTGTTAACACCTCCAGGGGAGACAAGAGGAATTTGAATTCAGGGCAGTAGTTCACACATGTAGGAGTAAAAGACATCATAAACAGGGGCTGCAAGTGATGCGGCTGTTACTTCAACTTTCGTCTTTTTTGGCTATTGGGAGTGAAGGGAGTACAAGTTTAAAAGACCCAAACACAACGCCACAAAGCCAATCTGCAAACATTCACTTTGCTATACAAAAAAAGGTCATATTTACATGCTGTCAATCCCCTTCAGGCTTCTAATCTTGCCAGTGACATTAGAATGTCAAATGACCAAGCTGTATTCTTGTCTGGAATTTGGCAATCAAAACAGCTCCAGGAATTTACTGGCATTACAGCCAGTGGAGTGAGCGAAAAGAGAGTGCTGACTGACAGCTGGCTGCATCTCCTCTTCATTAGGAAACACAAAAAGGAGTTTGCCCTTAGCTAAGGCAAGTGGGAGCTGACTTTTCATAGGACAAACAGAACTTGTATTTCCCATGGGTGAGCAATAAAAGGCCAGAGAGGCAGCTTACGAAGTTAAGCATACCCAAAATTCAAATTGGATACTTGATACTAGATTTTGTAACATTTTCAATTAACATTTAACTATACAGTGCATTTTTAAATTATATTAAGTTACTGCCAGCTGAACTCTTCTGCTCGCAAATATTTATGCAGTGTTACTGATGATAGAACATACTCACAGATTTATGACATCACCTACTATTTTTCTGACTGAATATTCCTGGGTGTGAGCACATGCAGGGAAACTGGGGATGCTACAGTGGCACACAGCTGAGAGCAGAGGATGTGCAGAAATCGACTCAGGGGACACAGGTGTTAAAGATGAGCACAAAGAGAAATATTGAACAAGTTCAGGCTGCCATTCATGGAATGTCACCCTGTGGGAAAAATACTGTGCACCCATGTAACTGAAGGCTGTGTCTCAATGCAGGCTTACAGGGGAGGGAAATAGCATTGCACAAAAACTGTTAATTCTGCCTTTCTACTTCAAAGCACTTGACACAGTTTAAAAAAAAGCTACTGATCCCAGTGTATTGCATAAAATTTTCTCTTTTCCTAGAAGAGAAAAAAAATGCCATTCTGAGCAACCTGAGGAGGATCTGCACACCATGGTACACAACTCTATCACTCAGCTGAAGGTCAGTCTACAGAAGCAGACGTGAGAGGCAGGTAGTTATCCTTCTATGAACAGTCTGCCCTGAAGATAATATAACAGCAGGCCTAATGAGTTTTAATAGCCCCATTTAACATATGGAACAAATACTAATACAGTGGATTTCTCCTAAGAGACAGAAGGGTATTCACACAGGTTATCTTTAGCCTAACAAGGAGGCTCTCTCCAGACTCCTTTTCACAACCAACCATCGGAGCCTGGCTCTGGAGTATGATTCATACCAGCTAATTGAGGTCCTGCTCTCAGTCCCTCTCCACAGGGGCTGCTTATCCCCTGCTCTCTTTACATAGGCCCCCGGAGAGATGAGCCTCACCAGGCTGAAATTATACTTCATATGCTTCCTGTATCTAAGCAGCTCAGTCATACTGATCTCTGGACTTGGTGCCAGCAGGGATTTTCACTGCACCCTGCTGGCAGAGAGCATGATTTTATTGCTTCCCTTCACCAGTGGAAACAGTCATATCTCATCTCATTGGCTCTTTGCTATGGTAGGACCCGCAGACACAAGTAGCTCCTGGTCTTATGCAGTTCCAGTGACTGTGCACATTGGTAAGCTATTCTCTTTTTGATCAAAATAGTCTGGTCCTCTCTACCCATTCTTGACAGTGAAAGCATCTTCCTAGACATGACAATGCCTAGGAATAGAAAGCCTGCAGTTTTCAGCTTGCCTGCTTTTAAGCCGCATGAGAAAGTGAGAGAGTTACACTCTTAGCTTGAAGGGCTCCAGAGATCAGAAACAGAGATCTTAATCATTTCTGCCTCAAAGACCATCCAAGGCATAGAACCCCCCTCCTCCCCAGTGCCCTGAAGTGGCTAATGAAAAGAGAAAATAACACAAGCAGATGGGTGCAGAGACTATTCAGTAAATCAAGCACAATGCCTGCTGTGCCATTAATTTTATACATTTCACATTCAGGTGTTTGTTACGATCCTCACATCAATTTGACTTCCAGGCTGATTTTTTCCCTTTTTTTGTTGGCTTGCTCCCCCATCCCCTCCAGCTTAGTCAGATAGTGCTGGAAATCAATAGTTACATCAGTATGAAACCCGGGTTAGTAAGAGGACAAAAGAAACTTCAGTCTTACTAGAAGTATTTGATACTCTCACATCAAAAATTGAGTTGATTTCAAAAAGAAACTTGGCTGGTTTAAACTGCTCCTTCCAGGTGAGCCAAAGAATTTCACTTATCAGTGAAGGGTATAAAATGCAATTCTGCTAGGAAAGTTAAGATTCACAGGCAATAAATCATTTTTCTGTCCCCAAACAAGTCACAGAGATCAAAATACCGTCCTGTATACAGTGAAAACTACTAAAAGTCCTATAGGCATCCCACACTGACAACTTCTAAAAATTCCAAGAGGTATCATCATACTAGAGGCAGCAGAATCCATATTTCAAACACAAATATTCTAACCTGTATTGCTCTTAGAAAACGCAGTATGGTTTATCATGCACTCTGTGAGAAGCTCCACAGACTGTCTTTTAAAGGCCAGCACTGAGCACAGTTGCCTGGGGCTTCAAGTTTCAGATGATCCTTGACCCTCGCAGGTGCCCCAGGAAACAGTGGCTTTGCCATCACCAGATAACTGGCTGGTGATGTTTGTACAGAGAAGTGATGGAGAAATTTCTGGTGGGCAATGCCTTATCTCTCATCTGAGGTTTCCCCACACAGCAAGATGTGAAATACCTCAGAGGACACTGATCAAACAATCCAAAGATAACCTGGATTTTTCATAAAGGAGAAAAATATTCCTTAACTGAAAATAAATCCCTCTGAAGCAGTGCCACGCCCAAGTAGATGAAGTAAGTCATTAATACTGAACTGCTGGACAATTGTTTAACTTAGCTGTGCTATGAAATAAGCAAATAGATAACCTTTACCCAGTTGCTTTCTGCACGTTCCCTCTAGCAATTTTTTGACAAGTGAAGCTGACAGGAAGCCTTACACCAGATGCTGGATCCTCCCCCATCACATTCCTGAATCAGATCCTGGTGTATCTATAGTGAACTGCCCTCTCTGATGGGTACGGCTGCAGAGTCTCTTACCAGGTGCCTCAACCACAACTATCAACACAAACTATGACAGCCTTAATCTTCCTCTCCTGCATAAAGTATGATTTATCTCAGAAATGAAAGGGCAAAGATGACACTGTCAGATACCAGAGATGATAATTCATAGCCCCTCAAAGACCCTTAGTTACTAGAATTTCATGAACAATTGTTTGTAAAAGAAAGTAGACTGGATTGGGAGAGAAAGAAGGGATTTGCTTCTGCTTTTCACCTGTCACTGTTACTACAGGAATAAGTAACAGAAGTAAAAATTACCTTTTGGAAATGTGTAACACAATTTATTCTGTCACTCTAAGAAAGATATATCTGTCCCCAAGCTCACATTGTTTACTCATTCTATGAGTGTTAAAAGAAGCAACTGTTCTATGGCATGCCATCTCATTCACCTCAATTTCACCTCAACAGCTGCCCAGCTCCTTCATTCAGAAAGTAATTTTCAAGATGAGAATTCGCTGAGATCAAGATTTCCTTACAGGCAAAACAGGCACATTACATTTTTACCAAGTATAAAGTAAGTTATCAGAAATTAAAGTTGGAACATGAAGCTGAAAGTTTGGCATCTTAGGACTGAGAAAACTGCAGAAAATCTAGAACAAAGACTAAGAGGAAAACTGGCAGTGAGCTGCAGGCTAACAGGATACAAAGCATGCTTGTACACAAAGATGTACAATACACAACTATAGCTTTTTCATCAGACCGATGCCTCATCAGCCCTAAAATCACAAGCCAAACAAGATTAAAATAATAAAAAGCAGTTACCATTTACTGAAGGTCCTCAGGTACACTTATGGCAGAATGCACACGTGATACAGAGCGTCAACACTTTTATAAGTCTAGCAAATTAGCATAACTGACAAAAATCCCAATTAAAAGTACAGTTAATGAAGTAATTCCCATTCTTGGTTTGGCCCCCTACTGAAGCCTCCCCCTTACTTATTGCCCCACATTGTCTATGTCTAAATACATGGGAAATTGAAATGTCCTTGGTTCACCAAAGCAAGATTAGAATAGAATTCCAGGAATGTGTTTGCCTAACAGGGTAGGAAAAGTACTGGAGTTAACTAAGAAATCATACAATAATAGTCTACAGAGCTACGCATATATGAAAAATATATAAAAAGCAAAAATCTTTTGGCATCAAGACTAAAATAAGCCCAGGATTACTGCCAAATGAAAAAATTCCAGCATTACAGTACATTTGTACACATACTGCAGTGCAACATATTTTCTCGTTTCTCCCCTTGCAATTCCCACAGCAACAATGAAGCAGAAAAAATTTATGAATTTTGTCTGACTTCACATGCACACAAATATGCCCACACCTTCACTATAGCCAGCACAGACAAGCTATCTATTTTGTTGGAGAGACCAAGTCATATTACATGAAGAATAGTAAGACAGATAAATCTAAGTCTGATGCTTGGCACATGAGACCAACAACCTAAAAGGAAAAAAATCAGCTTTAGTTACAGGAAGGCTTTGAATGGGCTGCATTGAGAGCACCACAAAGGCAGGCATGTGCCTTCTCATGTCCCCAGACTGGCCTGGCTGCACGAAAGGAACGCATGAATCTTGCCTTACCTACAAACCATCAGCTGTTTCCCTTATAGAAGAACAATATGATGATAAAGAATATGGTAGTTTATCCTCTCTCAGCTGCACCGGCTCCCAGGAAGCCAGAACTCCTTCTCCAATGTGCGTTCACCGAGCTTTTAATCAAAACCTCTCCCTGCCCCCAAACTAGACAGCTGGCAAAGAGTAGGGAAAAAAGCTTCGTGGAACATAAAAGGAACTCTTCAAAACCTTTTTTAGAAGGAAAAACTGCAGAAGTCCATTCAGAAGGCAGGAGCCTCTTCTCCAAAACAGTGACCATCAGAGGCAAGTGTGCAGTTAATTATTCAGTGATAAAACCTCATCTCCAGATGGATGCTGACCACTTAACACAACTTCTAGCATGCTGTTCATCAAACATATGGCTCCTCTGACCTCAATTACTATGGCTCTCATACAAGTTACTTCTGAGAAACTATTCCAAAGTTCTAGTGGAGCTGTGAACAAAGGGTTGGAATAATGGAAGTCCAGATTTATATAATCCTCTGAATAGTCAAAGTGACCTTACAAAGTCAGGAAAATAATTTCAGAACATACCAAAATGTTCATGCAAAGGTTTGAGCATCTCTGCAACTCTTGCATCAACACAAGCAGTTCTGCTATTTGTTTCTGGCAATAAAATGTGAAATAACTAGAAAAAAAAAAAACAACTTTATATGCTTTGTGATGCAAGTAAACTTACTAGAATTTTTCTTCAGAAAAATCTGATCCACTACGGCCAGATCTTTTTTCTGGAGTATGAGGTTTTTAATAAATTAATACTAAAATACATAAACAGATAATCTGTTGCTGAAACACAGCCATCTCTTTAAAAACATTTTTTTCTTCACTTGATTTACAAAACTCAAAGAGAACTCTGTAAATTTTTATAAGTGAGTGCTCACACAACATTAACAGTTTTACTAAACTTTACATAACTTGCACAAATAGACTGAAAAACAGTTTGGTCACATGACGTAATACCAGTAACACTGCTGTACCTGCAATTCAGTTTCATTTTCCCAAGTCTCCTCCCTGCACTTACTGAACAGGGCAGATTCTTTGTCAGGTCCCTAGCACACTGCAGCAAGATATGCAGGATCCAACACCTTTAAGGGAAACTAGAAAGTGTACCTTTTTCATTAATCTCTGCTGTGTAGATTTCTGGCATACGAAAAGGACTCAACTACCACCCCCTACAGCCCGGGGTTCCAGCCCCTTGTACTGCCGTTGCTCATGTACTCGCAGGCATGCTCATTTAAGGGTCTTTCTGATCCTCTGGCCCTTTTGCATAGAGGTCTTGACATTCAGCGAACAAAGTCGGTCAAACTTTTTGACAGCTGGGGACAAAACCTGCTTTTAATTCCCTACACCTTGCCCTCAAGCTTCATTTCCTTGCAACAAGTTACTATCACCACCTCTCTCACACTAGCATTTGCACATTCACCCCCACTTACTTACTGGCATGAGGAGCAATGAAGAACGATGAAGAAACACATGGCTATTGCAGCCTTTCCTTAATGCCAAACTAAATAAAACTGCAGAGAGACTGCTGACAGCTTTCAGGTGTTCAGGAGATGCAGCAGGCAGCCGTGCCAGCCCTGCTCGGTCCAACAACCCCACTGGTCCCCGCTGAGGGCTGCCTCGTACACCAGCCGGGGGCCAGTTTTCTCTATTCACCCTGCCATAACCAGGCAAGCCTGGCTGCTCTCTGCTGTTTGCACATCTCCCTTTCTTTTATTTATTTTTTTCAGGAATACACAGTGGGCTAGATCTCTGAGAGTCAGATAAACTTAAGCCATCAATGGCACTGATGTGAAATGGTGCAACCTCACTTTGTGAGGTCCATGGGTTTGAATCGAAGCTTCAAAAATTACTCACCACAGCTACAGAAGAGAACAGCACACAGTCACTTAAAATAAATACCTCAACAAGCAGAGAGATGAGAGAACATTACTGCTTACAAATGCCACTGCTTACATATCCACAGAGAGAGATCAGCCCTCCAAGTCTGAAAGAGCTGTAACAAATGCCACAGCCAGAAAGAACATTTGGGGAGAAAAACGAAAATGCAGGAAAAATAAGACAACTAAGACTTCTTAGGTTGCTGAGATATTCTAAATGAGAAACAAGATGTAAAGATTGCATCTGTGTATTCTGGTTAAATATTCACACTTTTCTCCCTGCAACTACTGTTTCCATATTTCCTTGTATTTCAAATTTTAATAGGAAAAAAATTATTTAGAACAGTAGAAGTTCAAAGAAAACAGAAGCAACCCAGGGCCGCACCCCTCACTATTTCCATGGGCATAGAGTATGACCATGTCAGTTACTGTAGTAAACACCAGTAATGGTACCGTAAAAAGAATTTAAAAGCCCAGATGACTTTTGTTTTTTAAGAGCTGGTATTTAAACAGTTTTACACTATCTTTTAGAAACATCATTAAAAGACAATTTTGGGTTTTTTCTTGCTAATTTGGAACTTCAAAGAGATTATAACAGCAGCAGCGAAATAAAAATGTTGATACCAGTAAGAGTTTTGTCTTCACGGATGTATAATTTAAATTGTCAGACTTTTGGAACATTTATGATACAAAACATAGTCAATATAATTGTGTCCCTCAAGACATCTAAAATTTTGTTTTATTGCCTTTTTACTTTTGTCTCTTTTCATTTTCTGCAATATAATCCTAGTTCAGTGACTTCATCTGCAAGGGACAACAACAAAGCTTTTGCTGTAATTGATGTACAACAAATGAATCTCAGTTCCTTAACCACCCCCTTACCTTATTGGTGCCTCATTTGAATACATGGATTCCCCAAAAAATTATATCGTATTTACAATTTCTTCACAAAAATTATGTAAAGAACTGAAAGCATCATAGTCCTTATACTTTCTGAAAAATAAAGCAAAAATAATAAATCATTATAAGTTACCATAAAAAAAGAGAGTATGTGTGCAGACAAAGCTCTCTGTGTCCTCATAGGAAAGATGAAATAGCACTGAAGAGCTACATGTTTTTTTCTGCCACATGATGCTACACAGTGCACAAAAACAACTTTCCCAACTGGAGTAAGACCAAAGGAGTCATTATGAAAGACTCACAAGATTGGATGAGATTGGAATTACATCAGGCTGTTATTATTCCCATTTAAGACTCGATCATGGCTAACAATATACTACGCATCAAGAGGAATCCAGTCCCTGGGCACAGACCTGCTGCATGAACCAGCAGATACATGAGCTAGATCCATGTGGCTGCAGGGCCCTGGTATTGGCCGAAGAATCAGCTTGAAAGTAATTTCTTAGTATTTGTAGGGAAGGAAACACCTGTACATGCTTTTTTTTTCCCTATGATGAGAACAGTAATGAAATTCCCACGTACTACACCTCAGAAGCTGCCCTTTGTCTTGAAGGACACATTTCTGTTTGATAGCTTGGATCCTCTTTATGAACCTGTGGCTCAAAGCATGTCCCACAACTTGTATTCTCATGAGATCCCAGGATAAGTCCACCTTCTACCACACACTTCAAAAGACTCTCTGCAAACTTCTAGAGACAGTTTTTAAGAATTTCTAGTATCCCAGGGACTTTCAGGAGTGAGAGAGATCCAGTCCGCTGGCCCATCCTGAAGCAAATATCTCAAAAGAGGGGCTGAACAGACTCAGCACAAGCTGCAAAGCCTGTCAAAGGTTTGAGGGGCAAGAGCCTGGTTCTAGAGCACAAGCAAATGCCATTTGGCAAACTCCCTCAATTGTCCTAAGAGATTTAATGAGACAATCTGGTATGTGCCTGTTCTTCCTTTGAGATAATTTTCAATTTCAATCAGTCCATTTTCATACTTTGGGTTTCCAGTCTACATCCCCAAAAGTAACTTGCACATAAAAACTGGGCAAACAGATGTCATTCCATGCAATCAGAGCACACAAATACAATTTGTGCATATAAATTACGTTTTTCTAGCTCCAGAACACTGACACACTAAAGGGAAGATTATATATCTCTTGGCAAGTAAAGAGACATCAGGAATAAATATTTTATAATGCGACTAGCTTTAAAAACAAGGGGATCTTACAAAGCCTAACACATTAAAAAGAATCCCTATCTGAACTAAGACCACTGTACTTAAATTGAATGCTAATACTCAATTCCTACATTGACACTGCTTGAAAATTTGGCCATGACTTGGTCTTCCCATTGCTCTCCTGAATCCACTGACACCAAAGGAGTTAGCCAGGATTTTCACCCAAGGAATAGTAATTCTGACCCATACTTAGGTCAGTTTTGTTGGAAGACATGCCTTGTAGACGTCATCTCTCTCTCTCACTTAATTAACTATTTCTTTTTTAGGTGAATGGTGTAAAATCCCACCAGTCGAAATTTCAGAGAATTCTCCTCCTGTTAGGAGAGGAAAAGACCTTACACTTGTTGATATAATTATTTCCCATAGGTTCTATACAAATCCGAGGTAAGCTTCCACTTGCAAAGCCACCACCCGAAATTTAATTTTGCAGAAGCGATTAAAGTCAAGAACAAGTGAATTTAATTCTTCTCCTAAGAGACAGTGACACTCTTTTAAATATATGCACAGGCATTTGGATATTGTATGTGCACTAGAATAACAGCCATTAATGAATACTAATTTGCAGTTTGCTTTCATTTTTACTGTGGCTTTGGCTTTCAGCCTTGTAGGGTCTGACTGTACCACTAATGCCTGAGGGAAAGCAGTAGATGCTGCTCTGTGCTGAATCTATGAATGCTGCCCAGTTTCTCATCCTACAAGCGCATCTATACACTCAAGTTTGTGCAGCTTCACACAGAACCAACATTCAAAGCTATAAACCAAGTCCCGGGAGACTTTTGCACAAAATTCTTAGATTTATAAGGAAGCCTTTTTAACATTCCAATTCCTGCCAAGAAAATCGATGATGATATACAAACTTCCGAGCAAAAGTCACGCTGGCAGAATTTAAAGAGGAGCAGAAAAGATCTGGGAGAGCCAGATCCACTGCCTAAGCGGCTTCACACTGATGGCAAAAGTAGCTTAAAATTTACTGAAGTACAGTAGGAGCTGCATGGCAGCAGTGACTTCAGGTTTGGTGCTATCACCCCCCCTTCAAAACTGGCATGGGGACTGCCAGCCCAGTAGCCTAACCCCTGGGCAAACTTAAATGACTTGCCATTGCATCTTCGAGGAAAACATCACTGTTCCATTCAAACACATCTCTGTAACTTCTGGGTTATTTTCAGCTTTCTATAAATGCAGCTGTTTCTGAAAGGGCTGGATCCCCATGGTCCTTAATGCCAGTGGCAGCAGCTCAGACCCCTGTGTTTCCAGTCACAGCTGAAGACCACAAGCACCCACTGTGAGCAAATTCACAGGGAAGGACAAGAAATAAGGAACAATGACTGTAATCCCAAAGCATACTGACATGATAATTAGTTGGAGACAGGGAGGAGCACCCCAAAACCAGAAGGGAATAAATGTGCCCAAGTCAGAGAAAAAAACCCCTGATGTCTGCTTATGCATATGGGGGTTATGAAATGGTATTTTGTCCAAGATTAACTTGCATAATTAAAACTAGATCTCTCATCACCCTCTTCCCATTCCTTTCCCCTGTGGCAATGCTGCACCAGATGCTGACTCCATGTTGGTGCTGAGACTGATTTGATTGGAAGAGAAATTTTCTCATGAAATCATACAGTAACTGCCCATCTTTCTTCCTCAGGGAATAAGCATTCAGAGGAGTTCAGATGTCAGCAACAATTTAAATATTACCTGCTCACTTAGATATCTCACCAGCAGACTTCCAGATATATAAGAATGCATTTTGAGAGTGTAATCAAATAAATCTGTTTTCAAATGCAATACTAAATCTGATATTAAGATACCAAAATGAGGATTCAAACACAAAAGTAGCTCTTTTTACATGCATGAGTATCCAGTCATATAGATAGGATTATCCTAAAGTGTCCTTATATTTTAAAAAGGTAAATATTCTATACCTGATAGCAAATACAAAAACATAACTAATTGGCTTCTTGGTGTGAAACATGAGTGAAAATATCTAATATAGAGGGTAGTTTTCAAAACTGAATTGATCATAAGAGGACCTGCACAAAGTGGAGCTGTTCTCTGATGTGTAGGATGACTTTTGTGAAAACATGCCTTTTTTTTTCCCAACTGTAAGTTAAAGAAGTTTCACTGGAAGGCTACACACTCAACATAGCAGCCTGAATTGGTGTGAATTTTTGCAGCAGCAGCATCTCACATGCAAGACTTTGTGCACAAAGGTGCATATACAGACATGCAGAAAGCTTGTAAACCACTGAATATGTTTAAAACCCCCTTGAGTTCCCTGGTTCAGTACATCTGCTTTAGGGACCTAAATACAAAGAATGTAAGAGCAGAGTCAAGCCATTTCACTGTGATTTCTGTAGTTCCACCCAGATTTAGAAGTTATTATTTAAAATTACCCATTTGTCATTCAAGCCCCAAATACTGCTAATAGCCGATTATACATAAAATTGCTCTAATGGGTCTAACTCCCACACAGTGGAAGCTGCAACACAGAATGGGAACCCTGGGGAAATTTGATTCACAGGAAAGAAGGTTTAGACTGTGAAGCTGCACAAAGAAAGAGAATAACCAATCATTTGAACACGGAATAATATTTTCTCCCAATAAAAGTCTACTTAGAGAGTAGCCTACTGGAATGAGGTAGGGGGTTAACCTATATCCCCTCAATTCCTACTTTGACATGGCTCTTTCTGCTTAGCTCACTGTCAGTGTGGAAATTCAGGGTACCAATAAGCAGAACCAAAAAAGATCTGAATTGTCCTGGGGATTTGCTACTGTGCTGATTCTGAATCGTTCCTGATTGTTTTCATGTTCAACCTTGCTTTTACAGCATGCAGTTAAAGCTATTTACCTTCCCGTTTTTGCTACCATGCCTCACAAATAAGCACGTGCCTTCGTATCTTCTGTATCTTCTGTATCTGTCTCTAACTGTCCTCTGTTCTAATTCCCTGTCCTCTACCACTCCTATGACACTATACACTTTTAAAAATTTTTTTTAGCAAATGAGAATTATACGGTTGAATTATACTGCTCATAAAATCTTAGCATAGAAACCTGGTTGTAAAAAAGCCACCCTGGACAATTCTGCTTACCTTTCTACTTACCTTTCTACTTACCTTTCTACTTACCTTACTTTCCTCTGCACAAAACCATCCCCTTAAGATTTATTTCTATCAACTTTTTTTTCCACACCAGAAAAATGTCATTTCTAAAAACATTATGAGAATAACTGCAAAACTATTAATAGTTATTACATACTATACACTATGGAAAAAGGGATATCTGCACTTGAAACCTACAGTTATCTATAGCGGCACCTGAGTCACTACAGCCTTTCCCTCCCTGCACCACAATTGCCATAGCTCAAAGCTATATTAAAGTATCTTGCAAATATTAATAAGGCAAGAGAACATTTGAAATAAGACTTTGGGCATATCTGTTTTCCCTATATGTAAGAGAGGATGAGCAATTTTGTGTTAAAAACATTTGCAGAAGTATAAGGAACGTATGTTACTGTGCCTCCCCAGCGTCTTCACTGGGCTGTTCCCAGAGTACTTTATACTGGTAATTTGTAATAGTATGATCTTTGATTTAGTTCAAAAGCTCTGAGAAGACTTATGCCCCAGGTTTGCATAAGCTGCTTCACTTAATCACATGCTCTAGTCTTTGAAAATCCCAGTGTGTCTCCAGTTTTGGTGTGTTCCACTGGGGAGGCAAAAATAAATGATTGCAGAGCAGACAGTTCTGCTAGTAAACTGCACTCACTCTGTGGACACCTGCTTTAACTGCCATACAAATGCCCATTGCAAACTGTTGCAGTAAAATCATCCAATTCTTAAACTCCATTTCGGGTTGCAAGCAGAGCCCTAAGCAATAAAAATAACGTTTTTCAGCAATTCTCTTCCTTTGCTGCTTGTTCAGAGGACTCAAATTATTTATCTCAATCCAAGAATTTTGGAAGATTTTGAATTTGAGTTTGCTAAATATGCCCGGTATAATACATACTTTTGCATACAAATAGTGCTGTGAGCTATCAAGAGCCCCCGGACTACAAAAGGAGAAAAGATACAATCTAGAAGCATCTCCAGAATTGTCTTCAGTGTTCACCAGAGCCTTTTAGCGGTCTCTCTTCTTTACAAAGATGATGACGTCTGTGTTAGTGAGAGGAAACGGAAGATTTTGCGAGTAATTAGCTGCGTTCAAGAAGATGTCATGACGTCGAGGAGGATAAAAGCAGCAGAGAATGCCCAGCAGGTAAATATGCTCCACAACACAGACAAAGGCCCATTCTAAGGCTCCTCATTTACCACGTCCAGAGTGGTTTACACTATATTGTCTCAGATAGAGACCTTGCTCTTGCCACGATGCAAGTTTATGCTGCAGTTCATGGAAGACAGAAGATCACTATGAACTACAGAAATACCCCAGTGATCATTCCTAACAGAGATGATACTGAAGACAAAGATTTCCCATTTCTTTCAGGAGGAGAAAATAAAAGCAAAGATCTGCCATTAGTCACCAACAGACCTTTTCAATACAATAAAAATGTGCCACTAATAATTTAATCATCTGGTTCATCAGTGCTTTCATTGATGAGTTAGATTTGGATGAGTTAGACTGCAGCAAGGCACACATTCAAGCAGGCTGGATTGTCACATATCTAGACTCCCTCTTCAAATGTAAGTCCCTTAAGGTCTCCCAGTTTGGGGTGAAACCAGTCATAATAATCCAGCAGGATATTGCCTTTCCTAACTGTCCCACTCTCAAGTTCAAATCAATCAGTTTGTTACCTTTTAGAAATAGTGAAGCAAATAGGCTAGTAGACATGAACTGATTGATAACTGAAGTCAGGATCTCACGGTATGGAGTGCAGAAACCAGCTCCCACCTGTTCAGGTTTGAGCTTGACAGCCTTTTTCACTTCATTTCCACAGTAAATTATGAAACTCCCTATAATCCAGGTCCAGAGAGCCTAGCACCTAAAGGCAGGCAGTAGCAGCAGTGCACGTAACAACCCAAGCCCAGGGTGGAAGAGCTGCCCCATAGCTACATGGCTACAAATTAAAACCCTAACACAACTTTAGGTAAGAAAGGCAACAAGTCTTAGGTTGTCATTAGCAACATGCATCTTGAAAACCCAAGCTAATTCTTTGATGACAGCTTTGTGTGAATTGCAGTAAGAAAGCATCTTCCACAAACATTTTCTGGTCAGTGACAAAGCCATGTTTGCAACACCACATTTGTTGTCTAACCAAAGGCAAGAGTTTATTTCCAACGTCAAAGCTGAGCTAAACGAGCCTTTTTACAAAAGAAAAAAAGAAATAAGATTGGTAAAATCCTTTTGCTTTTGATTACTGAAGCTTTAAAGACAAGAGGAATTTTGCCTTCACATTTTGCCCAGCACTTACACCACCTAGTCTTCCTGGTACGCAACTAAGAGGAAAGACAGAGCTCACAAGGAAACAACAATTTACAATATTTGTATCTTAGTGCTGTCATGCCCTAGTGCCTCTTTGTGTCACTGATATTCCTCTGAGAAAATATTTCCTGTTTTTACCACAGAACACCTGGCTACACTGAGGCACTGCACTACACGCTGTAGCGTTTCTGTAGATTGGTGCTGTGCTGTTGAAATCCTGTAAGATGGATATGGAAATGAAACCTAATCTTGGAAGAAGACATGCAAACATTGCTATGCATTGAAATATTTACTTATTAAGTCAGCTAGTGTCTCTGTATCAAATATAATCAGAGAATGTTATGCATATGACAGATTTCAATAGTAAAGGCTCCTACTGCTGCCCGCATTGCTAGTATGTATTAACAACAGGCAGGTTAAGAAGAATTCTTAACACTTCCTTTAAAAATTATTTAAAAAAAAAATTGAGGTGTATATGACCAAATTTGAGGCTAGAAGACACCTGTCCTCATGCAGAAGATTTTCTTGGCAATCACCGAAAAACCACTCAGGCTGCACTGCGGCCTGGGGCAAGGGAAGACTGCACCATCAACAGCATTAAGAACTCTACACATCTACTCAGCTGAGGCATCCTCACAACTCTGTGCTCTGTTAAAAGGAATTATAAATTTGCAACCAGGTAGTTTTCATCGAAGTTATAAGTGTTCAAAAAAAAATTCTCATCTTGTACACGCTCAGTGGAGACTAGTTAGGGTTAATTAATTCCTGTGTTCATGTATTCTTACACACCAGATGGCTTGGTGAGCTATTCAGCACTCCCCAACAGGACATTTTCTGGCAAGTTTCTTACAGAGACTGGACACCACTGGCAGTTTGGCAGCAGCTTTGCTATGAACAATGAACAAATATCACTCACAGGCTCAGCAGTTTCTCTCTCCCAGGAAATGTGTTTCCACCTCAGCAAACCAACTCAGTGAGCTTAAAAAAAAAAGCAGATCCAAGCTGGCTTGGACTCAATGTTTATCCATAATTTCAGAACCTCCCTGGAGCTTAACTCCAGAGAAGTCATTTCCATGGAGATTCCAGCAAGACGCCATTACAAATGAATAATCTGACTTTAGATCCAACTACAACTCAAGGTGAAGAATCACTTCGGCATCTGTGTCTCCTGTACATTCCACAGGAAAAATGAGGCATCATTTCACAGATGAAATGGCCCATACCAAGATTTATATTTAAAACATTCTTGGTGAAGGTGACTAACAGCTAAACTCATAGAGCACATAAAGGTAAAACAGGGCTGAAGATTGAATTGTCAGAAAGTCAGTGTTCTATAATTTTCTGCAGAAAATTACCCAGCATTATATTATGTTGGGTAAAAAAGGACTACTTATGCAAATAGATGTTGTGAATAGTAAGGGATTATTAAAGAGAGAGGAATTAGGTTCAACAAAGCCATTCGATCTGCAGCTTCCCTGTGTGCCTCTACTGGCAGTCTCCTCTCAGAGGTTTTTCTTTTCATCTTTAAACTCAGAACATCTTATTTCCAGTCCTCTGCCACAGTTCTATGCACTGCTTTACCTTCAGCAGAGGCCACAAGGAAGCTGGTAAATGATCTTCCTGGTTTTTTTGCACATCAGGGATAGGAAGAGGAGGTCTCAGAAAAAAAAAGAAAAATTCAGCCTGTAGAGTTTCATGGAACTTCCCACAAAATTAGATTGACCTCTCCATTAAATCAAACTCAAATTAGATCTGGCCTTCATTGACCACAAGCATAAGTCTATCCCAGCTGATTTCTAAACATCTGTGAAAGGGGCTTCCATGCTGAAACCTGTTCCTTCAAATAAGAGTACCTCCAACAACAGCCCCCGGTAGCAAACAAAGCAGGCTGAACTTGTTAAGGAGAACTGCTGACTCACACACCAATAAAATCTCAGTGTTGTTACAGCCAGAGTTGATTAAATATTTATTGCCTGGCAATTTTTTTGCTTGCTTACATGCAAATGGATCTCTTATCCACTCAGAGATCATCATTATAACAAATATGTTTATAGCTCATTGTTTTCATGTATGTATGTATTTGAGTTTTCAACAAGCTGAAAACTCTCACATCCGTCCATACTTACTGTTCAATTTAGACTAGTTTAATACTTGTTATATATAATGACTGCCAAGAGTCATCATTGAGTAGGAGATAGATTTGGGATGGTTCCTAAACCATCCCACATGGAAAATGTACTACTGCTACTGCAGGGTCAACCTCAGTCACTACCCTACTGCTCACGGCTGTAATCTCCACTTCTCTTAATGGTTAACAAATTGCTATTTCATAACTAATTTTTGGGATATAGCACAACATACTTGAGAAACAGAAGATAAAGCTTTATGTTAGAACATATAAACCCTAACTATTTTTGGTATTTAACTGTTTTCAGGATATGGCTATAATCTCCAAACCAAAGAGACATCCATCAGGACACTGTGCTCCCAGCTAGCCATCCGCCAAGAAGAGTAATGACACCTCAGCTCTTGCTGTAGTATTCGAAGTAGAGAAGACAACTCCTGCTGTGCTACTGAAACCCTGCTGGACAGTTAAGTATGCAGTTATTCCATAAGGATCACCTGGACTGTGTTCTTCCCTGTGGGAAAGGTGGAGGCTCAAACTTTTTTTAGGCTGTGCAACTGGCAGCGAGGCCTTCGGAGCTGCCTGGGATGTGAACAAGGATGTCCCAGACCAGCAGAGCAGGGCTGGTAGCTGCAAAGGGCTTGGACGAGCGGGACAGAAGTAACTGGTTTGCCAGGACTGAGAAAGGCAGGTCTGCACTAGGAGAAAGCCATTTCCTAAGGCATAAACACACACAGAGCCAGAAAAGCATTTCACCTTTGCAGAGAACAGCTGAATTCTGTTCTAAGCTGAATTCTGAAGCAAATAGTACTTCCCTGGTGAACAGCAAGTGTCAGCATTTGCAGCCTCAATGAACTATCACCTGACTAAATTTGGGAAGACTGTAGTCCTGCATAACAACTTCTGGTCTCGAGCTTTCCAGCTTCACCTCAAATATAAGTTGAGCTTTGTGGCAGATTAAAACTTCCTTCTTTTAAAAGGAGTTACACCCTTCTGCTGAGGAAGAAGCACTGATAAGGGTTCTTTAGTTCACTTCTTTTTGTAACATTCCCTTCATACACATCTGTCTTGACATATGACAACTTAATTATGTTTGACTGAGATGCTTACATTTGCCAGATCTGGTTAAAAGAATATGAGACCCCAGGAACACAGACACCTCTATGCACTGAGGCATCACCTCCTGCCTCTCTTACTGTCTGAAATTGGAACAGATTCTGCGTTAAGAAAAGATGGGACCTCACAACAAAACTTTGAAAAGTGAAGATCCGAGGGAGGGTAAAAAAAACCTTAACAGTTAACTATTAATTAAAGGAAATGAGAAGTAGAACAATTAAAGCTCCTACATAAGTAAAAATCACTGGTGAAGTTTCAAAATCCTGGAACATTTAAATAGATCCCTGTTATCCACAAGAAAGCAGATGGACTCAAGCACAATGGAAACACACAGAAAACAGTGATATTTCTTAAATATTGCCCTGAAGCCCTGTAGACAATTGATCTCCTAAATATCATTCAAGTAAACCAGGAGGAGAGGGCAAGCTGTTAGCCTCAGGTTTGCAAGTCTTAAGAATATTGCAATATAGAATATCCTTGCTGGGAGATTGGAATATTAAAGACTCCTGCAGGAGGAAGGAGAGCTTGTTGAAGCATTTTTGGCTGCTCTTAAATTAATGAGACAAAATAAAACCATTATACTTTGGCAGCTTTATAAGCTTGGCTTATACTTTGGCAGTATCTCAGAGAAGAGATACTGTCAAATACAGGTCTACAGGCAAGGCTGGTTTTGCTTTCAGAAAAATCATTGTGTTGAATGAAATGCTGTAGTGAAAGTAAGGTGAAACTAGGTTAGCCTCACCATTTTAAGAGGAAACTGAAAACCAGAAGATAATAACTGTAAGAATTCAGAAGGGATTTCATGGGTCAAAATGCAAGAGAAATACGAAAGGAAATATTGCAAAAGACAGAGCAAAATTAAAGCCCCAAATAATTTCCAGCATTTCAAAAACTCTGTACCAAAGCTACGGAAATAACCATTAAAAAAAAATGGAGTCCACCAGTAGCAGATGCAGAGGACATCAGCACATAGGTGCACAGGGGCAGCCAGGAGGTTTGGCTGTCAACAGTCTGGGAAAGCAAGAGCTGAGATGATGCCTTGGTACTCTCAGAAGACATAAAACAACATTATTTGACAGAACTCTATGAATTAAATATCAGTGCTTGCAGCTCAACTTGAAAATGTTGTTGACATCTGAAAAAAAAAAACCTGATAAACTGGTGAAATTAAAAATAAAATATAAAGACAGTTCCTACTGAAAGATTGAGTCAAATACAAGCTACAGTGGGAAGGTAAAGATGTGCAGCTAGGCTTGTTAGAAAGACTGAGAATATTAGGACTAAAAGCATGTGTAGCTTTTGGCTTGGTTCAGTGAACAGATACTATGAATAAAAAAGACACTATGAGACAAAAACCAATTACTCAGTCCCCAAACCAATGTGGGACACAATTACAAAGCCCCAGGAAAACACAAAACCCCACAGAAGGCTCTGAAGTTTCAGGCTTCGGGCTTCAGGTTTCAGGCTCTGAAGCCCCCACTTACTCCATCTCAAGCTATGCACATGATCACAGGGTACTGCTGCTCATGTCACTACTGCTTATGTGCTATCGAGTTTCTTAAAGCTAAGAGGGTTTATATTATTTATTTAAAGGAGTTCACGCAGTTCTAAACATCTCAGGTCATGATTTCCTCAGCATATTTCAAACTTAGCAAGCAGACACCACAGCTCACACTCTGTCCAGCTCTCCCAGACTCATGGGAGCAGTATGTCGCTTCACCGTCTTGTTTTTAATTTGAAGATTACGCTTGTACACACAAGTTTTGGAAAACTCAGACCATATCCCTAGGTTCAAATGAACATAAACTAGAAACTTGGATATGAATAATCAAATTTACACAAAGAGGACATTGATGTGACCCTTTTGAAAACAGCTGTGTTACTGCAGCAAGAACGGACGTTTCTCCTTGCTGCCAGGACACAGCCTGCCAAAGGGCATCACCATACACACTTATGCAGAAAGAAACTTTTAGTGGTTTTGATTGGTATCGACTTTGTACTTTCTGTTTCCTATTATGGGTGTGAATGAGTACAAAACTTCAAAACAAAATTTCACTGAAATTAATGAGTTCTGCGTGACAAAAAGAGACTTGCTGACCCAACATAAAAGTCAGCAAAAATTGGTGGAATTACTCTGAAGTTCAGTTAAAAAGTTAATGAATTTCAATGAACCCGATTATTAACACAGATTCTGAGTTTCATCAGTATCCTGGCCAAAGAGAACCATGAGTGGAACCTCACATAAAGGAAGTGAAAATCTGAATTTCAGGAATGCAAAGCTGGAGAAAGCTGTGGAAATGATGTATAAATGATGGCACAACTGTGCCTTCTCACTGTGCAATACACGACCTCCTCCTCCCCATCCTTGAGTTCATTTGTTTATGCCTTCATGATGAAAGGAGCACAACTATGGTACCTGGCATCCCTCTTCATTACAGCAGAACCATGCAGGATAACTATGGGAGCCAAATGGAAGAAATTATATATTCATGAAGTGCAAAGTGAGAAATTAATTAGAAAAAATACCCTGCTTGACAGCTACATGCCAGACCACAGGCAGGTGCAATTAAGAAGCAGATGAAAGTCATCTAGGGCAGCAGACAGGGACATCCTGGGGAAGAAGCATGTTTTTCTAGGACCTCCTCTGAGCAGCTGGGTTGTTTAGCCTCCAAGAGGAACTTTTTGACCTTTCCTGGCAATAATTATCAACTTCGCTCAAAAGTTTGCAGACAAGAATTCTGTTTTCTCTCTTTTCAGTCGACAAATTCCTCTTTTGCACCATGCCTAAACTGTTCAGAAGTGAGTGAAAAATGAAAAAATATGGAAAATGATAAGAAAATCATTCAAGGAGCAAAGCAAAGGCACAAATCAACAGAAATCTGAATACAGTTAGGCATGTTGCTGCTGTCTTGCGCAAGTAGGACAATCTTCTCCCTGCTGTTCCGGCAGAAGGGAACCTTGAAGATTATCCACCAGTAATCTTACACAGACTTTGTTGTTCAGACAATTTTTTATGCTCTAGAAACCCACAGAGAGATTGTCGTTGCAATACTCCCCTGGATGCCTACGCCTATCAAGGGGCCCGGAGCTACCACTGTCTCCAGCTGTAACAGAGTAGCTCATTGCCTGAGGAGCCGAGGTTTATGCAGAGCAGGCTCAGCTGCTCCCCACAGCAAAATTTCAGTACTACAAGGCTGTCTGTAGTATTTACTTTAGGAAAAATAAACATATAGCTATGAAAGATTGCATGATAGGTACAGACAGGTATTATTTGCATGGTCATGAATATTTCCAAGTACTCTTCAGAAAACAAAATCAAAATCCCAACAAACTAGATCATACATTGCTGTCTTTCTGTTCATTAGTCATTTCTAGCACCTCAGGGCTCTTTGCACCATCAGCACCGTTCTGTTGCTGCAGTAGTGCGAAAAGTGTTATTCATTAAACAAAGAACTTTTACTGAGAGATGTAAGGTGCAAAGAGGCTTCATGTTAAATATCTGATCAATCACAGAGTTCTGGTCAACACCTCACTTTCCACATGGAGACCGGTGACAAGTGGTGTCCCTCAGGGGTTTATCTTGGGGACGATACCGTTTAAAATCTTTGTGGTAACATGGACAGTGGGATTGTGTACACTCAGCAATTCTGCGAGCAATACCAAGCTGTGTGGTGAAGTCACACACTGGAGGGGAGGGATGGATCCAGGGGGACCCTTACAGTCTGGAGAGGTGGGGCCTGTGCAAACCTCACAAAGCTTAACAAAGCAAAATGCAGGGTCCTGCACATGGGTCAGAGCAATCCCAGACACACGGACAGGCTGGGCAGAGAAGTGACTGAGAGCAGCCCTGGGAGACGGACTTGCAGTGATGGTTGATGAAAAGCTCACCATGAGCTGGCACTGAGCGCTCCCAGCCCAGAAAACAAGGGGGCTGCATCCAAAGGAACGTGGCCAGCAGGTCAAGGGAGGGGATTTTCCCCTTCCGCTTTGCTCTCCTGAGACCCCAGCTGGAGCACTGCACACAGTTCTGGGGCCCCCAGCATAAGAAGGACATGGAACTGTTGGAGGAAGTCCAGAGGAGGCCACAAAGTTCCAACAGAGACTGGAATGCCTCCCCTACAGGTACAGACTGGGAAAGCTGGGGCTGTGGAGGCTGGAGAAGAGAAGGTTGTGTGGAGACCTCACAGCACCTTCCGATACCTGAAGGAGGCCTAGAGGGAAGCCAGAGAGCATCTCTACATCAGGAATTGTAGTGACAGGACAAGGGTGAATGGCTTCAAACTAGAATAGAGTAGGTTTGGATTAGATGTTAGGAAGAAATTCTTCCCTGTGAGGGTGTTGAGGCGCTGGCACAGGTTGTCCAGGAAGGTTGTGGATGTCCCAACCCTGGCAATGTTCAAGACCAGGCTGGATGGGGCCCAGGGCAGGGGGATTGGAACGAGATGATCTTTAAGGTCCCTCCCAACCCAAAATACTCTGTGATTCTGTGTTTTGATTAGGCAGGTATTTTTTACTGCACATGTCAATGGAACGGATAAACAAATAAACACTGAAATAAAAAAACCTGCAGAAACAGTTCCCACCTAATGCTTAATGCAAGTGCATTAAGAGCTAAAAGGCACCAATTTGTAGCGAGACAAAATCAACTTGCTGCTCTGTAGAAACAAAGAGAAATGCAAGTGTGCATGTATGGTCATGTTTATAGCAGATGGAAGAAAGTGTATAGCCAAAGTCAAAAATGCAATGATTGAAACATGCTTCTGGGTTTAGTCAGGTCCAATGTCTCCATTCCAGAACGTCTAAAAGAAAACTGGAAGCTTCTTTAATAGAAACTTTTATATGAAAGAGTCTTGATCCTAGTGGTTGAGAGGTCTGCAGATCCTCAGAATTTTGACAAGAATGAAGCTCAATCCTGCAAAATTCAGTAAAGTCTCCCGTTATCACAAACTGAAGCTTGAGTGAGGGCAACAAGAGCAGGCTTGAAGTTCCAGGTATAAGCAGTACTGCAGATGACACCCCAGCATGCTGTTCCCTCCTTCCCTGAGCTCCAACTGGCACCTGATGAGATGCTGCAGACAGACAATTCACATCTCTCTAGGAACAAGCTGCTACTGCAAACCATTCTGTGTGAAAAAGTCTTGATATTCTTTTACAATTAATTTTAATAGCTATTGCAGTGTAGCTATGTTTGACTATATCCACACATGTCATAAAAGGGCTGTGTGCATCTGCTGATAGGGATTGTGGGCCTGCTAATGTAGAGCTATATTCGATAATTTGCAGATTCACTTAACCACAAGTGGGAGCTGAAAGAAAAAAAAGAGGAAGAAGAACACTGGATTTTAGGGCCAGAGGCAGAAAAGAACTGTCCACAGAACCAGCAACTGTATTTTAGCATAAAGGCATCATTATGGTGAGATAGAAGTGGGACAACATAGCAGGGCACAGATGTACAGCAGCTCGCTGGGACAAGTCACTTCCAGCCCCAGGAGCTGTACAACCACATGACAACACATCATATAAACTCATCTGCATCTTCAGTGTCGTGGGCTGACTGACACCATGTGTGTAGAGCCCAAGCACATCTCTAGCAAAGCAGAAATTACTTAAACAGTGTTTACAAGTTCATATGCATTTTGGTTTTGTTTTTCCTCATTATAATTTCTCTTGCTCTTTGAGCAGCAGTGTTAAATAGCTATATCATCATGGAGAAAAAATACGCAATTGTATAATTAAAGTTCATAAACGATATATTTAAAGAAGATGCTCAGCACATGAGTCTCACCAAAATTGGCATCAAGCTAGTTTTGAAGCACGGAATTCGAAAATTAAGGTTTTAGTTAGAGGTTAGCTGGTGGAAATTAGTAAAAGTACATTTAGCAAATAAATTTAGTTGAGGTTAATTGAAACCAGCTAGGGTTAATAGCAGAACTAAGCTTGAGATAAGTTTTCAGGATGTAAGTAATTGATTGCTTGTCATTTTATATTTGCTCAGCTGCGCTTGGAATGAGGAGCAGAAAACACTGATTAACAGATCTAAAGAAACATAAACAATTGCTAATTTTTTTGTTTGAAAACCCATTTAAAATAATAAGAATAAGAATCAAGTGATAAATGCATGCTGTCTAGGAACTAGAGAGGCAGAAAGGTCAAAGTGAGGGAGAAGAGGCCTACTTCATCTTTTAGGACCTTCCCTCATATATTAGACCACCGACCCAATTCAAAAGACAAACTACGCATGCTTAATTGCTTTTAGCTAATTATAATACGAAGCGGGGAATGGGAGGTGCTGATGTTATGCATATGCATTTTATGTTATGAATATTTAGAATTGTTGTAGATAAATGGACTCTGTATTGTTTTTTCGGGGCTCTGCGTTGTTAGGGAGCTATTCCGCGCAGCTGCCCAGCGCCGAAATAAACATATACTTTCTAACCCTGTTAGAGAGTCTTGTCTGTTTCAGTTGAGTATCAATATTAGGTTAATACCCATATTTTGGTTAATCAGTTTCAGCAAGAAGCCAATTCTTAAACTAAAAAAAAAAATCTAAAATAAGACATGGAGCAAAAGAGGGGTGTAATCAAGATAAAAATACATGAAGAAAATATGCAGGACTGCATGCAAAATTTTTTTTTTAAAGTGATATTGCAATTTCAAAACTAACAACATGAGAAGGAAAGAAAGAGTTAAAATATCTTTTAAATCTTAAACACTAAATAATGATGCAAACAAATGAAACCGTATGTCAGCATTTCCTCAGTCCTGCCCTTTGACATACAATTTGGAAATCTCACTCTTGGAACTTGCATGAAAAGAAAAACCTCACATGCGTACAGGATCTTCAGCACTACAAATGTTTGCCATGTGAAACCTTGGTGAAGGATCATGAAGTTGCCAACAGAATTTTTTTTTTTTTTTAAACCTGAAAGACAAGTCCTGAAACTTCTTATTAGATATGTGATTTCTGAATACAAAAATTGGTGCTGTCTCTAAAGTGGGCAATGCAAATGTGTGCAAAGAGGTGCTCACACAACTTCGAAGCAGCCCATAGATGAGAGTGGGAGACTTTCTCCTCTCAGTTCATATTCCAGCCTTTCCTATCTGATGCCTGCCTTGTGGCATTAAAACATCCCATGAAAATCATTAGTGGGTTTGTAAAAACTCTTCTCTTCCCTAGCCCTCAAACAATATTGCTTCCAAGCACACTGTTGGATACAGAACAATCACATCTAGGGATGACTTAGAAAGTTCAAAATAAATTACTAATCGAGGCAAATAATTGCCAAACAGTGGTTTGCCACAATCAGATCAAGAGCTCAGTCTGTCATCTTTCACAGCATCATAGAACAGTTTCAGTTGGAAAATACCTTCAATATCTTTGAGTCCAGCTGCTCCCAAGTAACTGCCACTATGTGATATTCAGACACCAAAAGCAGGAAAAAAGTCTGGTCATGCCCCATAGACATGCAGATGCATGTCCTTCAGCACAGGCCAAGTCACAATATCTGCTCAAAGTCACAGGACAGGACACAACAGATCCAGCTTTCAAATATAAGTGAGACCCTTAAAAATCTAGGGAATTTCAACATGCAGAACTACATATTTCAAGGCTACCTATAAAGCTGGTTTGACTTTCCTTTTACATTACCTGAAAACAGCTGGCTTTCAGTTTTACTGTTTCTTCCTGCCTTGAAAATGCCACGTTTCCCCGTGTATTGGTTTTGCATGGCTTGTTTTTTGGTAGTGGGAGGGCCACAGAGGTGGCTTCTGTGAGAAGTTACTAGAAGCTTCCACCATGTCCGGCAGAGCCAATTCCTGATGGCTCCAAAGATGGACATGCCGCTGGCCAAGGCTGGGCCAATTAGAAATGGTGGTAACACCTCTGGGATAACAGATTTAAGAAGAAAGAGAAACCAAGTTTGTGGCGCAGTTGTAATTTTCCAGTCAGAGAAGAGTGCAGTGAGAATATGTGAGAGGAGAATAACCTGCAGACACCAAGGTCAGTGGAGAAGGAGGGGGAGGAGGTGCTCCAGGTGCCGGAGCTGAGATTCCTCTGCATGGTGACGACCATGGTGAGGACCGTGGTGAGGACCATGGTGGGGACCATGGTGAAACAGCTGTGCCCCTGCAGCCCATGGGGATCCACGGGGGATGCAGAGATCCACCTGTAGCCCATGGAGGACCCCATGCCAGAGCGGGTGGATACCTCAAGGCGGCTGTGATCCAGTGGGAGACCCGCTGGAGAGAGGGGCCCCCTGCTCCCAGACTGGGGCAGCCTGTCCTTGAAGGACTGCACCCTGTGGAAGAGTGACCCGCACTGCAGCAGTTTTGGGAGGACTGTTGGCCATGGGAAGGACTCAAGTTGCAGCAAGCTGCAGGGAACTGCTGCTCATGAGATGGAGCTACATCAGAGAAGTTCAGAGAGAACTGTGTCCTGTGGAAGGGACCCCACGGTGCAGCACGGGAACGACCCCTCTCCCTGAGCAATGGGAGAAGCTACAGGTGATGAACTGACCACACCCCCCATTCCCTGCCTCCTTGTGTCACTGGGGTAGGAGGTGCAGCTGGGAAGGAGAGAGGAGTGGGGGGGAAGGTGTTTTTAAGGACTTGATTTGCTTCTCATTATCCTGCTCTGAGTTTTTTAGCAATAAATTTACTTTACATCTCTAAGCTGAGACTGTCTTGCCCTTGAGTTATTTAGTGAGCTACCTCTCCCGGTCCGTATCTCAATGCATGAACCCTTCATTATATTTTCTCCCCTCTGTCCAGCTGCAGAGTGGGGTGAGCAAGTGGCTTTGGTGGGTGCCTGGCATCCTCAACACCCTATTAGCACAACAAGGACATGGATGATGCTAGAGGCATACAGGAGGCCCAAGGGACATGGCACACACCTTGGCTCAAGGACTTCAGCCTTTAGCTGCCTGAGAGCCATCACTGTTTCCTCAAAAAGCAGCTACCAGCCCTCCTTTGCCAAGTTAAACAATGCATCATCTGGGGCACTGTAGCATCAGCTGGCCTCTCTGTGTGCAGCACTGCCCAGAGGCTGCAGGACCAGGGGCACATGTGGGGTGGGCAGCTCCTGTCCACAGCTCCCGTCCACAGCTCCCTGCCAGGATGGAGATCCCAGAATCACCTACCAGGGGTGCTGAGCAACTGGGAACAGTATTTACATGGTTGTCTTTAATTAGGTTATACTGCAAATTTGATCTCATGCACATGGGAGGCAGTCATCAGAGGAAATGTATTTCTGTAAAAGGTGTGATATTTGAAAAAATAAAATTCTACCCAAAATAAAGCAGTAAGACAAAATGCTACCAGAGGAAGCTACTACGGATGATACAGGGATGCTCTCAGAAAATAGCAGCCTGGGAAGCTTTACAAGCTAAATATCACCATTGTGTTACAGAGTTAAAGAGCTAATGGGTTGTGTATCTCCTTCACAGAAGAATTATTTTCAGTAAAGCAGTAAAGATGTATGTATACATGTCCCATAAATATTTAACAACTCCACATCAGCTTGAAATCAGCAGGCTGAATAGAGCTGTCATTTTGAAGGAGTCTCTGTTTCCAGACACAGGTAACACTACCCTCTGCTGTAGGAAACCACGAAGTGCCTGGGTGGTTGGCACTGCAGCCAGCACAGCCACCAGCCCCAGAGAAGCCTCTGGACTCTGTGTCCTTCTCACCCCCTGTGGTAAATCTCTGCTTTCCCTGGTGAGCCACCCTTGGCCCATTCCAGTTGCTACCCTGAAGGTGCTGTGCAGGGTGCGAGGGCAACAGAGTTCCAGAGTCCTCATGGCTCTGGCACCTCAATGCAAAATGCATTGACTTGCATAGCTTAAAGTGTGTCTGTACTGAATTACATCCAGCCTTTGCTCTTGTTTCTATTGACTTATAATTTATGCTACATATGAATGATTTCTAAACAACGTTCAGTCTTTTATTACCCTTTCCTCATGCCTCATTCTGTTCCCTTTTCAAATTGCAAAGTAATCTGAACCAAATATTAACTCCCTAGAAGGCTGAGTAAGAAATATAGTTGCTCTGTTGCAATCAACAGCCTAAAATCCAAGTCTAAGCTCAGCCTGTGCCCTATAGAGCATAGGCCAGGGCTGCCAAAGCATAGCCTCTTCCAGGGTACCTCAGATTGTGCTGGAGGGTCTGTCCTAACCCCTCAGGCAGCCTTTTCTTTCCACCAGGATGGCTAACAGCATGCAGACAGCAGAGAGTACTGTCTTCTGCCTTCTGAACATCTAGGAATTTCTGACTCCTAGGCTAAGGAAATGCGAGAGTGACTAGCTGAGAGCCTTGCAGCAGTGGATGTATGTGCTCATGGGGTAAGCAAGGAGAAATTCGAATGAAAAGGGCAGTCATACTCCCAGTACCTGGAGCTTCTCTGCTAGGAAATGTCATGTTATCTAACAGTCTGTTTCTCTGGCAGCTCTTGCACTTGGAGGCATGTGAAACCACACACCTTTACATGGGTCAGGGCGGAAAAGGAGATGGCACAAAATATTTCTGGTGTTGGAGAAAATACATTCAGCCTAGCAATCCTTTCACAAAAATCACATTTCCTCATCTACTTATCTTCCAAAACCACAAGTATCCATCGCTGCTCTGCTTTCAAACTGCTACAAAAGCCTGCAATGACTGTTTTACATACAGCTCAGTCCAACTGCCATCCAAGAGTGGGATGTCCCTTTCCCTTTCTGTCCCTTTTTGTCACAACCCCAGGCCACAGTGTTGAGTCTCTTATGTTCAGTGCAGAAAAGAAAGCCTTAGACTACAAAAGTTACCCAAGTAGGGCAGCACTTGTGGCCAAGAAACAACATTTTAGGGATTGCACGGTTAAAAATAACTGAACAAAATCATGCAGCTGCAAGGCTTCTGCAAAAACAGGCAATGGTTTCTGTAAGTCACAGCGTCAAGTTTATCTATAAAGAACAGTTAATAAGTGGCATTTGAATTGCTGTAGTTATGCATCACACCCACTTGTTCCTAATGCTGGTGGTCTTCAGACAAAATTGAAGCACCCTTTGTTGAATTCAGTTTATTTTATTTAGAAATGGAAGTAAAAGAAGGAGAATTATGGGTATTTGAATCCTGAGAAAGAGTATCAGCAGCTCTAGGATTTAAGGCCCTGTAAAAAATACAGCTGACTTCACACAGTAGGTCAGTGTGCCATAAACAGGGTTAACCTAAGATAGAAAACAGCTGCTTCGGAGCCTGGACAGCAGAATTATGGCCACAGGAACAGAAGATTTTCTAGGGGACATAATAAAGGCCCAGCAACCCAAGCTGCCCTCCTCAGGAACAGAAACCCTGTGTGATGATTTTTATTTTTCACCCGTAATGCAGAAATAGCAGCATTTATTTTTGCCATGACACCTACACACAGATGGGCTTGCTAAAGACTGAGATGCCCAAAAGCTATGGCTACAAATATCAAAAGCAGCTGAGGGAGTTCAACTGAATTTCAGCAGGGGAGTTCTGCAACTTTTTTTTAGCAACCAGATGAATAATAGCGTATCTGAAAGACTCCGAAGGATATTATTTAGACTTAAGCAAGAGCTCTTCAGACAGGCAGCTCTAGCACCAGGAAGGAATGAGCAGTTCTGGGTAAATAAGTGATACTGGAGCATGCCTCTTACAGCAACTCCTGCTTCTTAGGCTGCTCTAGTCTTTTAGCAGGAAACTAAGCTCCCAAAACTCATGGGCCAGACTGTATATGGCTCAATTGTTTCTAAAGACCCTTAAGACAACACCACTGAGTAAATGATAAACTTACATATATCCAGCGCTTCATTCATTCATTGCCTGTAAAAGAAGGTTGAGAGAACAATGTTTTTCCAGGTCTGCTCCAAGAGGACAAATCTGAGCTCCGTGCTGCCGAGCCTGAAAACGCGTTCAGAGATGTGGCACGCCACAGGCACTGATACAGCTCTTTTGTTTATGTGTAACGCATAAGCTTATAACACCTCCAAATGATTGCTGTATCTGACTGTGGGAGTGCTTTTTAATTCTATTATTTTTCATTCAAATTTCATTATTGAAGACAGAAGGGAAAGAAAATCAATTAATGGGCAAAGATAACAAACAAAACCTATGTAGATAAAGAATCAACCATGCTCACTTGAGCTATTGCTGCAGGCAAATTAGATAAAATTAAAAGCAGGCACACTTTTCTGGGTGATACATTCTATTGAAAGCTCAAGATCTTATATGGCAGTCCTTGAGTGTAATGAAACAATTACTATAATGCATAATATTCGTTATAACAAATACACCAAAGTGCAGCATGTTGTTCTCTTGTCCACCCAAACCCAGCAGAAACCAAACAAAGGGTAACAAATACTCTAAAACCTGGCTGCAAGATCTGAGACTTTTCATTAGAGATTTACACCCAACTTTGCTGAAGATATACTTCCTGGCCAAAGGCTCATTTTCTTTGCTTTGTACCTCAGCTTCTAGATCTATGAAATAAGAGTACAAGCCAGAGCCCCCTTCAGAAATAAGCCTACTGCATAAATGGTACGGACCTGAGGATGGGCTTTTCTGAAGTAACACCTCAAGCATCACAGAGCTGCGATGAGAGACCATTAACTATTTCAGCTGTCCCATGGCTACAATTCTGTCATGCTGTCACCCCACCTAGTCTGAACATAAGCAGAATTAAAACCCGAAAGACCACCCTGTCTTCAAGACAGCGCTCCTCTCCAAAACTGTGCTGTGCTTGCTTTTGTGGAGCTCTTTTTGGATGAGAAAGCCTGGTATAACCTTATTATTTACTGAGTAGGAAATCCTGCAAACACTGCCGTAACAAAAAAAGATAAAGTCAACCTATTTACCTAGGGCAGGGTATAGCGAGGGTTGAAAAACTGCTTTCTGAGTGACATTGTGGAAAAGATATTCCTGCAGAATCACAAGCAGTTATCTCCACCATCACCCCCTCTCACCCTGTTATCTTGTACCAGCAGCTTTCCATAAATAGTCACAAAAATTTACAGAGGCTGCTGATTATTTAAACTGGTGGGTGAAAGCACAGCACTGTTAGGACAGCCTGGTAAGGGTTAGGGCTTTGGCAGACTATGTATCAAAGGGTTTTCACAGCATTTGTCACAACCTCCACTATCACTGCATTGCAACAAGAGAGGAGGGTTACTGCAACAGACAGACCCTGCCAGCTTGCACAGCTTTAAACCTTCTTTCCAAATTCAATCCCCGACATTTGTTTCTCTCAGGTGATACCAGCACTGTGCATACTTGCAAATACAACCTCCAAAGAGTTGGGTAATAAGGACTGAGGATGGACATAGCTGCAGTTTTAGGATGGGTGGAGCAATATGAAATGCCCTTGATAACATTGCTGAAGTCGTATTTCCCACAGCAGTGGGAGATGTGCACAAATGGGATTTTTGGAAATGTCTCTTGTTGGCTGAGCTCCCTCTGTCCCTCAACAGGACATGGAAAAGCAGTTACTGGGGGATTAGAGTTCCAAAAGTTTCAGATAAACATATTTCCTCCCAAAGCCCCTAGCAGCTTTGTAGTTCGTATCTAATCGAGCTAGAGCTGTTACTTTCTGCAGTTTCATTACAGAAAGAGGCTGAGTGTAACACCTCTCCCTTGCATGTAGCTCAGCTATTTCTCCTGCAACCCACCAGACACTGTTCTCTGCAAAAGATTTGCCTGTCACCCCACACAGCCTCTCTTTTCCATCATTTCCTTGGTACCTTATCATTTTAAGGCACAGAACTGCTTACTTACTAGAGACAAGCTGGAATCTAAATGCTAAGCTATCCCTCTGCTTACGCTGCACAGGAGCAGTGAGCTTGGTACTGAGTTTCCCAGGAATAACAATGTCAAAAGTCAAAATGCAAGAACTCCTTTTGGATTTTTTCGTGAAGGCATAGATGGAGCTTCACAGTCCTCTGCAGTCCACTGATCAGCACAAATACGTGGTTAAGGACTTCAAGCTTTTGAACAAGGCTCTTCAAACAAACAAACAAAAGAAGTTATGCGTACTTCAACACTGTGGATTTCTCTTCAGATGAAGAAGGAATGATTTCAATGGCTTTATCAAGAATCAAGAAAGCATTCTCTGTATGTCTTTTTAAAGGAAATTAGAGCAAGAACACTAGCACATTGGAAAATCTGCTAAATCTGCACACTATTTAGTGTTCATACATTTCGAAGCACCACAGTCCGTTGACATAAGGAACCAGAAAGATCCTGGAGTCAGCAGTATGCCTCTGGCAGCAAGAAGACATGTTCTGAGGCTGGCCCCACTGGGCTGTGCCACTACCGTGTGGCACAGGTGTTACAGCATCGGTAGCTGCTGATGGTACAATAGACAGCCTGGTACAGTTGTTAGGCTGTTTCCTGGTCGAATTAAAGTTTGATCACATACAAGTAGAACCTATGCAGCATCCAAACCCGTATCATCAGTTATGGTGAAACATATTTTCATTTATGTCTGATCATTCCTTTCCTCTGAGGGCAGTTTGCTAGTTCACTAAGATAATACTAAGGCAGATGGTGCAACATGGCCAAATGGTCTGAACACAAAGATGTTTTTTAAATGCTTGACTATTGTTAGTTAATTTGTCATTAAGGTATGCTACTACCAAACAACAAACACAGAACAGAAGTAAAGAGTGCCTGGACAAATAAACACTCAACATCCACATGCAGCCTCCATAATCATTCACAATGATGCATTAAGTATTCACAGGCATCCATTTCTGGGAGTGAACTTCACACAAACAAATTCTTAACACTAGAGTTTCTCCACCCACAGTGCTACAGAGATCTCTTCTGTGCACAAATCTGGGAAATAAATTATTGTTATGGAATATTCCATCATGAAAATGCAAGCAGAAATTACACTTTGATTGCCATAAATGCTGTCAATTATTTATTTTCTGTGCAGTGGTTACACATTCATCTGCTATATTTTAAAAGCATTACACAGACAACATGAAACATTTATTTAAGTGGTTTTACACTGCAGAGAGCTTGATTTAAACAGTCCTTATTGGGCTTCTCACTGAAACGAAAACTGGCAGTTTGACAGTCAGCACCTTTCATGGAAGCTTAACCTCATTCAGAGCCACTGAACACAGCATTTTTAGCCCAGCATTATAACAAGTATGTATCTTGGCACAGCATGACACAGGCAACTGCATTCGCATCGGAGAAAAAGACCATGTATGAATAAGAACTGTGGCTGTGCGCAGAGGTAACAGAAGACTTCCAGAAACCAAACTGCAGATTCAGAGAGAAGACACAGCAAAATTCCCATCTCACAGACAAGTTCTTGGCACATTCAGATTTCACCTAAACCAGAAGAGTATCTTTTTTTACTCTTTTATACTCACATGCTATTATTCTGTGTGTTTCACTTACAATTCTTGTTATAATTTTGCAGATTACTAAGGGCTAAACTAACTGGACTAAACTCCATTATTTTCAATGCTGCAAATGCGTATTTCCTACTGATTTTACTGCATCATGGTGCATAATTTCTTTATTTTTCTTTGGGAGCTTACAAAATTTATTTAACCCTTTGGATTAGTAGATCTCAAGACCGGACTCTTCATTAGCTTAAGTCACTCACCCAAATAGCAGTATCGCACTGGAGACCTCATGTTTATACAAAGGCCTGTAACCCTTTTCTAGTACTTCTGCGCTGGAACAGATTAAGAGGTCCCAAATCACCCATTAGGTTAGGTAACAGTACTATCATGCCTATTATTTTATCAACATACAAAAATAAAGCATAAAAACTAGATATGCAAGACCAAATGGAAATAAAGAAACTCTGATTGTCCTCAACAGTGGGAAAAAGAAAAAAGAGTAATGGCCTCAATTTGGAGGAAATATCCTCTCTCATGGCCCTGTCTCTTCTTTTCTATTTACACAGTAAGCAACAAAAGGAACAGGAATATGTGCAACTCTACCAATTTAGACAGAAAAAAAAAAAAAGTGGCAACGAACAGAAAGAACTAAATTTTTTTTCGGAAGAGTTATGTACTGGTTGAGAGACATAGTAAAAAGCACCCAAAAAAGCACCAAAAAACAACCCAGACCTTCGGCAGGTGGCAGTGCACCAGGGCAGCCACCGCCTGGACAGTATAGCCTAGCTCCACTGGAGTGTGCTCTTGGTTTGCAATAGGAACATCAGCGCTCGACTGCAGCAGTGTGGAGTCGCAGCAGCCCCTGCTCTAATGTGATTCCGTGTGACACGAGCTGGCAGGATCCAATCAACTACTGGCAGGGCCTGATATCGGCAACAAAAAGGCAGCTATGACCATGCTGACATCTCAAGAGTCAGAAATAGTTAACAATTCACGCAGAGAGTTACAGAGAATGAGAACAGCGTTGTCAGATAGGGTCTTGCCTTATCAGTGAAACAGACCTCGTAGCTTGACCCTGAACAAAGGACCACCAGAACTTTTATTGCATAGTCTGGGGTCTTCCTGTTGTGACACCATCTTCTGCTGCGTCTCTTGTCACCTGGCTGTCTCTTGCCACAGGTGCTTCTGTGCCCTTTGTGATGCAATGGATTGGTACCAGTTCACAGCCTCCTGAGTCCAGCAGTGGAAGATCGCGACCACTGGCTCAAGAAACCCACTGACTCAATAATAGGGAAAGATTGAACATGTCGACTAATTAGATAAGACGTGAGAGAATCATTAACCAAAAGAAGTAGAATACTAATTAATAAGAGAACTAGGTGAAGTAGGTAAACTAGGTAACTTGTAGCCAATGAACTGTGATTTGTTTGCTAAAACCCATATGTAGTATGAAGTTTTCAGAATTGGTGTGCTTGATTTGTGGAATGCTTTTACCTTGCACCCCACGGAGAATAAACATCTCCTTTCTGAACTAGGTCCTTTGTCTCTGTTTGGTGAGCCCCTAAATCAGCAGCAATGACACCTGTGCTGCTCACCACAAAACAAACTTCCCCCGGGCCTTGTCCCAGGCAGATTCCCTTGCTCTGGACTCCACAGCCTTGAGGCTAACAGAGCTGCTGAATGCTGTGACATCGCCACCAGTGCAGACCTTGCCTTTTTCTTGCATACTCAATAGTTCCACTCACAGAATCACATAATATGCTGAGTTGGAAGAGACCCACAAAGATCATCAAGTCCAACTCCTGGCCCTGCACAGAAACATCCCCAGGAGTCACATCCTGTGCCTGAGAGCTTTGTGCAAACGCTTCTTGAGCTCTGTCAGGTTTGGTGCTGTGACCACTACCCTGGAGAGCCTGTTCCAGTGCCCAGCCACCTTATGGGTGAAAAACCCTTTCCTAATATCCAACCTAAACCCCCCCTGACACAACTTCAGGCCATTCCCTCGGGTCCTGTCACTGGTCACCACAGAGGAGAGATCAGTGCCTGCCCCTCCACTTCCCCTCACAAGGAAGTTGTAATCGTGATGAGTCTCCCCTCAGTCTCCTGTTCTCCCGATGAACAGACCAAGGGTCCTCAGCTGCTCCTCGTACGGCTTCCCCTCAAAGTCCATCCCCATCTTTGTTGCCCTCTTTTGGACACTCTCTGATAGCTTATAATCTTCTTTGTATTGTGGTGACCAAAGCTGCACACAATACTTGAGGTGCAGTGCAGAGCAGGACAGTCCCCTCCCTGGCCTGGCTGGCTATGCTGGCCCTGGTGCCCTGAAGGACAGGGATGTTCCTCCTGGCTCCATGGCACTGCTGACTCATGTTCAACTTCCCATCGACCAGGGCGCCCAGGACCCTTTCCACAGCACTGCTTTCCAGCATCTCATTCCCAAGTCAGTCTTTAGATCTAGGGTTGCCTCATCCCAGGTGCAGAATCCAGCATTTTCCCTTGTTGAATTTTATATGATTGGTGATGGCCCAGCCCTCTGATTTGTCAAGGTATCTCTGCAGGGCCTCCCTGTCTTGGAGGGAGTCAACAGCTCCTCCCAGTTTTGGATCATCTGTGAACTTGCTCAGTATCCCTTCCAGTCCTGTAACCAAGCCATCTATGAAGATGTTGAAAAACATAGGGCCAAGGATGGAGCCCTGAGGAACCCCATTAGTGACAGGTCTGATGTCACCCCAGTCACTATCACCCTTTGCGCCCGACCCGTGAGTCAACTGCTCACCCATCCCAAGATGTATTTATCCAGCTGAATGCTGGACATTTTGTCCAGAAGGAAACTGTGAAAGACAGTATTGAAAGCTTTACTGGAATCCAAAAAGATTACATCAACTGGCTTCCCTTGATCAACCAGGTGCTCTACCTTGTCAGAAAAGGAAATCAGGTTTGACAAGCAGGACTTTCCCCTCATGAAGCTGTGCTGGCCGTGACCAATGACCACGCTATCTTTCAGGTGTTTTTCAATACCTTTCAGAATAATCTTCTCCATAACTTTACCGGGCACTAAAGTGAGACTGACAGGTCTGTCATTTCCAGGTTCCTCCTTCTTGCCCTTCTTGAAAATTGGGACAATGTTCACCAGCTTCTGGTCAGCTGGGATCTCTCCATGTTCCCAAGACTGATGAAAAATCATCAAGAGGTTTTGCAATGACATCTGTTAGCTCTTTGAGGAGAGCAGGTTAATTAAAATAGCAGGCAAAACCAGCAACAGAAGTCTATAATTTGATTGAGGGCTGCAAAAGGTCTTCAGTTTGCATCCCTCCAGAGAGGGGGAAAAAAGGAAAAAAAAAAAAAAAAAGAAAATCAGTGCTGTTGCAAACATTGAGTGTTTTAATAACTCTGCCTTCCAAGCCTCCAATAGGATCGGTGGTCTTGATTCAATGAAGCCAGACCATGTGTATACCACTACAGGCTTTGTGTTTAACAGTGTCTGCGTCTACACCTGTGTGCCTCTGCCCAGGGGCTGCTTCAGGGATACCCCGGTTAGAAAAATAATGGAAATAAATTTACTCTTTGCGTTCTAGCTCCCAACTAGCTTTGTGGTTGTCCTGGGTGCCTGCCTCTTCCAACTCATGCAGCTCTGCATAGCAGCAGGGAACTTAAGGAAGCACCTTTTAGCTAAGAAGAAATCCTATCACCAACACTCCTTGTTCTTTCACCTATTCATGGTATGAACTCATCACACTCCTGGCAGGCATCAGAATGAAAAGGGACCATGGTGATTAATTTGCAAACTATCTGTGATTGAGAGAATCTTCTTAACAGATTTTCAAATAAAAAGACATTTGGGTTTCAACTTCAACAGATACTGCAAGAGTAAGGGCACTAAAGTAAAGCCAGGACAGAGATAGCGAAGTCTCAGATTTCCATAAGCAAATTACTACATAAAAAGAGACATTCAAAAAGACCTCGCACAGTCAGGTAGAAAGATTTACCTTTTTTTAACTAGCTTTCCTCTTCATTTATTTTCACTTGTTCAGGACAATCCCTGGTATCAATCCAGGTTGGGGCATGAATAGAGAGAGAGCAGCCATGCTGAGGATGACTTGGGGGGGCCAGTGAGTGACAGGCTGGACATGAGCCAGCAATGTGTGCCAGCACCCAGAAACCAACAGCATCCTGCCACCACCACCACCAGGCAAGCAGAGAGCTTCCTTGCTGGCATGGCCAAGTCTAAGGCATTTCTGCTTCACAGGAGGACAGGACAAAAAGGAAGCTTCAGTCCTTCCAGGAGAAGGACATGCACATCCCCTCTCCTCTGTAGGCAGTGATAAATATCACAGCTTATGTGTAAGGGAAGACACATTCAGTCTTAATAGAACAAGTTCAAATAAAGCTGACAAGGCTTCAGCTTCTTCCTTAAAATTATGCAGTAACATTCCACATGGCCACAAAACAAATTGTCTACCGTCAGGTTTTACTATACTGTATGTAGTGCATCCATAATGAAAACACAACCTACTGCCCTAGCCCAGAGTAGAGGACAATTTGTTTCCAAAATTAAGTTTGCTAGCTAATAATGCTTGGCAGCAACTGCTGCTGCTGCTGTCATAATGATAGCACTTTCTTGTTTTTATGCCTCTATTCCTTGCAACAATCTAGGTGCCTTGCTGTGCACTAATGCTGCCTTCTAATAAAACATTAAAAAAGGCATTAAGTACAGCACCATGCCAAAAGCTACTGCAACTACAAGCCTAAACTACATTTAGAAGTGTCTAAATGACCTGTTTAAGAGCCTTGAGCATAGTAAGAAAATGTGTTTCTTGCTGACATCACCATATATTCCTCACTGAAAACTTGGGTTGATGAGGTCAGGAGAAGGTCCCCGATATGTAGGGACATACGCAAAATTTGAATCCTCATGCCAGTACAAATGGCGTGGGACTGCTCTAGGCCCCAGCGCTGCTCTGGGTCACGCATACCTGCCGTGATCCTGGCATGCAGCAGAAAGGCACAAGCCTTTCTACTGCTGTGCTCTACTCTCAGAGCAGATGAAGAAGCAGTTCTTCAACACTGCTGCTGCAAACTATCATTTGGATCTTTGCACTCTGATCTACATACAACTGAAAGAGCAGAGATATGCAGAGATATGGGGGTAACTCTGTAATCCTCTGGGATTGAAGAGCAGTTTCTATGCTGTGAACATTGACAAAGGAGACGTTACTTTAAAAAAAGAGCAGATGTATCAGTTAAGCCATATGCAGAGCTGACTTTGCACTGCCCATCCTCTGAGCAAGGGTAGTCCAGATCAGTCACTGGGTAGCCAAATTAGAGCAGATTAGTTGCTGCATTATTAGGCCACAGCAGATGAACATTTCTACTGATAAGCATCCTTTCCACACTCCCATGTCTACGTATCAGTCACTGAAGAATGAGTTTTTGCATCCCTCAGGGTGTAAAAGCTTTTGAGAGGAACCTATGTACCCCAAGAGACCACTGATGTGAGTGCTGAGAAAAAAGACGGTACAATTCTGCCTCTGACATCCCTGTGACAGCCCCCAGCGAGGAGTCAGGCTCACCCACACAGTAGATTGCCCAGCGTTCAGCGATTTAATCATCCTCAGGGTGAACCTTCCCTGGCTCAGCCAGACCAGCCTAAGAATTTGGAATGGCTCACCTACAATTCTCAAGTCACACATGGCTCTGAAACATGAAAGGCAAGGCCTGTGCCATCACTGTTTCACACAACTAATTGCATGACTGTGCTGGATAATTCCTGCTGCCATCTGTCCAATGGCCGAAGCCAGCAAAATCTGCCTGGTCTTAGACTGACAGTGTACCATCGTCCTAAAAGAGCACAGTGTTGCACTCACCTGCCAAGGCGTTCCTGAGGTATGCGAAAAGGGAATTATACTGTTTAGCACACAAAGAGGTGACAGTGTGCTGATAATAACCCAGGGATTACGGTGACCAGGAGCTTCACTGACTCTCTGAGCATGAAGCATTAAACTCTTTCAGCCTCTGAAAATATAATTTTTTTTTCCTATCCAGTCTTAGTCCAAGGAGAAAGCACAGCTTCTTGTAAAGTCAGCTGTTGATAAAGCAACCTTTTGAAAAGTTGTTTTAGCTGTGTGCAGATCAAGCAGTGAGAAACTGGGATACAGGAAGTGCCTTCTCAGAATCTTGACCCGCTGCCGTTGTGATTTTCTCCAAACCCAGAGTAGATATATGGACATCAAATGCAAGTAACAGCAGTCAAGCCAAACAGAATGTAGAAAGAGTGATTTTTTTGTTTGTTTATTTTATTTACTAGTTCTAGTCCTCTCCATAGATTAATTGCCATGCAAATTAGTTCAAATAAGTAAATAAAATAATGGTAACTTACAAAATAAAGCCACTCTTACTTCTAAAAGCACAGGCAGCATCTCAGCCTCTTCCCTTTGCTGGAAGAAGGATATCCAGCCAGAGCCAAATGCCATTCCCACACAAATATTGAAACCACTTCGTGTGGCTGAAAAGACACACTATTTTAGCAGACTAATAATTACCACTTTTTTTCTGCACCAATACATTATTATAAGTTTTAGAATTATACAAAATGGGGAGAATTTCAAGGCTGTATTAAATATAAAATCCACTCATTATAACAGAACACTTTTCTTGTAGACTGCACTTGGCAGGAGCTCACAGTTGTTAAGATATCATCTCTTTTAGAAGTACAGTGAATTTCTTTAGAAGATGTATTAGAAGACACAACTCCACAATAACTCACAAAAAGAAAAAAATCCAAACTAAACAAAAAAACAACCAAACAAAAAATCACTACCTACTCAGAAATATCTATGTAAAGGCTTGAAGTGTAGCTATTGTAAGAACATGGAAAGTACTTCCACACTATTTTGAGTATTGCTCCAACACTTTGCTGTGTTCCTGTCTCCAGAGAGCTCTTGTCCTCTCCAGAGAGGCTGTCAGAACAGCAGCTTTAGGCCTAAAAGCTCCTGTGATGCAAATGCAGTGGCAAACAGAAAAGCACAGCCTCAGAGTGTTTTGGCACTACTGCTTAAGGAAAAAGCTTTATACGATTGCAGAAACTCATCCCAGATCTCTTGCCTAACCTGGCCAGTTTCAGCTGAATTTGAGAGAGGAGAAATGATCCCCAAAACAAAATCTCCTTACAAAATCAAGAAAACAGACAAGTAGGTAGAGGTGAGGTGCCGCATTAATGCTCCCAAACAGGGCAAGGCTTGGCCCCATCATGAATCAGAAAATCCACAAAGCGCAAGGATAGGAACACCCCAGACACAATAAAAACCTAATTTTCAAGTCAGATACCATCCAGCCCAAACATGAGAGGCAAAAATGATGACACCAAGAGAAGTTTGTCACTCAAGGAACTGCTTGCCTGGTTTCACACTGTGATAGGGCCTATGGGGGAATTCAACTGCAACAACCTTACCAAGCTTATACTCCAGCTGTACAGAGATACCACAAGTAAATGGAAAGTTTCAAAATTATTTTAGCTTCTGCTCAAAGGGCCTCTGCTTTCCATAAATATGAAGATGTTGTAAAGCATAAGGTGAATGAGTACAAAATATGACTGATTAAATCAGTGGTTAAAGCATCTGCTGTCACAACAGAAGACCTAAGTCTGTTGGTTTAATACTGGTGTTTTAGCAGCAGCACAGTAGTGCTTGCAGCATCCAGCTGTGGGAAGGAGGCCAAACACCTTGAGCTGTCACTGGGCTCCCAGGTGCAGACACCCAGGACACAGACTGGAGAGAGGCAATTGTCACCCAGACCCTACAAAACAGTAAGGTTGAAACTCTTCTTGGTAAAATACATAGATGGCACCCAAAAGCTGTGGCTCTGTTCTGCAGCTGAGCAAACCCCCTTGGCAGCCTTATTGTGCAGGCTTTGCACACTGCATGCATCGCTTCTGCCGGCGCTACTGCTTCTTCAACGGCTTGCTTTCCTGCCCGAGTTTGGCAGCATTTAAATACCACACTACAAAAAGGGCCACAATCTAGAAACCTGCTGTTTCAATGAGTTTTCTATTTACATCACTCAGTCATGTTTTTCTGACAGGGTTTTTAAAACAAGGGGGGGAAAAAAAAGTTCAAACTGAAGCAAATTTCTACACAGACTATGAAGAAAGAAAACAGCAGAGCAAACAATTGCTCTGTTGAGCTTCTGCCTGCTGGGGGAAATAGTCTTCAAATATTTACCAGACAGAATATGCTAACAGGGAGCTGTCTAGTACTTTTGCTTACCATATCCTGAAAATAGATGTCACTTACTTCTCCGTTTCATAAAAGTGCCAATACTTTAGGAATGCAAAGATTCCAGATTTGCTAGTTTGAGAACTCTTGCATTCATGTCTCAGTTGCAGATGTCAGGAAATTTGTTTCCCAACAAAGATCCTAGAATTGAAGCGACGCTTCTTGTCTTATTCTATGTAATTGTAGAAGTAATAACTTGGTCAGTGTCATGTGAAAATGGGAGGCTTCTTTCGCCCTTAGTGTGGGGAGTTTTACTTGGCCCTTGGTGTTTAATTTGTCTGTCAGTGCCCCAGGAAAGCCAAGACCCTTGTGCTCGACCAGTCTGTCAGCGTCCCCTTAGGGGGACCCTTCACTGAGCCATCCTGCTGGATCAGGGAGTGTTCGACTGACTTAGGGAAACACCAACAGCATAAGGTAGAGCCCTCAGCAGGTCTTCCTCTTTATTGGAGTGTGTTCCCCACTGCCAGTGACTGCCAGCGCCTGGGAAGGATTCACACTGAGAGTTTACGGAATAATGCTCATTATTAATATAAAATTGTGACGGGTTAAGGGTTGAAAATTGTCAATGATAGTGTCTGACTGCCAAAATATGCTTGAAGTAATACACAGACAAGCTCTAATTCTGAATAAAATGTTCAGCAAAGTATGCTTCTTATCCAACAGCCATCCCAGTGGGGGAGAAGACAGGTTCAGCCCCTCAACTGATCCCAGCAGTTATGATGGACTCTTCCCTAACTTTTCCTCCATTCTCATCTAATGTTTATATTATTTCTTTGTGTTTAGGCGGAGCTTGAGTGACTCGAGTCAGACAGACACAGCTTTGTTACTGGTGGGTGTAAAATTCTCTTGCTTTTACAGATACAGTCAAAAAGAACACAGAGCACGTGCCTAGTGAGGGGAGATTGTACCTCGGGGGCAGGGAACTTTGGGATAGAGGGGCACAGTAATCTTATTATTAGGCTTTAATGAAGCAAATTCATCTAAGGAGAAGGATTTCACCACAGCTGCTGGCTCAGCAGTAGGATATCTTCCCTGGTATTAGGTTTATCAGCTGCAAAGTACCATCGAGTTTTCTTCCCTGCAAGGATTCCCACAGAGTCTGGCCACGGTGTCTCTGCTCTGCCCCACCCCACATTCCATCCCCCTCAGCAGGAGCGTGTGGATGGGAAATCACACACTTGAAACCTGTTTCAAGTCACGCCAACTGCATTCCATCCAGGGAGCAGCAAATGCGATTTACCCTGTAATTTATGTACTGTTATAACGCCTGTTAAGGTGCTAATGTAACTCTCCAGTTTTCTCTAATTGCATTCCCAGTTACATGTCTACAGAGTCCCCAGTCATTTTCCCACAGTCGGCTATGTCACATCCAAGAAATTTTTTCCTGCAACTCCTGGCTTCTCCACAAAATATGACTTCGGTTTTCTAAAACCACATTTAAGTCAAATTCAGTACAAAGTTCTAGCTGGAACAGCCCATTGAGCATTAGGAACAACCTGAAGAGACGTGTCAAGAAGTTAGAGGTACCTCATCCTGACTCAGCTCTATTTTGCACCAATACCTGCATTCACAGCACCAGCCTGAGAAAAGAAATTCTTGAGTCCCAGTCCTTGTTCCGAAAAAGACTGACTTCTTCATGCAAAAGCACATTCACTAACTAAGGACAGACAGAGAACAGAGTCTCCCACCTGCTTGTTTAACAAACTTTGGCTCTTGGCTTTTCTAAAAGGTATGAGAGGAGGGTTTAAGGCACTCAGAAGTCTCTCTCATTGCACTTGAATCTTTCCACCCCCTAAATGTATGCTGTTAAATCCCTGAAATATTTGGCAATCACCCTTTCCAAAAGGTTCACTTTATTTCTGTAATTTGTTCTATACAAGTCCATAGTAAAAACCTTTATGCTGAAACAAAGGGATATTTCCTTTTAAGAGAAGAAATTTCTTTCCAGCATTATATTTGGCAGATAAAATACAAAAATAAAATACAAAAATTACATGTTAACTCCAGTCTAAAAATTATTCCCCATTTGACAACTGTAGGTACAGCTGTGAAACTGAAAAAGCCTTTTCATAGCCCTAATCATGGCATCTCCAAAGTCACTGTGGAGCTGGGACCAACACCAGAAGCACATCCTGGAATTAGCACAGTGAGGAACAATCACGGAAGTAATTTTGTTTGCCTAAGTCCTGTTTCTCTATACCAGCTCAGTAGTTTTGGTAACCCACAAGCTTGATGCAATATCCTTTTTTCTCATTCAGGGTGATTCATGTGTTTCTGAGAAACAGTAAATAAGACACAGGGGGGTTGAAAATTTGGCTTAAGCAACCCTTCAGCAGTGTTTGGAACAGACACTTCAGTTAGAAAAGATATCAGAATAAGAAGGAAAAGCTTGATTTTGCATTTTTTCTTCATTTCACCCACTCCTTAAACTGACATTTCCCTTGTATTTTTCCTTGAGTCATTAGTTTTACAAACCATGCTTTCTCTTGAGCTGCAAACTATCGACTTCAAAATTGAGTACCTACTTGCTTCTGGAATTAGAAGAAGCAACAGGACCAAAACCTTTTCTTGTTTTGCTCTCTGTAAAGGTGCAGATTCTAAGTGATGACTGCATGGCTGCCCGCATGGACAAAGCCTCAGGGCATTGTGCCTATCCATGGCAGGGATTCTATGCAGAAGTGTCGTCAGGATTTCCCCCCCTTTCCAAGGGCACACAAAATTCTGCATACATTTTTAAGACTTGAATGATACCGTTGACTGATCTATGTACAGATTATATCAGCACTGCAAGTAAACCATGCCTGACTTGCTTAACTTTTCTTTAGCAGGCAGTCCTTGCTGGATGCAGATGAAACATGGACACCCCATGCCAGACAGCACTCTGAAATCCACACTTAATCCCAATTGCCTTAGTCCCTGGGGAGCACAAAGAGAAAACTGAACACAGCTACTTTCCAGTTTTTGAAGAGCAGGACTGCTCATCTCAGCATTTTGTCTGCCCCCACTGCCAAGCTGCCTTCATGCTCAGAAAGAGTCCTTTTACACCAGCTACTGCAAGAAACATCAGGAAGAACAAAGCAGCTGACAATATCTTACTCCTGCACTGTTGAGGCTTTCCAAAGACCTGTGTGCAGATGAATGTGTTACTTGGTGCCAGGAAAAAGGACGCAGCAAACAAAATTTCTCATTGCTGTTATTTCTGTTTTATTCAGATACGTGATCTAATTGCGAAGATCAGATATAAAAACAACCACCAGGACAAGTTCAAATTCCCCTAGATGTTCTACATCCTGCCCTGTGACTTTGATTGCTGGGTCCACAGCTGATACTTAGCAAGAATGGATAAACAAATATATTAGTGTAGATACAAACACACAAAAAAAGCCCTCTTAGTCGTATGCAATGAGTACATTTTCTGATAGAGTGGGTAGACCTAATTTGATCTGAAATTAGATCAAGAGAAAAAATTCTAAATGAAGGCAAGCCCGTATTACTGTTCTACAAACATGAGAGAACTGCTTTGTGCACAGAGTAGCATCTCCCACTCCTCTCAAAACAGCAGCCAACAGAATTGGCTGTGGGATCTGCATCTTTGCTACTGCCCCAAGGAATGATGCGGAGATGAGACAAAGCACAACAAATGCTCTGCGGCTGGGGAAGCTGTGGGGACTATAGTGTTCCTCAGGAAGACTTGCCACTGCCAAATTGCCTGAACCGCAAACATGCAGCATCGCTTACCAGCTGTGTCCCTTCTAGTCTCACTCGTACAGGCCTCCTCCAGCTACTGCCCTGACTGTTAGGAGATGGGAACTGCCAGCACCATATTTGGATCACAATCTATTTTTGTCTTATGGGCTTTAACTAAACTTTAAAGAAAGCAGTGGTGATGAAAAGGTGAAAGTCTTGTGTGACCTAAAAGAACAGAGCAAAGTTAACTGATCCCTCGCTGTCTCTGCTCTCAGTTAACTAAAGCTATTTTCATGGCTTTCAACAAGATAACATTTCAGCAAGCTATACAGATAGATAAATGTTATCGTAAGTCTTATCGCCAAAGGAATCCTGGAACAGAATTTCATCAGGAAATAAGTTATAAGAACCAGTATTAAGACATTATTGTTTTTAGCTCCTACTACCCCTGATTTCCAGGGCAGCAGCAGCCAACCTGACAGACTTCACAAGTTTTGCTAGTCTGAATAAAGAACAAAAGTAACATTTGGAAAAGCATTAAACACAAAGAAAGTGCTAGGGTTTGCAGAACTATTTCTATATGGCATCTGAATCTCTTTGCAAAATGTATGACATGAAGTCTGCAGCTGAATAAAATTTCAGTTTATTGCTCTATGCAAAGCCTCACATGAAGTTATTTTGAAAGACAGCAACTATTAATTAGTCTTAATGAGGATACAATTTGCTTTCAGTAGATTTGTTTTATTGAAAACAGCAGAAACAATTGAGCTGAACAATGAAACAAGCTGCAATTAGAAACTGGATGTCCACCGGCCCTAGAGGAACACATGTAGCTGACAGCTAATGACAAATTAATCTACATTTCCCATATTAAATTTTGATCACAATGTAGAGTATGGAAGAGGTATGGTATGTATCCTACCAGACTTGAACTTCTCAGCCGAAAACTGATAGGGAAAAAATGCTCAGAGCTACTTTTATTCCTTGACAACTCTTTGTTAAGAGCCAAAACACATCTAGGAACTGCAGCAGCAGATCTGTGAGGGAATCACAAGACTGTTACCTCTCTGACAATCTGAGAAGTCAAAAGCATTGAAAGTGTGAACTCAGTGTTACATGTTGAGAGGATTCGGATCAATAGACCACTGTTACAGACACAAATGCTAATTCCTGAACTGTTGAACACTACCATATCAGAAATGAGTAGTAAAGTAGCTGAGAGGAATGCTTCAGACTGGTGGTGATGGTTAGTAAACCAGAAAGGTCCCACAAAATACTAGGTCTGCAAAAACATCAAATGGACTATAATGTTTCTTGGTGTCTGGTGTCCAGGTCTGTTCTTTCTTTGCCACCACAGAAAGTGGCATCAGACTACAACTGCCTGTGGGAAGCAGTGATACAGGCTATCCCCAGCAGCATGGGGGCAACAACACTCCATTTTCTGCCACTCAAACCCAGGGAAATGAAGGGACATCTTATTTCTTCTCCTTTCCATGCATAAAACAAATATAATTGTTTTAATATAGTGCACTACATTATATACAGCAAAAAGTTTTAGATTTTAAATTGTGTAGTAAATTAATCTGATGAAGAACTTTTGTCTAATCACTTGTCATAGTAAATAATTCATTTTATATAAATATATCTGATTTGCTATCTTAGATACTTCAAAACAAAGTTATTTAAACGGTTGACAGTCTGAGGCTAAGAATTAATTCAGCCACACCTAGGCTCCTCTCTAAGAAGAGTTTTTGAAATCAAGGAAGCCCTTTCTGCACCTCATGGCTCAACAGCAGGGTTTCTCTAACAAACTTTGTCCGAAGGTTGGAAATGATAGAACGAAAATTTTTTTTCCAACTTCAGTCAGGGATTTTGTTCATGTTCACCCAGGGGGAAGGGAATGGAAGCTTCTTTTCAAAAAATTCTGTTCCCTGGGCAAGGCCTGATGAGCTTAACATCTCAATAGACTGGGAGCTGCTAGAGGATGCACAAGAGATAAGCGATCATTAATGAACATCAATGCCCGAACATCCTTCCTGGTGTGTCGGAGACACCTCGTCTGGAAAAAGATCGATAAGAGAACGAAGAATGAGGCCCTGATTAACATCGAAGATGAAGGGATCAATAACCAATAGGAAACCAAATACTGAGAACTGTGTGACTTGGGACCAATGAACATTGAACCAATGAATTGATCTGGTTTTGTCTGTATAAGTATGTGAAAAATCTAGTAAAGAACCCCGTGTGATGGAAGGATTTTCTCTGCACAACCCAGGCAATTTGTGGATGAAATTATTTCTGTTGCACATCCTGGCCTGAACAACATCCTGGCCAGAATAAAGTAATACCTTAATTTTCTAACACTGAAAAAAGTTGGAGAGTTTATGTTTTTCCCGCCGTGTTGATGACGTGAAGCTCCCACTCTCACCTGCAACGCCCTCTCAATCCCCCTGCCCCAATACAAGAGAGCAGTAAAGGTGTGGAAGCGGTAAAAAGGTGCCCATGGCATGAGCATGGACCAAGAGGTAGGAAGCGCCTTGCTCATGGTATCAACAGCTGCACATCAGGTAGCAGAGTTTCCAGCAAGGGATCAATAGCATCGGAGATCAGAGCAAGCACCTGTGGGATTTCAACAGGCAGTTCACATGAACAATACCAACTGCCCCAACCTTCCATTACCATTATTATGATATATTATATTATTGTGATATATTACGTTTATCATTATTTGATAAGCAAAAACAAAATAATATCTATGGTGTATGCCTCGTAGTCAAGTTATCAATACTGAGGCTCCCAAAACCACCTAGGTTTTTCCTGAAGGCTGTAAAGAAAAAAGTTTTATCATTTCTATGTCTTGCTATAACCAGACTGTTTGAGCAGAACTGAGACAGTAAATTACACCATATAGAACATGCTGGAATTGCTTAATTGCCTCCTTGTCATCTGCAAGTTGCATATGCAGTAGGGTTGACATACATAAAACCTGCTGGACTGCACATACCCATACTGTGACCTGGGGTTTGTTCAACAGAAATACAGGAGCTCTGTATAATTTCAAAAAATTTAAAAGTCACAACAACAGGTCTCTGATCTCTTCTGCTATAGAATACTATGCAATTCTGCTTACTTGTTCAAAAATAACATTCCCCTAAGCTTAACGTCACAGACTGTCATGTTCAAATATCCTATTTTGTGAAAGCTTCTTTAGATTTCTCCTCTATTCTACCTGCGTTCTGTCAGCTTGGCAAACTCTTCAATCAAGGGGAAAAAAATTTCCTGTCATTTACCAGACTACATACAAAATTATACTCAGCTAATGTATCAAGTGCTTTCCATTACAAAATTACATTTCATTAATATATCTTGCCTTAAGATAGTAAGAAAGAAAATACTGGTCCCATTCTGTAGATGAAGAGGTGAAAACTCTTCTTTCAGATACAATACAAACACTGAACAAAGTCCAGACAGTCAAATTTACCTATTTCACTGCAGAAATCATCTTCCCAGATGAGAGCTGAGACTATTAGCAACATCACTGCCAGAGTCATCCCTCCATCCTATCCTGAATAAGCAAGTGCCCTCGTTATCTGGCAATGCTTATGTCTCCCAGCGTGAGCACGGGGTACCTCTGTGCTATATTTCATACTTAATTGTATCAGAGTCCCTGTAGTAAAATCACAAGTTCAGAAAACTTCTCATAAGCATCGAGTGTAACACTATACGTATTACACAACTGAGACATACCCTCAGACAAAATCAGACAACCCCAATTTCTGACAATGGTGAAAATTTGTTATTCAGGTTTGCCTGCTGTTGTTGATACAGCTCAGCATGTAACAGTGAGATAGCACAAGTCATAGTGGCAGACAAAAGGAGTAAAGGTGGAAGAGGACATGGTCTTGGAACAGCCCCCATGCCTCCCTTGTACTTCTGACTACAAACTGGGCAGAGCAAAGGGCAGAAACTCTCCAAAACCAGTTGACTGATCACCCCTCCCTTGCTAGGGAAGGGCAGTTATCACCTTGTGCCCATCTAATAAAGCAAGGATAAACAATAATGTTGTGTAATACTTCTAAATCCACAGTTCTAAGTTCACTTTGTGTTGTGAGTTTGTTTGGTTTTATGGGGTTGGTGGGTTTAGTTTTTTTGTGGTGGTGGTGGTGGTTAGGTTTTTTTTTCCCTAAATATTGAGGGCTCCTCTACCTGGAATAATGTTATTAAGAACTGCTTACACATACAAGACCCAGACTGAGAAAGAGCATACTGCACTTACTCTCTGACTGAGAACCATGCCCCTTTTCTCTGAAAGCAGTGTCTGCCCACAGATGGTTTGATGCAGCAAACAGTTAAGAATCCTCTGTAACTTCGATTTCAAGAGGCAGTAGTTAGAAAGTTCTCAGTAACTTCGAAGAGGAATAACAGCATTATGCTTTACTGCAGGTATGATATGTGTAAGGGAGGCTCATCACAGAACAGCTACCTTCCACTCAGGGAGTCATCAGAACTGCACAGCCACCACGCTGTGAGGTAGGAAGCTAAACAAACCATTCAAAACTCGTGGTAAAGTATCTGTGTAAAAACGTTCTGGGGACACTCTCAACCCACTTGAAATTGGTGAGTTAACAGCAAATCCAGCAAACAGTTTGTTAATGTAGCTACTTACAGGGAAGCAGCCAGTCTTAAAGTTTGCCTGTGTTTGATGTAGGCCTGCCAACATTTAGTACCTTGTGCTCCTGACTTATGTAATTTTCAATATGTGACTCTTCCTTGTTCAAGAGCCACAGCTTGTTTTTATGAAGCCCACTAAATATGACAATGTACTACACTATGAATATGTTTCAATTAGGATGGGGGAGCTAATAACTTTGCAGGGCTCTCTAAAGTTCCAAACAACTGTGCTAATTTCACAGCTTAGTGAATCTTTAAAAGCATTAGAGATTCCTGGAAATAAAATGACAATACTTATTAAATTGGCTTTATCTCATAGTCAGTGAGTTTTTCTTATGCCCTAATGTAGAAAGAACCCTTATGGATGATCAGCTTAAAAGAACTGAATAAGCGGTTCTGAGCAACTAGAAGATACCGCTTCTTTATTTTTTTTTCCCTTTACCCCCTTCCAACACTTGAACTGCTCTTTACATTAGCGTCAAAAGGGAGTTCAGAGTTTGCAAATTCACATAACTTCTGTTTGACTACAGACATTATTTTTATAATCTGACTCAGATTTCCAGCAAGAACCCCCTGTTACACAGGGCAGCCTAATGTGGAACAGGTCACCTGCAAACACTGAATAAATTTAATTCATGTGACATCACAAGAACAAACTGTTCAGTAGCACGTGGAGTCAAACCAGACTCCCTTGAAGTTTCAGCATCCCAGCAAAGTCAGACGGATTCCTTGGGAGGGTTAAGCACTCTCTGAACGAGCACCTCCCTGCAATGGCCGGCCATGAGGAGCAGAAGGGGCTGGAACAAAGCATTCTGCAAAACAGATGGTGCCCAAAGGACAACAGCAAGTACTCATTGCAGACCAGTACAGCAAGTAAACACCAGAAACTCTTGTTCCCTGCCGTTGCTGTAATGTTTACAGTCTCCTCATGCTTTTATTTACAAAGCAAAAGCTACAATCCTTGTATGCTGACATTTACACAATGTCTCTTTCAGAGCCACATACTTTCTCTCACATGATTTTTCTTCCATTATCACTCTACAGGGAAAATTAATCTTTAGAAATATACCTTAATTCTCTTTAATTTGTCAGATAGCTACTTCCAGTTCCGGAGGCTGATAATTTTAAGTGCAGCTACTTCACTAATTTACGGATATGGCAAGATTTTCCAAGTTGAAGCATTTCTCTTTTTTAAAAGAATTATGGAAAATTATAGTTCAAATGAAATCTATTTTGGCCTTACCCAAAGGGTTTATTACCTTGGAATAAAATAAGTGGGAAACAACACACTGTAAATAAACTTATGTGGATTCAAAATAGAGTATTTGAAGTTTGAAATGCCTGTTCCGACGTTGTGTCTTCACTTTTTCTTCCCCCAGTTAAGAGTCAAGGATAGAACATTAAAACAGGACCTCAAGCAGAGCCAGCAAAGGTCTCTGAAATTTTTCTTTTCTTGGCTAAAACTAGCATTCGCAACAGGATCATAGACTGACAGGGGCTACTGCCTTTAGCTCCAGGTTGCCCTAAGTGTCTTTGATCTGTGCTGCCACCCATATTCACAGAGCACTCTCAGGTATTTGGCCTTTTCAGCAGTGACCCCACACTCCCTCTCTTAGTCAGTGTAAAGAGGAGCTGTACAGCACCAGCTATGTAGCTTGACAGTAAATACGGAATTGGTGTTCCCAAGAGAGCCAGGAGCAAAGCTGCAAGGAGGCACAGGCAAGGAAAGGAGCACAAGGGCAAAAGTGCATGGTGATTTCCACCACCACATTGTTCACTTTCTCCTCCTAATGCTCAAGCTGCAAAAAAGAAAATATTCCATGTGATTTTCAGAAGACAAAGGCTATTTTAGACTGTGATTTACAGAATTACAGTTTATAATACAGCATCTGGCTTGCCATTGATAAAGCTCCAATGCATATATGTCACTTGGTACAGATCACTAGTACACCGAAATATACCAGGGTGAGAAGTGGTATCAGTACAGCACCTCCCTTTAGCACACCCACGTTATTTTATTGGGTTAGCTCTCCGAGAGTCAGTGGCACCTAGACTTGTGCATCAGCAGTGTCCTTGAGAGGAAACAAAACAAGCAAAAGGTAGTGTGTAGCACCAGACTTGCAGCATAGCTTCTGTCTATTCAAATAAACCACCGACACACCTCAAACTGAGCCAAAACACTCTACCAGCACCTCCTTTGGCACACTGTGTAAACTTCAGAATATTTAATCTATATTTTGTCTCTGGAATCCACAAGTTTTGTGTTAATTTTGCAGTCGAACTCTTTAGTGTAGCAGTTAGAAATTGATGTCTGAGTATTAGCCATCGGGGTTAAGGCGTACAGGGAGAGGAGACAGAAGACAAATCTTCAATTTGAAGATTTATGAATTTCATTCAGGACGGCTTACCTTGTATTCTGCCTTAAATCCAGAATCACAGAATCCAAAAATCACTTACATTAAATTCCTCATTAAAAGCCTGACTATTCCTTGAGCCAGCAGAGCCTGCCTCTTTGAAATGTCCAGTCTTGACTACTAAGCATCAAAAATGATAAAAACTCCACTCAACCAGGTCCTGTTTTATCCAGAAATAACTTTTGTTCATAAGGCTCTTTTTTCCAGTCTTCAAATGTCGTTTTTAAAATTTCTCTATGTCACTTCTCAGATATTATGAAATTACTATGATCATAAATCTTTCCAATATAGATGATAGTAGCAGACTTCCTCTTACTTAGCTGTAAATATCTACCAGACAGTTATCTAAATCCAGGCTAGCTTTGTGCGCTCTCTTCTGCATCTGTAATAATACAAAAGGGTCCTACTGAAGGAGATTCATCAGTTATCTTCAGACAGCATGAACATTCTGAGCATGTCATCTTCAAATCTTTTACGAAAAGCAAGTTTAGAAGAACAGCTTAAATTGAAACAGCTAATTATGAGATACATAGAGCGGGGAGGGAGGGGCAAATATCCTACCCTTGTTTGCAGTTCTCTCTTAATTATTGTACTGGATTAACTCATTTAAATTCCTTTAGTCTCCCAATAATTATTTTCCTCTCAAAAAAACCCCAAAAAACCCCCCCAAAAAAAACAAAACAAAAAAAACCAAAACCAAAAAAAAACAACAAAAAAATTATTTTAGCTCTTATCTGAAGCTCTGTGTTATCTGTTTATATGTCCCAGAAACAGACTTGGCTCTTTGGCTAGAGGAACATGCTGGACACTAATGCACCTGTAGCATGATGGATGTTCTTGTCTATAGGGCTCTGACGTACAGTCAGAATTTTAGCACCTGTTGCATCCAAACTCACTGAAGAGAGAGGCAATAAAGTGCTCCCCCACAGCAGGTAATAGCTCAGGTTATTAAGAATTAAGAATCAATACCACTGGTTATCAATACTGTTCAATTCCTTAAGTCTTACCCAACAGATCTCTCAAATTTCTAAACTAAAGAAATTGTACAAATGGAGTAGGGCCGTAGGGCCGTAGTTTAACATGAATACACCAGAATGTGTCGTAAAGGGCTCTAGTGTATGAGAAAGCTCAATCTTAGTATTGCGGCTTCCTGGTTTCCAGCAATTAATTTCCTAAAGGACAGTGCTCTTTCATACCTTACCATTTATGGTTACAAAAGGCTTTGTAATAGGGGAACTAAGTTAGGAGTTCAGCCACAGCAAAGCAAACTCAGAGAAGTACAAGAAAGGAAAAAAACCAAGAAAAATCCCTTTCAGCTCTGAGCTCCACTGCTATCACAAGTCTGTCATATAAAAGATTTTTTTTTTCATCAGAGAAAGCAGCATTTCATCAAAAACTGTGAGTATATTTCTTAATGACTTTTTTCCTTGGGAGCATGTGGTAGCTTTGTGGTTTTAAAAGTACAGTGTTTTAGGTAGCAAAAGGTTTTCTATATCTGCAGCACTATGGAAGACAGTGCAGATAATTTTCTGTAGCATGCAGACTGAGTTGTTCTCTCTTTTGTAAATGGATGCAATCTGATCATTCTTCACAACTGTTAGCAAAGGTACGAATAATATTTCCACAAATTAAGAGTCTGTAGCTCATACAAGACCATAGTTCTTATTCATTTAAATGGTGAATACATCTTTACTCTTTGAAGTTTCATGGCTTTGGGTGTTCAGCATTACTTTAGAGGTTGTGCTTACCTACCCCTAAGTTAGAGAAGACCCAGTCACGTGAACTCTTGAAGGCTCCCCAGAAATCTGCTCTTAAGTTGATTCCTTCTGTGCAGCCCTCTACAGCATGTAATCAAAGGGTAAAGCACTCCAGAAAGATTTCAGAACAGCTGAACTGAGCAAGTAACTTTTGTCTTTTTTCCCCCGTTTTTTTCTTTTTTTTAAGAAAAATAGAATTAGTCTTAACTGCATATGTTTTTAGGCAAAAAAAAAAAAAAAGCTAACTTCTTTAATTCACTCTAGTGGCACATCAGGTAAAGAGTTCAGTAATAAAGCAAAATGATACAGCATATTTCATAAAATAAACATAGTTGTATCATGTTACACAGTCAAAATATTGCTGGTTTGGGTTTCCAAGACAGCTACATGAGAAGCTTTTCTGTGTGCTTTTCCATTGAGGCTCAGCATCACCTTATTCTGTAACATACAGTATTTGTGGTCCCAGATGCACAGAAAGCTTATTAAGTAATGAAAGAAACTGGTGTTCCCCAGCCACAGTACTGCCCCAGCACCAGCAAGAAATGCCTGTAACTGCTAGAGGATAAAATGGAGGGTGGGGAAAGGGAAAGAAAGTGCTAACACAAATGTAGTTTTGACTACAGTCTGTTGTAAGTGGTGGGGCAGCAGATGAGAAAATGGTGAGCATAGGATTGAAACAGAATGGAAGAATCTAAGCAGTGTCGAAATGCCCATGAAAATACAGTTAAGCAAGTGCGAATGATCCAACTAAGTCTCCCCAGAGACAGTAATAAGTATGTAAATATGAACTCTGTTCCAATAACATAACCAGTACAGAGCTCATATTTATAAATCTAAAACTTTTGCCTACTGGTTCTCACAAAAAGCATTTGGCCAATAAACTGTCACCAAATACTATGCTTCTTTTACAAATCCAGCAAAGCTGGTAATTTTTATTTTGTTTATACAAGGTGTTTTGAGAATAAAACAAGGTGACTTAAGATTGCATTTGACAGGAGAAAACAAATGGCTATTTTGCATGTAGAAGCAGTAGAGGCCAAAGGGTACAGGCCTGTTTAAAAAGTCCTCATGGCTTTAGAGATGTGGACAACTTGCATCACTCTTCTTGGTACGATGTTGTATTAGAACATAATGTTCATCTGAAAGCAATACATGAGTGTTCAGTGGAGATTCACCATATAGTATGGGATAAATCAGCTCAAAGAAAAACCAAACCAAAAAAACTGCAACACTACCTCACTGTTAATATTTATTCCTGACTTAAATTCAAGAGAGGAATTTAGCAGCCTTTCTTCTGCAAGCGAGATAAATTCATCAGTGCTACTCATACCTTACCCAAATTAAGAGCAGTCTGGAACAGCTTGAGAGACAGGTCCCATCTGAACTCACAGAGGTCACACCACTGGAAACTCCTCAAAAGATGGAAGAGTAAGAGGAGGTAGAGACTTCTTGCCAAGTATCAAATATCTGTCTAATCAAAACAGGGCACTATTCCAAACCTGAGTTGATGGCATTCCTAAGATTATCACTAGCAGCTATGAATGCAATTATTATACACTGAAATTGCACAGCTAATGTACTGTATAATTTAACTGGATTGAAGAAGATTAGGCAGAGGGAACATTATGAAAACATTTGCAGCTTATACATTCCTGATAAGTATGGAACCACTGCACAAAATCTGCAGTACAGAAATACATTTAAATTTTCTCTTGAAGGCTGGACTAAGGCTTGCTTTGTACATTTCTACATCTCCCAATTCAATTTTGCTCAGACTTCCTGAGCCAATCAAGTTTTCTGCAGTGCTTAATTTTAAAAGATTTAACGGTTTTGTCAGGGAAACACTAAATCAGCTATTTCAACGCTCCTTCTGATATACGTACACAGAGCAGGGAGACAGAAGATTCTTTTAATCTGAAAAAATTAACCTTTAAAACAATGAAGAAATTCCAAGTAAATGTTTTTCTATATGTATGCACCACCACTTTGTCTTGAGAGCCAGAAAATTAAAGATTTTCAGAAGAAGTACCTAGGAATGTTTACATTAGAAAGAAAAAAAAAAATGCACATGGGTGTCCTTTGCAGTCCTGTGTTTCCTCTTAAATTCTTCTGCACATGCACGAAATAGTGTTACAGATTTTTCTGGTCTTCTACATTTGAAAGCAGAAAAAAATGCACCAGAAAATGTGTATTTCAGTTTTAGGGAACACATTTATAGCTAATTTGCTACAGCAACACAACAATGATGTAAGCACCCCTGTTTTACTCTGTCTGAAGACCTAGCTGGTTATTTTTTTATGTCTACAGAAGCAGCCAGGGTGATATTTTTAGATGAACCTTTCTTGTTAACATTCTCTGCATAATTTATATGTCCTTACTCTCTTTGGGGTAGAGCAGTTGTCTGACCTGGGGGAGCAAAGGCAAAAAAACATCACTTAGCAGCCCTTGCAGAGAGCCAGGGTCAGGCAGTCTGTCTGGTGTCAGGATGGGGAACAACACTGCTTCTAACCTCTGGGCCACTTGAGAAAAATTTCCGATTTACACAAACAAGTTCCTTTTGTGTCCTAAAGAGATGGTCTGCTAGTTTTAGAGTATTTGAAGGATGAGTTTTGTGGGACTTCTGCTGCATGTGTGGCTGGCATTCAAGCAGACTTTAGGGGCAATTAGACTTCTTATTGAGTCTTTGGTTAATAGTCCCACAGTTCTTGTTTTCCATGTAACAAGGGTGTTGATGACCCCACTGCTTCTCAGAGTAAACGGGACAGCTCTGTAAATGTTATGGTTCATCAAAATTCAATGTCTTAACAGCTCTAGGCCGCTAGAAGTTTTCCACAAGACACAGTGGCAGTACCAGTCTTTCATTTTTTCAATTTCCTCATAGAAAATTAAAGATTAATCGTTTTAATCTGGCTGATAACACAGGTTTTCACTCATCTATCATTATCTCCTGACTGTGCTATAAAGACCTGCTACTCCAGCACCAGATGGTCTCAGGGCCTGTGCTCCAGGGCCAATAATGTTCCTTTATTCCACTTTTCCCTCTGACTGAGCTGCACAACCGGTAAAGGAGAGCCAGCTTGATAACAATTGGTATTAAGGTGCTGTGTTGCACAGTGTTCCGATATTCTAAGTATTTTAGAAGTCTTTATGTTATATGTTATTTCCCATTTTCCAAACTAAAAGAAACGACTGAAGGTTCCAGGCAACAGTCACTGACACCGTGCAAGTTTCCCTGTTGCACATGCCTCTCCACATAGTTATACGTGAGTATGCAGGTGCAGCACAAGCGTACTGGGAGCATTTGATACCTCATGTTCTACCTATAGCCTCACTGACCAAGCAAAACACAATACAGCGTTACTTAAAGGCATTAGCTCACATTCTGTATTAAACTCAAATGGCAGTAAACAGGGAAAGTTCATCTATGGCAATTTTCAAATTGAGATGCTTCTTACAATGCCAGTGAATTATGCGTGATCATCAGAAAAACAATTTCTCTCAAAATCCTGTATGCAAAATTAACAGTGGATGTGGATGTCTTATTTAAAGTGGAATTAAATATGAAAGTGGACAAAATTCAGTATTCTAAAAATAACTCTTTTAGTTTCTAGGGACAGCCAAAAACAGCCTTTGACTTTGATGATATCATGTACTACCACCTTCAAAATATATACTTCAAGTCTGCAACTAACCCCAAGTTACGTTAAATGACCAAAGCTTTTTTACTGTCCAGAGACATCTATATTTTTATTGCTAATTGAACTAACATTCAGGTGTTATAGCAGTCTAAAAACAGCAGCATGTTAATTTTCAAATACCTTTTTCCTTTGATCTTTAAACAGTCAAAGTAAGGCACTTTTACCAGTGAAGACCAGAAGTAGCAGGAAAGGAAGGAACATTAAGAATATATTTCCATTTGTTCCTTTAAGAGCTGATGCTCGTAGCTTTGAGGGCTATCTCATCTTTCACCAAATTCAGCATGGTCCCCTGCTTGCAGTCACACCACCGCTCTGCCAGCCTGTAGCAGCTGCAGACCATCTGCTCTCAGATAACCTGAAGAGCCTATTTGCCAACTTTGGTTTGTGCTTGTCTTACACCGTATATAAATTTAAGTCTGAACACAGGTGCTTTTGGGCAGGAACCATGCCATCCAATAGCCAGCCAATAAGGATAAACACTAAATAGCTGCACACACCTGAAACTTAAATCTTGAAAATGCACTGTGTAAAGCTGTGCACCATTGCCTTGCACGGGAGAACAGAACTGAAAACTGATTCTGCATGAATGTAACATTTTCGTTTTCTCCTTCTGCTCTGCTTTCCTTTCTTATCCCCAAATAGCCCACACAAATCTTGCCAGTATAGTCATTTGCCATAAAAATAGCTTGTGCCATGTTTTCATGAAAAACAAACCCTGCAAACCTGCAATCAGTCACAGCTGTCAGTGCAACAGATACTGGTGATGAGTTGAACTTGCAGTGAAAGTTCTGGACTATTTCTATAGAAACCTATACATCACTCATAATGACTTAATGGCATATGGACTCATGGCAATAATTTTCAGATTCTCTTCAACAAAACATTAGGGATGATTTACGGTGGATCATTTAAAATGCTCTTTGTCAAGAGAGTGGAGGGGTTAATGCCAGTCAGTTCTAAGCTCTGGTTCAGACAGCTCTGCCCAAGAGTTAGTTCCCCAGTGTTAGACCAACATTCCTTGGACATCAGGTTTGAAGCACCTCTGAATGGACAAGGCCAAGCAAACACGCAGAAGTCAGAAATCTCAAATGCTAAATTTTTTATTATTTCAGTTCTTTTGAAATAAGACAACCCCATTTCAAACTACTCCAAAAGAAAAGGCATAATGTAAAAAGGATTTCACTCTGGGAAGGTTTTCCCTTCATGCAGCCTTTACCAATATACAGCAAAACAGCTCTTACTTCAGAGAAGCAGCAACACAAAATAGACTGAATTAGGGCTGAGGGCAATTGGACTGTTAACAGAATTCTCCCCAAAAGTTATCAAGTTTTCCTACCTGACCCCCTAGCTTACACACATACACACACACACTCTTCTTAAAGTGCTACACAGTAAGTTAAAAAAGTAAAAGAGGAATCGAATGATAACAAAAAACACAGCAAGTTTGGTTCAGTTTTTTTTTAGTTCTATTTTTTTGGCAAAACTGGGTCTGTTCCTCCATCAATTATTTTATATTTCAGAAACTTGTTACACAACTACAGTAACTGTCATGTTTTACCCCTCTTTTCTGTATTTTATCTTACACCAAAAAGAGGTTGTTCAAGTTTCACAACTCTGAATCATGCTGGGAAAGAAGTTGGTGACTGCACAAAAGCGAGGCGAGACGAGAGCCCTCTGCCTGGGACTGGGAATGGTTGCGTGCTCCATGATGATGTACTTTTTTATTGGGATCACCATTGTGCCATTTTACACTAAGAGGTAACGAGAGCCATTTGTTTATGAAACAAAGCTATTCTTTTTCCTGTTAGCATCATATACAATAATTAAAACAGTGATAAAATATACGTAAGTACATTGTACAATAAACAAAGTGCTCTCAAAGAGCTCATAAGGATTTAAGACAGAAGAGGAAAAAAAAAGTGTGCCAAGAATTCTTCAGGCACTTACAAGTGAGCACAAAAAAGAGGAAATGATTCTCCTCAGAGATAAACAAAACAGACTAAATCAAAACATTTACTGTAAAATCAAAAAGCCAACCACACTTATCAAAGCTCGACAACGAAAAGCCAAGCCTTGCATAAATAAGAACAGTTCAAAAAAAGCTTTTTCAGGTGCAGGAGAGTGTTGTGTTTAATAAAACTTGAGCGACGGAAGTCATGGTAAAATTGTTCACTGAAGAATCTGTATCTTACTTCCAAATTAACCGTCATAAGAAGCTAGCACCTTCAACAACCCAGCGTGCCACAGCAAATGTTGCAGAACATAATGAATGCTGAAGGAGTTACTAATACCCACACTTTAATTTTGCAAGTTCTGCCTACACACACAAAATCAATTTGCAAAATATCAAAGTAACAAGACAAAGAGCGCAGCTCCCTTGTTCATATTTCAAGATTATGACAGAGAAAGCAAGGACATCCACTTCATTCTTCTTGATAGAGCACACCTTTAATCTCAAAACTATTTGAAAACCATTCTCTTTAAAACAGAGTAATTCACATATATTTAATTTATTTTCCTGCCTCCAGATTACATTACAAAAGTTGGATACATGTAACAAGATTAGTTTCATAAGAACTGGAGTGAGATTGTTTCTTAACTTTTTTTGCCACCAAAGTGTAATACTGTGAGCAAAAGTTTACTGTGTTATCAATAATAGAAAAGTAACTCTTGAGAAAAAGGAATAAGCAAAAGCTAAAACTAACTTTTTTCCAGAAAAAAATCCTGCGACTTATTTATACAAAGAGTGCCATGCAATAAAGAAAAAGAGAAGCAGGGAAAAACATGGATACTGCTCTGAGTTCTGAGGCTTATTGAATGAAATCAGTCAAAATATTTCTGAGACATGAAGTGTACTGCATTCCAAGTATTTACTACCAAACTTTGAAATCCTCAGCAATTTCTCTCTCTTGAATAACACGAAGTCAGTTACAGATGGGGAGGTCAGAATCTAACTGAAAACCACAGAATGCATAAAAACCAACAGCAGCAACAACAAAAATGCTTTCTTGAACTGACTCACTATGGCAGCCCTTCCCCAGCTGCAGCCACAGATTCAGGGTGGGCACAGTTCATCACAGCAGGATGGAGCAGCTATGAGCTCCAGCCAAGCCACCAGACACAGATGTATTTTCACATGCAACTTGCAACAGATGCCTCTGACAAGCTTCAAAGAAATACCTTTTGTTTTGTTTTTGTAGTGTTTGGACAACAGAAACTGTGTGCAAGGTACTCAAAGCCAACATCAAGGATAAAGTTTTCTGCGCAAACAGCGAAGGCTCAGAGGATGAGGAAATCTTTCCCTATCCATGTCTACAGGTGTGGGTTAATCTGACAGCCTCAGGACAGGAGGTTATGCTCTACCAGACTGAAGATACACTGGAAAGAAATCCTAAGGTACTTGCAACACAGATTGCATACTCATTCTCTGCTACTAACACTTTTGAGGAGAAAGGCTTACGGTTTTTAAACCGAGCAGCCCAGTAACAGCAGGAGTTACTCATCTTTTATATGTTAACATCTGGGCTTAGTCCAAGGCAATTTTAAAACATTTCAGAAATTACAGAGTTTTGGATTTTATTTTAAACATTACATTAAATATTAAGTTAATACTTTTTAAGGAATTATGCCAACACAAACATACAACATTTATGAACATTTTCAAATTTGTAAGTCTCCCAGTTGAAGACCCATTGTAACAAATGGTTTATAAGCTGTGGCTTGCTCAGTTCCTTGTTGAATCAGCACATAAAAGACTTCAAGTTTAAAACCATCCAAAATAAGAGCACAAATCCCAATTTTACATGCATTTCAGGTGTATATTACGAAACAGGGAATAAAGAAGGAGAAAATGGCAACATGATGCGCATTTTAGACAGAAGAAACAAATCAGTGATTTTGGACAATTATCACACAGAAAACCCATTGGTCTTTGTTTTGGTCTGCAGCAGTTTCCCAGACCCACGGAGAGGCCGGCAGCACTGTCGCAAGCACCTGCGTGAGGCAGAGATGCTGAGTGTTGTGGCAGAGGTCCTTCGGATAGTCATTTTATGGATCTCTTCCCCACGGGAAGAGTGCACCCATAGGCAGAACAGAAATGTGGATGCACGATATCCATTTGGCGTTAGAGGTCTGTGAAAGACCAGGGATGGGGAAAACAAAAGGTCTTATCCTTTTATTCCCACCAGTGTTTCTGCTTGGTAATCAGCAGAGTGCTCAGTGTTTTCAGGCTCGCTCCCCCAGAACAGAAAGTGGTCCTTCAGGTACCCTATCCCAAGGAAGATCAGGTTCATCCCAGTTCCAAACCCATGAGTATTTCAGAGGCGTTATTGCACCTCAACAACTCTCTTACATGAAAATTCAGATCTTGGATGCCCAAGATTGAAGTGCTTTCAGGATCCAGAAAAAACATGCTCAGATTACAAGTGCAAAGAATTTATATAGATTAGAGCTTCACACAGTGCAAACCTAACAGTATAAAACACTTCAGCTGAAGAGAATTTTTCTAGCTCATGGCTATCTTTATAGTGACTGTCTCAGGGAAAGCTACATGCAATGAAGGAGCAAAGCAGAAATTACTGACCATAGATGGAAACAAGAGTCTTGTTCACTACAAGGGGAGGCAATTTGTTGATGTCCTACCTACTCGCATTAATGCAAGTAAAATTTTCAGGTCAGGAACCATTCCTGCTTTTACCTTGGCCAGGTTCCAGTTTAGTACATTCAAGCATTATTATGTACACAAAATAATACCACAGAAAAAAAAAGGTTATGAAAAACAAAAAAATAAATTACTGCTTCAAAGATTATTCCCACTGAAGACTAAATAGCTCTGCATTATTACTACAGGTCAAAATAGTTCTGTTTTACAAGGACAAGTAGGAAGCCTCCAACAGCCACGCTTGCTGTATTTTTCTACTAGCTACAATCAGAGGCGTGCAGTGAAACAACTTCATTCTCCTGCACGCTGACAAGCCAGTGTGAATTTCTGCACTACTAACACTTTCCTGCTGTGGCAGTGCCTAGAAGCTCTGTTAGGAACTGAAGCTTGGCAGTGTAATAAAGAAGTGACAGTCTCAAAGACTGCGGAGGTTTTTTGAGCAGGTATGTTACTGGTTTCCAACAAGGTAACTCCAATCTAGAAATCTGCAGACTAGGGGCATAGACATACTGATGGACACATGGCATGGCATGAGGGAAGCATGGCATGGCAAATGGACACAATGAAACCAAGACAATCTACAGGGATGCCAAACCACAGAAAAACCACATTTTGTCAGTAGCAGCGTGATTTTTTCACTCAATCTGACTTAACTACAAACTTTGTATTAGATATTTGTTATAATGAATCACCTTGATTTCTTATTTCAGTGCTCATACGTCCCAGACAAGTTGGAGAACTCTAAAGAAGTTAAAGCACGAATAGAAACAATTGCAAGCAATTTCAAAAAATACCAGACTTTCCCTTGTTACTATGACCCAGGAGGAACACAGACCAATGTCATTTTAAGTAGACTTTATCCCTCAAAAGGCCTCCTCTTTGCTTTCCTCTGGCCTACACTCATGTTTACTGGTGGATGTCTGATTATTGTTCTGGTAAAAATTAGTCAGTATGTTTCTGTTCTTTCGGCTTGGCAGTAAAGAATAAATATCTAGCATAGATTGTTGCGATTGTTGCAAGATGTTAAGCTGCATTTGTTCTGCCTTTCTTATTGGCATTTTGTGACTCAATACACCAGGTGTCGATTCAAGGGCAGGCATTCCAAAAAATTGAACAGCAACCGCTATGGACGGCAATCCATAACACAAGGACAAAATATAAAACTGATTCCCAGGAGTGCCCGAAAATACCTCATAAGCACACAGACTTAGTTACTATCTATTGTTTCCTTGGGCTTTAAGAGGTACAGCTGCTTTAAAAGCTACAATTCACATTTATTACTAAACTCTTCTTCCACATTTCAGATGGGGTGCTAATTTTCTATCTGGTTGAGATCAGTTGGTGCCAGATCCATATACATAATCACTGGCAGACACACCCTTTATACCCTTATACACCAAAATACAGTATGTACTCATGGCATACTCTTCTTGTCTGTTGAGAAAAGGAGCTTTGTTATGGTGCAAAAAGATTTTTTTTTTTCTTTATCATAAATCTCTCTGCTCTTGGGAAAGAGAAGGGAGAAAGCCCCTCAAAACAAAAATACACATACGCAGACTTTACAAAATTTGCACACTAATCATCTGACACCCACTGTATATAAAGGAATACATACATAATACACAAGGTATGGTAAAGAAGCTTATACTGAAAGCATGTTTTTCTATGTAACTCTAATCTTAGCCTTGCCTTATTTGAGACAAACGTGCCACTCAAGGAAGGCTACCTGGCCGCCATTTCCATAGATTATAAAACTGATACAAAAAGGAAGTTATGATATAAAGAATGTTATTATGAAATAGTGTCTTGGTTCCGGCCAGGGCAGGGTTAATTTCTGCGGTACCCAGGACGGGGCATGGCCAGGACCCAGAGGTTATTCTGTAGTGCCTCACCTCCTTTTCTGGGAAAGTGGGAAGGGCGAGTAGCACTGCAGAGGGAACGGTCAGGTATTGTCGGGGGTGAGAACTCGGGTGCGAATCGTTTCTTGTACACTCTTTTATTAGTATTGTTGCTGTTACTGTTCTTTGTCTTTTTATTGCTGTTTCCAGTAAATTGTTCTTCTCTCAACCCATGATCTTTGCCTTTTGTGCCTCCAGTTCTCCTTTCCAGATCATCAAAGTGGGGAAGAAGAGAGGGGAGAGAGCAAGCAAGCAACGCGTGGTTTGGAGTGTTTCAATAGGAACACTAAATTGAGGAATATCATTCTTAAACCACAACAAGTAAAATACATCTGTGATATCTTAATAAATACAGCAAGCCAAAGTAACCACGGAAGTTTACATGCCTAACACCAAGATATTTCACAAAAGAGATACATTTGTTTCCAAAGCAAAGACTTCTAGGAATGCTCAGATGCATGTAGAGACATTCCCTGTTCTCTGAAAATAACTGTTTCTCTCAGCCAAATTTCAAATTGCAACTGGACACAGGTAGAACACGAGATACTTCCTGCATACTGTATTTGACTGGCACCTGGGACACAACTGGTACAAGCTTTTTCACCTTACAGTTGATGAACCACTAGGAGCTATCATAGGGAAGTTTCATGGTTTAGATACAAATTTAAATGAATTACATTACAGTTTAATTGTTCTCAATAATGTACAATTCTGTATTGTTTACTGTAAGAAAGGCTGAAATATTAACCCAGTACGCGCGTTCTACAACATTACTAACAGAACAGTGCCAGCTTGCTTTTCAGTATGATCAGCAAATGAAAGGAAGTAGCTGTTAAAACTAAAACTAAAAAAAAGTTTAAAAAAAAAATTTTAAAAAAAAAATTAACCCTCAAAAGTTGATATAGGAGAACTATGTCCACGAGAAGGAAAGTGAAAATTCAGCTGGTACAGCTACAAATGGTTTGGGCGACCAAATGGGATGGGAAGGGGAAGAGATCCTGTTTTGTTAGTTCATGAAAAGCTGAGGCAGGAGTGTGGTAACAGCTTAAAAAGTAAGCTAACAGGTTGGATATTTGTTGAAGTTAATGTACCGTACTGGTAGCAAAACAGGGCATGCTTCCTTCAATGTATACATCTCACTATGCAAAGCTCTTGGTAGAAGAGGCCTTCTCTCACACAGACGCAAAGACATCTGCTCCGGTACTAAGACTTTCCAAATAAGAACCTACTAAGAAGGAAGCTGGCAAAATTTGCTAGTCCAGCTTGCAGAAGTACAGCGATGAGGCTGGCTTACAGCCTCATAGATTCACTGCAGATGTAAATCTGGACATACCAACCAGTCTGGAGGCTGCACGGTGCTATCAGGTGTACCTCTTCCCTTACTGCCCACTGCACGGAGAGGCTGCAGTTTCCTCACACCTTGCTGCAAAAGGAAGGACTTCATAGATGCAATTAGTTTCACTTTACTATTGTAAATAACCAATGCTGATATTAAAACAAGCAGAAGCCATAGAGCGCAGCTAAGGATTACATGTCAATTGAACTGTGGAGTATCTCCAACTGAACTGTGGAGTATCTCCAACTGCAATAACCCACAGAATCGCACAAGCATAAGAAGAAACTTGTGCCTAGTAAAGGATTTTCCTTGTAAAAGGTATTTAGAGTAAAAATAAAATCGCACGTTAAATAGTATGAAAGAAATGAGGCAGGAGTGGGATGAAAAACACAGGTGATAATACTTGAATATGCAAAAGTATGTATATGGTGTAAGTTAAAAAACCCAATAATAGTGATATACAACACTTTCTATTTCTTGGCTTTACATGCATAAATTTTACTAAAAGAAATACTAAACAATAAGGTCTGGGATGAATATACAAACATTGACACTTTTTTTTAAAATTCAACAATCCTGTGAAATATTTTTTCTAATTACTTTCTTTCTAGCTATTATTTTCATAGGTAACGATGTGGAAACATTTATTCTAATTATAGCAGGTCTTTGATGTCCGTGCAACAAAATATTTTGTTTGGTTTATTCCTTCCTGGATCGGGTTCTCTCAGTTCAAAACACAATCTGAATGGGAAAAAAAAGGAAGTTTATTAGAGTTTTCAATTCTTTGAAACCTAGGAAGACACTCTTATCTCATCCAAACAGCTTGAAGTGAGATGCCGGCACAGGAAAAAGATGGGTAAAACTGCACAAAGAGATGGGTTAAACTGCACAACACCATTGCATCGGCCGCAATAATTACAAGAGTGCAATGCTGGCACATTTCAGAAGGCGGCAGGGGGAAGGGGAAACAGGTCTTGGACATTTTATACTTTAATTTCTGGCTCTTCATACAGTGCTCTTCTGTTGTCAGACTCAAATTTTCATCTATCCCATTGCCAAAGCAAAGGCAACTCTGGCACTCTCATTTTATTATTGTATTTATTATGTCGAGAAACACGAAGGCTGCTTGAAAGCACCCTGTTAGATGAACTGCTCTAGATGAACATGTGGGGAAACATGACCAGGACACAAGTTTTCTCTTGCCGTCAGTGGAGCTCAAACAAATAGCACCGAATTTACCATCAATCACTTGTGACTATAATAGCATACATCCTGTATACCATTAGCTCATGGAAAAAAAGCACAAATAAAGTACACCCAATTCACCACGCTGATATGCTGCAGAAGACAAGATCTTGCAGACAGCACCACTACTTCTTCTCTTGTGCATGGCAGGTAATTTGATTTTCTCACTTGTTTTTAATAGTAAGAGAGACATCTTGGCATTAATAATGAATTACAACCAACATCTGTCAGCTCTTTTTATGACAGACTTTTACAATTTTTTATTCATTCCTCTGCTGGTGTTTGGCAGGATATGGATGATACGGAGGAAAGTGGAAGAAGAAGAATTAAGTAGACACAGATGTAATTTTAAACCAACCTTGATTTTAAAAGCAATTGAGCTGTCCAGTATTCTTAATGTGAAAGAGACATTATTCTGGTGAAGATTTCTTTTGCAAGCTAGTAAGGTTAACATGAGAAAGCTGTCAAAGAACTACATTTCTTTTCTAGAGAGACAGATTGAATAAATTTTCCCAGTTTCTGCAAAAGTAAGCTGCTCTTAACAGTTCTTGGTAATTTTACATTTGCTATTTTAAAAGTTACCTAAGCTTGCTTCAGTTTATCCTAAGAAACAACTTAAACATTAAAATTCATGCTGCAGCATATGCATGCGCTCCAGACAGCCAACACAGCCACACACCTCCAAGTATTCTAAACTCATATGAAAAATAAGTGTTTCTGGATTTGCTCCTTGTCTATGACCACATCAAAAAGAGGTTGACTTTGTATTTTTAAAAAATTGCGTCATATCGGAGACTCTTCAGCCTTATACAAATATCTCTGCTAACAATTTAGCTTGAACTCTATTATCAGTTCCCAAAACCAACACCCCTCTAACTAAACACACAAAACTTGGAGAAGTCTGACCCCCCCCTAAGAACTGACCACATTTCAACAGGCAAGCAGCATTCAAGTATAGTATTATTTACTGTTGTCAGGACTTTCCACAGAGATCACCGATACTCACATAAATAGCTGCCAGAGGTGGGCTGAGAAGTATGACGAAAGGAACGGCCAACAAAAACAACATAACTTACCTGAGTACACCAACAGAGGAACTACTAGACTACAAAGAAGAAGAGAGAGCTTATTTTGTTTGGTGTTTGATTTTAGTAAAGAGGAGAGCATAAATAAGTTTGTTACTCTTTCACTTGCACACGGGAAAGCACGAAGGGTGTAAGTGACAAGCAAAACTTAGATAAGCAAAAGGTATTTCAAATGTATGCAGTAAGCAATGACCTAGATTTTGAAGCATGGTACACACGTGCTTCAAATTAACAGAGACAGTACAGCATAAAACGACACAGAGAACTACCCATTACCGACAGTTAGCAAGTCTTTAAATTTTTTAGGCTGCACATCAATTGTTTTCACCAACGCATCTCTGAACACATCGAAATAGCTCACTAGAGTTGCCGGTTAGGGCAGACTGATAAATACAGGGTACAAACTACACAGGGTAGAAACAATTACATAAGGTTTTCCAGCACAACTCCAATCTTCACTGCACACAGCAGCTTCTTTCGGAGCAGCCAATTCCCAAAATTAAACCAGAACACCTCTGAAGAGACAAATAATAAACCCTATCAGAAACCTCCTCCAAGTCTACAAAACTCCCCCCACAAACCGAAGAGAACAGAAGAACAGTACGAGCTAAAACGTTTTCCCTTACCTTTGCTGAGAGTACCCGAGATGAGTTTAAAAATAGTCTGGGCAAATTTGACAATCCCGTGCTTGCATCTCTTTGAACAGCCACTCATGGTTCAGACGGATAGAAAGACTCTTCTCTCTTACAAAGTTCAAGAATAACAAAAAAATTAAAAAGCGAGTCCTTTACAAAGTTGATAGGACAGGTTGTGCAGCGCAGAACTCTGCTCTCGTGCACCGAGCCCCAGGCTCTGCACTGAGGTTTGCTGCTCCGAAGCTACTAGGACGGATTGCAGCGAGGTTTGCTACTCTGAAGCTACTAGGAAGGATTGCAGTGGAGCAATGCACATCCCTTTTTAGTTAAAGGTACAGCTCTTCCTGTCAGCCTCTCGGCCGGGACTGCACACAGCTGCCGCGATGCCCTGATAGAAGCTGCTAAGCACAGCAACATCTCAGCCAGACAGGCGAGGAGGGAGGGTTTGCTTCCCCAGGCTGTGCTGGCTGTCACGCTGGGCACCGAGAATGCAGCAAGAGATGGCTGGAGTCACCCGCTGCTGCAAATAAAAGAAGCTGCTGTTTAAACACCCTTTTCTTGGTGCCTTTTTCCAGCTGATTTCAATAAAATTGTCGATTTTGCTCTCGTCGGGCAGAGAAAACCAGAAAATAACCCTCTTTTTTTACTATTCTACCAACACCGTAGTCACATGGTCACATGTAGAAGCCTGCATAGCATTCCTTCGCAAAACCTGCTAGAAATAGGAAAAAAACCCCCACTTTTTTGCACCCAGGGAAAAAAGGGGGGGGGGGGAAATCTTTCTTTTAATTCTACTAGCTTAGACGCTGCTCCGATAACGATTTGCTCAGCACACAGGGATGTGCCAGCCGGCCTTCCGGAGTCGGCGGGGCTCGGGCTCACCCCTCTACGCAACCCCACATTTCACTTTTCGTCCACTGCCTCAAGTCGTGCCGCTGCGGCGCTCACTCCCCGTACAGTACCGTGAGTTATCCCCTAGCAACAAACACAGCTCTGGCTTCTCCAGTTCAATCAGTTACTGCTGCGTGTCGCGAATACTCTGGATAAAAAGACTCGATGCGTCCAGCAGCAAAGCGGAGACATCTCAAACCCCATCTGAGTGCTGGGTAGAGTCGAGCATCTTTAGGTTTAAGTCATGCCGGCCTCGTCCCAGATGTTTTTAAACAACCCCCGGAACGCACTATTTGCTTGCCCCGGTCACAAGGCTTACCTCAGGTTTCTGCTCACACCGAGCTGCTGCCCGTTAAATTACTTGATCAGCCTTGACTTTAACAAAGGGACCCGGAGCCAGCCATCACCTCAGAGCGGCAACAACCGAGCACCGCCTTTACCGAGGGACAGGCGCGGCAAACAGCTTTGCACTTCTGAGAACAGCGATACACCTTTCACTCAGGGAGCGGTAAACTTCTTTACAGGAAAACTTACATTCCTGAAGCAAAACTCAGGGCTTTGCCAAATAGCTCACCTTGCTGTGAGACTCACGACTATCTGTCCCTCCCAACTGGAAGCGCTCTCCCGCTCCTCATCCCCGCCTCACACGGGCAACCCCGCACTGCCTCCTGCCCCTCCCCTTCCCACGCCGCCGCTCGCCTCCTCCTCCTTCTCAGGCAGAGAGCCGCGGAGCACTGTACAGGGAGGCTTTTCGGCGCATCGTTTTACCTCCAAAAAATGTTCTTTGGCACGGAAAAAGCGACTTGAGGACAAAATTACCACCCTCGTCAGCTCGTGCTGGGAGTATCACCCTCCGCGCTGAGCCGTCAGGCACCGAACGTTTTGCTGCCCCCTCACTTCGACCCAGTCGCCTCACTCAATTTCAGGTCTTTTCAGATGGAATAGTCCACAGCTTTGGAAAACTCCCACCAAACGTCATGAGAAAGTAGTTGTGAGCTCGTGAAGACGCCTGGCCCCGGCCGGCAAATGTGGGAGAGGCTTCCAGAGCTGCCGCCAGCCCCACATTAGCATCCCCCTGCGTCTAAAGCCTCCGTCTTGAGGCTGTGCTTCCACCCAACATTTTGGGTAAATTTTTCTGTAAGTTTCTCAAAAGTCTGTTCTTTTATTTATTATGCTCGACGGGACAAAAGGGAGCTAGCCGATAATTTAGATACCGCCTTTGAGACGCCGGTGGTGCGCCGTGAAGCCGCTCCCGGTCAGGGCACTGCGGGCAGGCAGAGCAACAAAAGCCTTATTGCCTTCACATCTTCCCCAGCGGAATTTTAAATACCCAAACGTCTCGGGCTTCCTGCCACCATCACCTCTACACAGCCCAGAGCCTCGATTATATACGACTTCACTGTTTCACTGATTATTACATTTGTGGGGATCCTCAGACCAATGCGGTTAATGGGAAACCGAGGTAGATTAAATATATTGCTGAACGTCGTTAGAAACATACGGCTAAACATGAATCGGTGCACGAGCTTTGTATGTAAATAATATTTCTACCCCCTACACCACAGATCAACAACCAGTAAGGTAAAGAATACAGAGTGATGTAAGGATGCAGGGAGGGAAACAGGGAAATTAAGGTGTCAGCAGGTTATTAATCAGTTTATCTCCATCAAAAGTTTGCAGCATGTTAATTGCATTTATATACATACATTATGCTATAATTGGGGGTCGGGAAACGTAGGACAATAGACAGAATGAGTGCTAGGAGCATTAGTAAAGAAAGCTATGGAAACTGAGAGGTCTTACACGGCAGGAGAGAGAAAACTGCAGGCAAGACTTTAAGCCTCCCCGTTGAAAGGGAAAATGGGTGCTAATGTCTTCACAAACGACTCCATGGTCGCGGTCTTCAGGGGAAATGGGTGTTAATGTCTTCGAACTGGGTCTTAATGTCTCTACGAATCGGAAGCCGTACGAGTTTGTTACAGAACACAGACAGTTTGACTCAGACAGTTAACTTTAGGGTAGTAGGAGAAAGGGTCCACACAAGCCTATTGCAGAATCCAGACAGCCCGAACTTCCGACTTTTTGGGGAAAATGACGATACGCGTTCAAGTGGAAATATCCGGTAGGCGGTTTGGAAAAAGCTGTACCTTCCTAGTGCCTCTGCCGCCGGGGAAAGAAAGAGAGCAACACGTAGCCCGGAGTTTCGGATAAGAGGAGGCTGCACCCTCCAAAACCTTGAGAGAGACCCCACGGGGATATGCCCCAGCGGACTCTCTCCCTTTCTTTGAATAAAGTTGCAGGACTCCTCTGTCTCCTTTGTGGACACCGGTTTTGCATAGCGAGGCTTTTCTGCACACCGGCACTCTAGTTTCCACAGAGATTACTTCTCAGGCATCCATTTCCCTCTTTTGGCCCGTATGTCATATTTTAACCCCAGCCAGCAGCTCAGCCCCACACAGCTGCTCGTGCCTCCCCAACAGGATAGGAGAGATAATTAGAAGGGCAAAGTAAGAAAACTCACGGGCCGACATAAAGACAGTTCAATAGAGAAAGCAAAAGCAAGGCTCGCTTGGGAACAAAACAAGGAATTAATTTGCTGCTTCCCAATAGGCAGGCAGGTTCGGCCATCCCCAAGACAGCAGGGCTCCGTCACACATAACAGTGACTTGGAACGTGATAAATACATATTATAATACCAGCTTTGCTTAAGTAAGCGCTATATGTTAAAGTAGCTTTGCTTATAAATACATAGTTTTGTAGCAGTAACTAATGCTTTTTATTAGACTTAGACATAGTATCGAAATTGCCGATATAGTTATGCTTGTGGTAACTGAACCGTCCGCTTAGCCGGATAACATCCAACCGACACGTGATGAATATCCTTGCTAGGGATATGCCGGCTATCAGGAACCACGGTGTGCGAGACAGACGTGCCAGCCATCAGGAATCAACATCTACAAGACGGATATACCAGTTATCGAGAACTACCACCTGCAGGAAAACATAGACAAAAACCCGTCTAGAAGTGATAACAAAAAGCTGACTAAGACTATAGCCAAGAAATACGCATGCTCTAAAAAGGCAGACCCGAGGAGGGGCCATGCTAAACAGTTCCGAATATGTAGAATTGTTTATGAATATGTACTAAGCTGATGCAACAGTAAGAGCATGTAAAGGGCGTCTCTGAAACAGCAGGTGTGCTCTCAGCTGAGAGCCAAGGACACCCGGCGCGCTGTAATTTTTGCTTTATTAATTATTTCCGTCCTTTCATTGCCTTTTATTAAGCTTTTAAATTTTAACAAGGGAAGTGGACCTCATTTTTCACAGGAGTAAAGAAACTGACTTCAGTAAATGACAGAGAAGGTGTGTTAGAAACAAAGGTGTTACGTCCCCCATCTGAGCTTTTCTTATAATGGACTGAAACAGTAGGATAAGTATAGACAGACTGTATTTCCGTATATGAAATTTCTGTATGTTACTGGAAGTCTAAGGAGGTCAGTCAAAAGTAGAAAAACCTGCAAAACTAAGGGAAAGTTGTGATGTAGAGAATAATACTTTTCTGTGAATGCTTTACTGTAATGAACTCCAAAAGAGCACGGAATAGGCAAATTTTTTACATGGGTTTTCAACAGCATGCTTAATAAGGGGCTAGAGTAATTGTAACATTTAGAAATTTAATCAGTTTGCTCACACCCATGCTTAGTTTAATTTTCTGCATGTAAAATCCGAATACACTGTGTACAAGTTAAGTGTCATCCCAAAAAGATATGACAGTGTATCATAGGAAATTATTCTTTCCTAATTCTGGTGACTCACGCAGGGCGGGGCTTCCTCCGGCGAGAAGCGGGGCGGATAAAAACAGGTCCTAGGGAGCATGGCGACCCGGAGCGTGGCGACCAGGAGCGCGGCGACCAGGAGTAGGCAAACAGGGGCGT